>OX235264.1:68420217-68884089 GCA_944472135.2 Trichobilharzia regenti | reverse complement strand
AATGCCGAAGACTCACAGGCTTGTTACATCGAAAAATGTACACAAATGAGGCTAAAGTCCTTTTATACAAAGTCATGGTTCGTCCAGTACTTGAATACTGCACAATTGTCTTCGGTTTCATGCATGGGTATGACAGGGTTCGTATTGAAAATATTCAGCGAAGTTTTACTCGACGCCTATTATACAAACATGAAGGACTGACTTACGCTGATAGGTGCAAAATGTATGGACTTCAGCCACTTTGGTTAAGGCGCCTGAAACTCAACCTTACATTCCTCTTTCGCCTTTTACACGGCTACACCAAAAGCAGTAATCCAATAGCTTTCAATAATTTACCCATATATACTCTTAGGAATCATGAAAATACTCTATCCATAAGCCGGTTCCGGACAAAACTGCGATCACGTTTCTTTAAAATACAGTACAGTGCATTATGGAACGAACTTCCACTTACTGTACGTAGTTGCCGATCTCCTACTGAATTCCAGCGTCTACTTAACGAGTTCCTATCAACAAAAGAGCTTCGGTCTACTTATCCATACTTTATCCATATGGGCCGCTCAACTAGCTTTAGTACTACAGACCCCAGTGCAATACCCCCAATTTGAGGAAACTCATTTGCCCCGGCAACCGTACCTCATCTATAACGTGATAAGACCAACCTAATCTCTCCCACATGCCTTTACCTAAGGTCCGGTTATTCAGCTTACTAGAGATCCTATCGATATTTCTTCAATCGGGTTTATAAACTCATAAGACTCTCCTGGATGTATAATCCCAAATTAGTTGTGATAGTTCTCCCATAATATAAGCAAACTGGTACTTTGTAATGTCTAAAGCATGCCATATGAAAAGTGGCCAGGAATACCTAGCAATAACAAACTCAACCAACCAACCATTTTCCCCAAGTTCATTCAACCTACCCTTATCCCTAATCGTACCACTATTCACTACACTCTACTCAGTAGAATATGACTTAATTTGCTCCGGTGCTCAAAACTCTTCTACCCTTTACTTTTTAAAAAAAGACGTTTTAACTACTAACTGCACAGTAGCCGTTTAACTAACTCACTGGTTTCCTCTTCACTGTAATCTTCAATAAAATCGTCAGTATAATTATTTCCGAAAACCATTACATTAGCAACCATATCTTTTAATATTTTACGAATATACTTATATTATTAGCATAATACACTGCACTATTTTTGAGTTGAATTGATTATCTTCAGTCAACAGTTACCCATTCTCATATAATTTTCTAAAATTCATAATGCTAAAGCTATGTAGCATTTCTGTTAATATCATTTATAATATGTTTAGACGCGTTACTTTGAAATGTCAGATGTCTACTATATACAAGACTGTCATGATAATTTAGTACACTAAGTCCTGTCAACCAACCTTACCTTCAGTTCTTACTACCTACATTGATCCCTAACTATATTGTTCTGCTGAATCTTGCTCCACTATTCACAAAACCTATTCTTTTTATTCTTTAAGGTTTTAACTTCTTGTAAAGTAATCTGTTCATTAAGACGCATGCATACATATATAATATATTCACAAAGATGTACGCGGAGACCTATTGGAAGCACTCATTAAGAAAGCTAGGGAGATGGAATATGGGGTACGAACATGTCTGATACCAAGCAATATATTTCCGGTAGCCATAATAATCATAGTCTCAGAGCCTAATATCAAAAATGGGGGGAGGGTGGCGTTAGCTGATCAGTAGATATGGTGGTGGCCACTAAGGTGAATCACCCCATTCTGCAGGAACAGCAATATGCAATTTGACGGTTCGAGATTTCCATGGTATTTATGAGGGCTTAGATCTTTATCTTGAAAAAGATAATAATGAACGCCTTGACAGATCATGCTTCTACCTTTAAATATATACCATTCGCTCAGCCTATTGTTGAGATGCGACCATGTGGGATCTGCACAGACTTATGGGGCATCTTATAAACTAACTTGCTGTCCATTGCCAGATCTTTAAATACCACTTCACAATATCTTGTCTCACTTATTTTCTAATAACGTCTTTACTTGATCCTCATTATATTCCATTAAACCTAACATTTTATAGCTCTTTATGAGTTTGATTCGACTTATTCTATTCCTATTCTCTGTAGGGTACGGTTGTGCACCAAATAGACAAAAAGGCATGAAATAAAAACAACTGCCTTGAAAATAATTGTATTAAAACCAAAAGTGGACATCATGATAGTACAAAATATATTGGTTTTATTATACATTACAAATGAACGTTGTCGGCCTAAGGATTAGTTACTTCCCCATTCTGTTTTCTGTATAAATGTATTTATTAATGATATATTGCACTTGCTTAATTTATTACACTTTAATGATTCACATTGGCACTTTAACTTTTCTAAAACAGCTTTCAATCCCTTGTAAACGTTGTACTTACCTCAATATTGGTTGGTTATCGTATGCCGACAACCACGGGATGAAAACGAAACGAAGTCGATTTTCCCGTTCAACCTGGAGGACAATTGTACAATTCAATAAATATACGGCCTGGTTCAGACAATGAGTGTAATTATATATATATCAAATATTTAACTGTTGAAACATTATTAACTTGTAGACAATTTAAAATTTGACATTATACCATACTTGATCGTGCCTGTAAAAATGGCATGCATTTTCATGTAAATTTATGTTTATATGAAAATAAATTATTATTATTATTATTATAAGTCTAATGATGTCGAAGAATACTTTGTATTCAATAAGCCTGCTGAGTGTAAGCGCGTCAACAAACCCAAACTAAATGCGAAGAAGTACTCTCAAGATAAAACCATACTTGGTGGTTTTCAGAATACCTCACTTTATAGAAACTTAGGTCCAAAACCCCCAAAGTACTGCAACTGAAGTACCTTCCCCCACCGTTGCGCTACAGGTGTTCAGTTTCTGCGTGAATCATTTTTCCTTAATATTTTGGAAATTAGCCGCTTTCCTCACATTATACAGTTATCCATAGTCAACAAGGACTGTATTGTATCAACTGGAACAACATATAGCATTCACTCGTGAAATCTACATCAAGCATCTTCGGATACTCTATCTAACCACGTGGAACTCAGGACTTTATACACAGCAAACTCTATAAAGGAAAGTCTGACATTTTATTTTTGCAATATGCATCTGTTTATAGTTGTTGCTTTGATACTTCGATAATACAGCTATCTTATTTCTATATAGTCAAGTGTCAATGAAGTTTAAGATTGAACGATCAATTCATGGTTGTTTGCTCAAAACCAACTTCCCCAATTTCGCGGAGGCATCAATACGACAGTCATCGTCTCAACGGTCGCTGTTCAGAAAGAAGTCAGCAGTAAACCATCAGAAGTAATCTTATGATTTATTATTGTAATATTTGTTCACAGACCTTGGTGGAAATATTTTTTATATGTTGGTGTAACAATAAAGAATTCCCAAGCGGCCAATCGGTGTTTTGGTATTTTCATCCGTTATTACTAAGCGTTTCTGAAAACTTCAAGGAACAGCGTGAGCCCGAGCGTAGCGAGAGCTGGGCATTAACGGTTTAGGAGACGTGACTGACAGTTTCTGACGATAGAAACAGATTCTGGTGAATTCAAACAGTTGGTGAAAGTTTGGATAGTCACCGTTCATTTTTCCTGGTGCCGGTCAAGTCCTCTTTGAACAAGCAATATCTGGAACGTTTTTGGAATTGGGTCAAGTTCGAAAATGCCTGGGTCAAAGAAGGGACAGAGCGTCTTGGATGCAAACAGGAAAGTAAGTCATTGTGACTTGTCTGTTAATTGTAACGATGTGTCTGATGTTAAGCATGACATGGTTGATGTTACTGTTTCGCCGTTCAGGGATAATAGGAACATCAAACTCCCTAAATTTGAACCACGATGTTTCGATGGAAACCCGGCTGATTATTTACAATTTGTAAAGGAGTTTGAGATCATGTTGAGTGGTTTTTTATTAAGTGATGAATTGAAGTTAATGTATTTGATGAGGTCTTGCACTGGAGATGCTTCAAGAGCTATACAGTGCTGTAAGCTCATGCCCCCTAATGAGGGATACGCTGAGGCTATGAGCATATTACGTCAAAGGTTTGGAAGACCTTCAATGATTGTAAGGAACGTATACGAAGCTGTCAAAGGTAATAGCAGTCAACTTCAAGATGACTCCGTTTATATAGGCATATTTGTGAAGCTTTTCGGTTATTCCGTATGATTGGAGTTTTGTTAGGAGTCTGATATGTGGGACTTTATCGAAGGCCTTGCTAACGTCGAGAAACAATGTTGTTACCGAACGCCCATTATCAATGCTCTGTGTAATGTAGTCAAAATAATCTAAGTGGCAAGTTATGCACGAAACCGTATTGGGATGGGGATAGTAGGTCATTTGACAGCAAGTACTGAATGATTTGAGTCTTAACTATCTTTTCCCTTACACGTGAAACTACAGACGTGATGTTGATGGGACGGTAGTTGTTGATATCAGCTAAAGACACGTATTTATGGATAGGTACAATATAAGACTTCTTCCAGCAGCTAGGGTATGTCCCATCGCTTAATGAAATTGAGTATTATTTGAGTAAGAATAAACTCACGTCATTACCACTGTCAGCCACGTCTCGTAAACCGTTAATGCCCAGCTCTTGCTACTCTGGGACTCACGCTGTTCCTCGAAGTTTTTCAGAAACGCTTAGTTATAACGGATGCAAAAACCAAAACACCGATTGGCCGCTTGGGAATTCTTTATTGTTACACCAACATATAAAAATGTTATCATTAAGGTCTGTGAACAAATATTACAATAATAAATCATAAGATAACTTCTGACGGTTTATTGCTGACTTCTTTCTGAACAGCAACCGATGAGACGATGACTGTCGTATTGAAGCCTCCGCGAAATTGGGGAAGTTGGTTTTGAGCAAACAACCATGAATTGATCGTTCAATCTTCAGCTACATTGACACTCCCCGGCAAAAAAGGGACCCAACCCTTTTTTCCTTCACGACCAACACACTTTGACTTGGATGCCATTGCGAGAACCTGGGTCACACGGACAGAGCTGAAATGGAAAACAAACAGCAAAGCCAACACACCACAAGCATACCCACAGCACAATCTCACACATCAACGACGACCTACGCCTTCCAGTTAAAAGCATCCTCTGGACATCATGCAACACGACCGCCACTTGCTAGAATCACTCTTGCAGAATGCAACGTGACCATAGCACCAACTCATGATAATCTATGCACATCCTCTTATCTACTCACTACCAATTACCACTGCAATCGCTTGTCACTCATTCTGTCTCAGTCCTAGTAACGGTGACGTATGCAAGCCTCAGCCGTCTACACTTGTACTCCTCGGCGTGTGGGACCAAAAATAACAATTATTTCCGTGTGCATGTCATTCTCAGAACTAGCCTACCCAGCGTATACGACCCATCTGCTGTCCTTAACATCAATCAATTCATTCACAGATTTAGAAGACTGGAAACAACTTCAGAAGTAATCACGACGAAAATTTTAACAAAATTATGCAATAACAACAAGGTACGAAAACAACGAGTAAACACAATGAATCCAAAACACCACCAATTGATATGACACACCACACGTATATACAAACAGTACACACAAACTCGCTGATCATATCTTGATGGAATTCTTTTGAAGAATCTCAGGACTTACACCTGTAGGCCTGCAATCCTTCACAGGTTGACGATTGTAATTTGTGGAATGTCCGGACACAAACAAGATTAACCAACAATTACAATAATTGGAACTCACACAATTATTTAACACAAACATATTTTCAATCAATACATCAAATGTTGTGGATTCTGCCTTGACGAACTACCCTTGAAGAACTGTAGGACTTACAGCAGTACGCCTACATTCCTTCTCAGGTTGATGATCCAAGTGGAAGTCGTCCGGGCACAAACAGAATTACCAACAGCTAGATGACAGATGATATCAATTCAGTATATGCAATATGAACATACGTACAAAATCACACACCAAGCACATTGGACTGCTCATTGATGCGCTACCCTTTGAAGAATTGTAGGACTTACAGCAGTACGCCTACAACCCTTCTCAGGTTGACGCCCTAGGTTGGAAAATCGTCGCAGAGTTCATTTTCTGACCTTCCTCTATCAGCTATATCCTCAAATCTGAACGATAACACGCTCATGTCATTGTATCGTAGAACATAGATGACGAACAAACATACGAAGTATCTGGTCAACCAAGCGTAGAAACAGAGTATTTACACCAAAGATAATAGCATTCAAATAGTAACTTGAAACTAGAAATGCCTTTATTCGTGCAAGTCAATTTAACAATTACTCTCTCGTTTACACTTGGCTTATCCTCACGAAACTGACCATTGATATTCGTCCTTTCAAACGAACTGATACTAGCATAGTCATTGCACAAGATACTTGAGTTGATGGGTGTCTGTTTCATTGTGGATGACAGCACCAACGACGACTGACTGATATCAGTTGATGAAGTCAGCGGTGGATCAAAAGCTGTTGTTGCTCAACTTTCAGATAGTTGTCTATCTGCAAGACCACCACCACTGCTGTCTTTTACTATCAGCTCAGGCTTCGCACTAGCATCTGATGATAGGTGGGCTACATGCTGATCACTCACACTGACGGTCTCACAAGTATGCATGCCTTCTGCAACTGCATCTGCATTTATTTCCACTTCACCTTCAAGTTGTACAGAAACTTTGTTCAACATAGCAGTAGTAGGCATATCCGTCATCTCATCATGATCAACCAAAGACAACTGTGAAGTATCATGATCATTATCACGAATATTCACTTTACCGTCAACTTCATCATTTTCAAACTCTTTAATAACAGCAGTAGACAATTTTGGTTCCTCCTCGCAAATCCTAGAAGGTTTTATATCTTCACTCTGACTAGTAATACCTTGTAAACTTATGGAGTCAGAACTGCACTCTGAAGCAGCAACTCTATTCTGTGACACTCTATTCAACAATGGCTTACCAGTTGCAACTACAGACTACTTCACCGCACCGTTATCGTCACACAATTCGGAGTCAGGCCTGGAGTTCACATTTAGCTTATCACTGAACTTGCTCACTGGTTCACAGTTCACCTTTGTATGCACCTTTTGCACACGTGTAAAACACAACCGTGTTTGTCTTGCATCTTGTAACTCATCTGTTGACGATAACTACGAAACCTGTTACACTCACTAGATCTATATGCATTACTAGATATCATGGAGCCTTCTCGATATCCACCTCTCTGAGGCCCTTTCGTCATCAATGATTGCGTTTTACCCTCAGACTGCTCTATTCTAGGGGTGAGATTCAATATACTGGCAAACTTGCTCATCGATTGATTGACACTATCTTTACTAGTTTCAGGATATCATCAAATTCTGGCTCGATACCCTTATCCTCCATACGGGAGCTTATCTTCACCCACTTCCTTTGCAGTTGAGTAGGTAGGCGTCTGGCTATTACTTCTAGTATAAACCTCGAGTTGATGTCACTCATGCAATTCATAGAAATCAAGGTATTCTTATAAGTCATAAGATTATCTAAAAACTCAGTAAGTGCCTTGGAGTCATCTTGAAGTTGACTGCTATTACCTTTGACAGCTTCGTATACGTTCCTTACAATCATTGAAGGTCTTCCAAACCTTTGACGTAATATGCTCATAGCCTCAGCGTATCCCTCATTAGGGGGCATGAGCTTACAGCACTGTATAGCTCTTGAAGCATCTCCAGTGCAAGACCTCATCAAATACATTAACTTCAATTCATCACTTAATAAAAAACCACTCAACATGATCTCAAACTCCTTTACAAATTGTAAATAATCAGCCGGGTTTCCATCGAAACATCGTGGTTCAAATTTAGGGAGTTTGATGTTCCTATTATCCCTGAACGGCGAAACAGTAACATCAACCATGTCATGCTTAACATCAGACACATCGTTACAATTAACAGACAAGTCACAATGACTTACTTTCCTGTTTGCATCCAAGACGCTCTGTCCCTTCTTTGACCCAGGCATTTTCGAACTTGACCCAATTCCAAAAACGTTCCAGATATTGCTTGTTCAAAGAGGACTTGACCGGCACCAGGAAAAATGAACGGTGACTATCCAAACTTTCACCAACTGTTTGAATTCACCAGAATCTGTTTCTATCGTCAGAAACTGTCAGTCACGTCTCCTAAACCGTTAATGCCCAGCTCTCGCTACGCTCGGGCTCACGCTGTTCCTTGAAGTTTTCAGAAACGCTTAGTAATAACGGATGAAAATACCAAAACACCGATTGGCCGCTTGGGAATTCTTTATTGTTACACCAACATATAAAAAATATTTCCACCAAGGTCTGTGAACAAATATTACAATAATAAATCATAAGATTACTTCTGATGGTTTACTGCTGACTTCTTTCTGAACAGCGACCGTTGAGACGATGACTGTCGTATTGATGCCTCCGCGAAATTGGGGAAGTTGGTTTTGAGCAAACAACCATGAATTGATCGTTCAATCTTAAACTTCATTGACACTTGACTATATAGAAATAAGATAGCTGTATTATCGAAGTATCAAAGCAACAACTATAAACAGATGCATATTGCAAAAATAAAATGTCAGACTTTCCTTTATAGAGTTTGCTGTGTATAAAGTCCTGAGTTCCACGTGGTTAGATAGAGTATCCGAAGATGCTTGATGTAGATTTCACGAGTGAATGCTATATGTTGTTCCAGTTGATACAATACAGTCCTTGTTGACTATGGATAACTGTATAATGTGAGGAAAGCGGCTAATTTCCAAAATATTAAGGAAAAATGATTCACGCAGAAACTGAACACCTGTAGCGCAACGGTGGGGGAAGGTACTTCAGTTGCAGTACTTTGGGGGTTTTGGACCTAAGTTTCTATAAAGTGAGGTATTCTGAAAACCACCAAGTATGGTTTTATCTTGAGAGTACTTCTTCGCATTTAGTTTGGGTTTGTTGACGCGCTTACACTCAGCAGGCTTATTGAATACAAAGTATTCTTCGACATCATTAGACTTATAATAATAATAATAATAATTTATTTTCATATAAACATAAATTTACATGAAAATGCATGCCATTTTTACAGGCACGATCAAGGATGATATAATGTCAAATCTTAAATTGTCTACAAGTTAATAATGTCTCAACAGTTAAATATTTGATATATATATAAATACACATTGTCTGAACTAGGCTGTATAGTTATTGAATTGTACAATTGTCCTCCAGGTTGAGCGGGAAAATCGACTTCGTTTCGTTTTCATCCCGTGGTTGTAGGCATACGATAATCAACCAATATTGAGGTAAGTACAACGTTTACAAGGAATTGGAAGCTTTTTTAGAAAAATTAAAGTGCTGTGGTGTAACATTAAAGTGTAATAGATTAAGTGAGTGAAATATATCATTAATAAACACATTTATATAGAAAACAGAATGGGGAAGTAATTAATCCTTAGGCCGACAACGTTCATTTGCAATGTATAATGAAACCAATATATTTTATACTATCATGTGTCCACTTTTGGCTTTAATACAATTATTTTCAAGCCAGTTGTTTTTATTTCATGTCTTTTTTTCTATTTGGTGCACAACCGTACCCTCCAGAGAATAGGAATAGAATAAGTCGAATCAAATTCATAAAGAGCTATAAAATGTTAGGTTTAATGGAATATAATGAGAATCAAGTAAAGACGTTATTAGAAAATAAGTGAGACAAGATATTGTGAAGTGGTATTTAAAGATCTGACAATGGATAGCAAGTTAATTCATAAGATGCCCCATAAATCTGTGCAGATCCCACGTGGTCGCATCTCAACAATAGGCTGAGCGAATGGTATATATTTAAAGGTAGAAGCATTATCTGTCAAGGCGTTCACTATTATCTTTTTCAAGATAAAGATCTAAGCCCTCATAAAAATCAGAAATATCTCGAGCCTTTAATTTGTATATTGCTGTTCCTGCAGAATGGGGCGATTCACCTTAGTGACCACCACCATATCTACTGATCAGCTAACGCCACCCTCCCTCCTTTTTTGATGTTAGGCTCTGAGACTATGATTATTATGGCTACCGCAAATATATTGCTTGGTACCAGACATGTTCGTACCCCATATTCCATCTCCCTAGCTTTCTTAATGAGTGCTTCCAATAGGTCTCCACGTACATCTTTACGAACATATTATATATGTGTGCATGCATCCTGATGAACAGATTACTTTATAAGAAGTTAAAACCTTAAAGAGTAAAACGAATAGGTATTGTGAATAGTGGAGCAAGATTTAGCAGAATACTATAGTTAAGGTTCAATTTAGGTAGTATGGACTGAAGGTAAGGTCGGTTGGCAGGACTTAGTGTACTAAATTTTCATGACAGTCTTATATATAGTAAACATCTGACATTGCAAAGTAACGTGTCTAGACATATTATAAAAAGATATTAACACAGAACCAACGAAATTTTGGCGTTTTTTAACAATACTGCAGTGTGTGTATACTGAAGAATGGTGGTTAGTCTACAGGGAGCCGTAGAGTAAATCAAACCATATATGATAAGAGTATAATCAATAATATAGTTCGTATATCAAATATTACACTAGGTTCAATAATTGAGTGTTATAAGGGAAACAAGCGTGGTAAAGCAAGAGAACATTTGATGCATAAATATTTTAAGTATTTTAATATCCATCTAATTTAAGAGTTGAACATGCATGATTAATAAGTATTGTTATATTAGTATATACATATGTAAAACGTTAAAAGGTGTGGATGCTATTACAATTATTTCCAGTGTTACTTTCACCAACACAACTTAGTGAAAATTATAGAGAATAGAAATCAGTAAATTAGTTAACGTTCGCTGCGTGAGTATTAGAGTCGAGATATACGTATGTGACTATACTGAAGACTGGACTGGCCTTCAATTTCCGTTCTACCAACAGTTGTGGTCTTTTAGACGAGCTAGGGTGGACATGTTAAAGTGTCTTTCTAGGCTCCGTTTGAACCCATCAGGGTTTTCACAACATCTTATTTCAGGTGGTAGTTGGTTCCAAAGAGTGCAATATTTTATGGTGAAAAAGTTTGCCCTAATGGATTTTCTGTGGGTAGCCACCTTGACAAGGTAGTCGTGGTTTCGCAGCTGATATGATTTAATATTTTCCCAAGTTATGGATGAGTTACTGTAGCAGTGTTTCCTAATGACTTTGAAGAGTAGAAATAGGTTGCACTTCACTCTCCTTAACCACAGAGGCTCTAATTTCAGACGTACACACCTGTCAACATATTCCACTTGTTGGTCGAACCCTATTATGCGTTTCGTGAGGAATCTCTGGACACTTTCGATTTTTTTTCTGTCTACAGTCCTGAGGTTACTAAATAGGAGAGCACAATATTCAAGTTTGGGACGGATACATGTCCTATATATAGCTAATCTTGCTTCTTGGGTGTAGAAGTTACGCAGTACAAAGCCAGTAAGTCGTTTACAGTCAGATACAACCTTATTTGCGTGATCGGAAAAGGATAAATCTGAGTATGTTATCCCGAGGTCTGTGACTGTGTTCAGTTTTGACAGGAGCTTCCCGTACATGTATAGGCACATTATCGGTTTCCAGCGTCCAAGGTGGGTTATACCGCACTTGTCTGGGTTGAAAGTCAGTTGCCACTTTTCGCTCCAATCGCCTAGATCATTTAAGTCTTGTTGGATCTTGCTTTCGACGCTCATATCACCGTACCCATAATCATATACTATCTTGAGATCATCTGCAAAAAGGTATGGCTTGCCATACTTGATTACAGAGACTATGTCATTTATAAATAAGAGGAATAGAATAGGGCCAAGAACACTACCTTGTATTACACCACTGGTTATCGGCTTTGAGGAAGACAACTGGTGGTTGATTTTGACTAATTGCTCTCTTTCTGTGAGAAAAGAACTTATCCATTTGTGAAGATTTCCGGTTATTCCGTAGGATTGGAGTTTTGTTAGGAGTCTGATATGTGGGACTTTATCGAAGGCCTTGCTAACGTCAAGAAACAATGTTGTTACCGAACGCCCATTATCAATGCTTTGTGTGATGTAGTCAAAATAATCTAAGTGGCAAGTAATGCACGACCTTCTACTTAAGAAACCGTATTGGGATGGGGATAGTAGGTCATTTGACAGCAAGTACTGAATGATTTGAGTCTTAACTATCTTTTCCATTACACGTGAAACTACAGACGTGATGTTGATGGGGCGGTAGTTGTTGATATCAGCTATAGGCCCGTATTTATGGATAGGTACAATATAAGACTTCTTCCAGCAGTTAGGGTATGTCCCATCGCTTAATGAAATTGAGTATAACTTGAGTAAGAGTAAACTCATGTCATTACCACCTTTTTTCAGCAGAACGGAAGATATACCGTCTGGGCCAGTAGTGTTACTAAGCTTAAGATTTGCGACAGCTTTATCGATCTCATGTGTGGTGAAAATTATGTCACTTAAACATTCGTCTGTTTTACGTGGGAAATCCACGACTTCATCGTTCTCTAAGGTGTATAATCTGGCGAAGTGCTTGCTAAACAGTTCACATATCGCCTCATTATTTTCGTAAGCAATGCCGTCTAAGTATATTATTTTCGGATAGGGTGTTTTGGAGTTCATCAACCTACTTTTAAAAAGTTTGGCTATTTCTCCTGAGTTATGCGGTGCATGAATGGCCTGCATTTCTTTGTTTCTGAGGCCTATATTTCTCAACTCTTCAATTCTACTGAGAAGGGACGTTATGGCAATTAATGACGATAAGTCATGATATCTGTAGTATTTTATTGAGTGCTTACGTAGACTTCTTCTAAACGATGTCGGAATATAATCACTTTGGGGGAATCTGAAGTTAAGAATCTTCTCGGGTGCAATGACGTCGTGAATTGAGTTAATATTCTGATAGAAGTTGTTAAGAATTGCATCTAAGGACTGGTTCGAAAAGTACGAGTCCCAATTAGAACATCTAATTAGGTGCTGATACAAGTCCCAGTCAGCATGTGTGTACAATCTCATAGGTATCTGGCCAGCTTCATCTCTGCGTTTTGTTTCAGGAAAGATGTCAAAAGAACAAACTACTATTCTATGGTCACTACCTGGAAATTCATGTCCAACATGTACGGTAGATGGCGTTATGTTGTTCGTGAAAATAAGGTCTAGGATATTTGCGGATCTAGTGGGTGAATTTATGTGTTGTGTCCACCCTCCTGTGACGATGGAATTTATGAGATTATCGTACCTTTGGGGTCCTCGGAGTGAAGACCATGATACTTCTGGCAAGTTGAAATCGCCTCCGATAATTTTATAACTGAAAGGAAGATTGGCTGTAACATTAAAGATATTGCTAAGCATATTATCATATTCCCTGCTGGATGAAGGGGGCCGGTACACACAACCCACAAGTATAGGTTTACTTCTGACAACTTTTATTTCGACCCAGATCGAGTCATTGAGTTGTGACAGAATTGGGTTACTAAACTGGGTTGCACACATGGATTGTTCACAGTAAATTAGTGTTCCACCCCCACGACCTGTCCGTCTGTCCCCGCGAAAAAGGTTGTATTTATCAATCCTTAGGCTGTCATTGGAGATTTCACTTGTGCACCAGGCTTCGGTGATCATAATCAATGACGGTCTGCATATAGAAGCTATTGTACTTAGTGCTAAATGTTTGCTTAGAACTGATCTCGTATTTACTAGGATAATAGATAAACACTGGCTATGTGGTTTCAGTGAGCGGACAACATCTTGGTAAAATAATCCGTGAGTATCCTCTATATACATGTTATCAGACTCATTTACCAATATCTTTGGATCGTAGGAAGACTTCAGGTAGATTTTTGAGGTGGTAGTCAGGGATGGGCTTACGTTTGGATATGGTATGCAGTGAGAGACACCTGTGTGATAATCAGATATTAATATTTTAGAGATATTAGTATCCGCGTTTGGTGTCGACACTGTGTCAGCTATCTCCCGGGAAATATGCCTTGCCCTAGCTGTAGACTGTTCGCTATGCCAGCAAGGAATTGATCCGATATCATGCGTGCTATATGCATGATTCCAGGTGTTTCTGTTAACTGACGCTGGTGAAAATCCTGCCCTAAGGTATAACCGATATGTGTATTCGGTAATTTGTTGCCAGTATAAGAATGAAGTGTTGGTATCTGTTTCTGGTATTCATCAGACCATGGCAAGTTTTGTGCAGAAATCGGCACATGCTCCCCACTAGACACATAAGATATATGAATGGGTTCTGTTGGCTTGCTAAATGTGGTCTGTGGCCGATGTTTGGGGTATTTTCTATAACTTTCAGTAGACAGAATATTAGAAGTGGGCTGGTTGACAAGGGGTTTACGTAGTGGATGTGCAGAACAATACCTACTACTTTGCTGTGCTGTTTGTCTAGAATTAGGGATTCGATAAAATTGGCTTTCCACTTGGCACCAATTAGGCCTACCCCTAGGAGCTTCGTCTACCATATTTGACTTTCTCTTACAAAGAAGGCCTACAGGTGCTTTCGTCTCTTTCTTATCAAAGAGCTTTCTTGCTCCGGGTTTAGTATTTAATTTATTTACTTCTTTTTCCCCTATCTTATGATTATCTGGCTGATGATGGCTAACAGGGCAGTCAGCACATGCTATGTAGGGTTTCTGTGGCTTGAACACCTCATGAGCTTTAGTTTTCTTAATGGAAATGGGACGTTTGTCATAACGCCTAGAAAACTTGCCAACTTGGGTGGCTACATTCGACTGGTGCTTTACAGAGTGTGGATTGTCAGACAGAGGAGTAACTGACTTATAAGGCAATGGTTGGACCACCAGTGGGATGGGTTTTGATGGTTTCGGTGTCTTGACTTTTGCGTCAGTGTGAAAACGATGTATTTCAACATTATTTCCCGTTGACTCATCTATGTCCACCATTTCAGTGTCTGCATCAATATCGTTATATAATGCTTGGCTAACATTAGCCACTACCTGCGAAAATGTCTGTTGCATGCCGTGATCAGATATTTCAATAGACGGAATAACGCACGGAACATCATCTACAGTTATCCTATTAGAGTTATCAGGGTTCACTGTTCCTGAGCGGCATCGCCTTTGGCATGGTGTTAAATCAGGTGCAACCCTAATGTTAGTGTATGGTGTTGAAGAGCCTATTTTCTTACCCGATTCTGCGAAATCTGTTCACAGTGGTGAGATTTCTAAGTTGAGTCGAAAGTTTCTTAGAACAACTTGCAGCAATTCTAGCTATTTTAGCATCTTACAGTGAGACTTTATTTACAGGTATACTGATATTTAAATCAGTTCCTAGTTCCATTGGCAGGCGTAGCTGCTTTGCAGTTTGCTGAATGCTACTGTCAGTACTAGGTAACTGTTGCTGTACACGATCCACTTTTGGTAAATTTAGGCCAGACTGACTGAACCATAATTATTTACTTCTTCCTGTTCATGCAGGAACATACCAATTGTACAGGCATGGATAAGTTATTATATAAATTACACATCATTTGATGTATGATGAATTTACAGTTTGATTGTTCTTTCTGACAGTAGAGTCAGTCGGAACAGTCTGCTATAAAGCCTGTTTGTGTAGCACATAAAGAGATATAGAAATATTGTCTTCGAATTATTAAAAAACCCAGACATCAGATGAATGTAATACAGATATCTGGGAAAAATAAAGCTTGAAGTCAATTCTCCTATATAACTTTGTTGTGAACAGCACCCTTGGATTAAAGTTTATTGATGTATTACGTTGAGATCAGTGATATATTTATTCCATTTTTTCAGCAGACTTATCGTTGGTTTATAACAGGAAAGAAATTTGATCGTGTATGCGAAAACTAGATAAGGTCATGTTGAGTTGTTTTACTGCATCAAATGGTGCTGAGGTCCATTCCAGAACTCTCCATTTGCGCCATTTGTGTCGGCATGGCAGACTGTACACGTAAGTTGGGTAAAATGTTGAAAACTGTTTGAAAACCAATTGTATACTTCGCGACAATATTTGGCCAAGAACCTGTATAATCTGTAATATTTTAACTGCATAGGTCTTCAACGAAGCCGATGCCTAATCTCCTCATTCATTTCCTTCACCCCATTAAAGCCTGGTTGTGAGGGAGTAAAAATCAAAAGCAGGGAAAACAACAGTCTGTTAAAAGAAAGCTATATTTTCTTCAAAAACATCGTCTTCCAGTTAATTAAACCTATTTGGTAAGCATTACGCATCACAAATATACGTCGCAATTCCAAGGATTCTATAGCTCATTCTTATATATGTCATGTAAATGTACTTCCAGTGATATTTTTTCCTTAATTGGGTTCTATGTCATTTGGACGCCTCTCAGCACGTTCTTATATTCATGAAATAACTTTTAACAAGTCTCCTGTCTTCTGGAACGTTTTGGGAATTCCGGTCAAGTTCAATAAAGTTTGGGTCAAAGAAGAGACAAAGAGACTTGGAATGAGGCAGGAAAGTAAGTGATGATGAGATGCTTGTTAATTTTCATGATATGTATGATGATAATCATGATGAGTCTGTTGTTCGTGGTTCTCAGACTAGGGATAACAAGATATTTAAACTGCCAAAATACGAACTTCGGCGTTTCGACGGAAACCTAGCTGACTATCCAGAGTTTGTAAAGGAGATTGAAATCATGTTGTGTAGCTTTTGATTCAATGATGAAATGAAGCTGATATATTTGATGAGGTACTGCACTGAAGTTGCTTCAAGAGATATACAGTGCTGTAAGTTTATGCCCCTAAGGAAGGATACTCTGAGGCTATGAGTATACTGCGTCAAATATTCCGAAGACCTCCGATGGTTACAAAGAACGTATTCGAGGCTGTTAACGGCAGTGGTAGTCAATTACGAGATGACTCCAAGGCACTCTCTGAGTTTTTGCATAATCTGTTGACTTACAAGAATGCATTGATTTCGATGAATTGCATCAGTGATCTGAACTCAAGTTCAGTCCTAGTTGTAATAGCGAGATGCCTATCTACTCGACTGCAAAAGGAAGTGGGTGGAGATAAGCACTTTATTGGAGAATGGGACTATTGAGCCAAGGTTCGATGGCATTCTGAAACTGGTGAAAGAAAGTGTTAATCAAGCTATGAGCAAGTTTGGCAGTATATTGCATCTCACCCGGTGGCACAGTGATTAGGATTCTTGCCGACCATGCACATGGTCTGAGGTTTGATCCCCTGCCGACACACACCTGATATCTAGGGTCGGCCTGCGAAATTTGGGCTACCAATATCCATGCTGAAAATTCCATACTTGTACCGAATATACACTGTGGAGTCAAGCTGTAATAAAAAATAAAAAATAAAAGAATAGAGAAGTCTGAGAGCAAAAGTCAATCACTTATGTGGAAAGGGATTCACAGAAGTGGATATTTTTATATTTCTTTATTTGTTGCACAAACATTCTTTATAGCAGATTGTTCCGATGGACTCTAATGTCAGAAAGAACAAACACACTGTAAATTCATCACACCAAATTATGTGCAATTTATATGATAACTTATCCATGCCTGTACAATTGGTATGTTCCTGCTTAAACAGGAAGAAATACATTATTATCGAGAAAGCTATATGGTGTCTAGTAATCCATAAAAACTTAGTGAGTGTAACAGCTTTCGTGGGACATCCCCAACAGATAGGTTAGAAGCTGCGACACAAACACGGTTGTGTTTTACACGTTTGCAAAAAGTGCATAAAAAGGCGAACTGTGAAGAATTGACCAAGTTTAGTGGCAGGCTAAATGTGAAATCAAGGTCTGACTCCTACCCGTGTGACGGTATAGATGAGGTGAGGAAGCCTCTAGTTGCAGCTGGTAAGCCATCGTCGAATGGAGTGTCACAGACGACACCGCGGTTTGTGCAGGAGAAGAGAGTTACAGTTTCAGACTCCAGTTCTGACTCCACAAGTTTTCAAGGTATTACTGGTCAGAGTAAAAGTATAAAACCTTCTAGGATTTGTGAGGAAGAACCCGAATTCTCTACTGCTGTTATTAAAGACTTTGAAAGTGATGAAGTCGACCAGATGGACGACGGTAAAGTGAATATTTGTGATAATGATGGTGATAGTGCACTTTTGTCTTTGGTTGATCATGATGAGATGAGGGGAATGCCTACTAATGCTGAGTTGAACAAAGGTTCTGTACAACTTGAACGTGAAGTAGAACTAAGAGCAGATGTGGTGGTAGAAGGTATGAGTACTCATGAGACCGTCAGTGTAATTTATCAGCGTGTTCGCAACTATCGACGGATGCCAGTGCTAAACCGGAGCTAATGATAAAAGACAGCAGTGGTGGTAATCTTGCAGTCAGACAAACTTCTAAAGGCCGAACAGCAACAGCTGCTGATGCACCGCTAAGTTAATCAACTTGCATCAAACAGTCGTCGTCGGTGTTTTCATCCACAATTACAGGGTCGTCCATCAACTCATGTGGCATGTGCTGCGACTATACTAGTATCGGTGCAACTGAAAAGACGAAAGGTATTGCTCAGTTTAGTGAGGATAAGCCAAGTGTGTACGAGAGGGTAATTGTTAAATTGACTGGCGTGTATAAGGGTTTTGCAGCTTTCAAGTTACTATTTGAATGTTATTTACTTCGGTGTAAATTACTCTGTACCTCCTCTTGGTTTGTCAGATACGCCGTATGTTTGTTAGTCATCTATATTCCAAGATACAATGACATGGGCGTGTCACCGTTCAGATTTGAGGATATAGCTGATAGAAGGAAATCAGCAAATGAACTCAACGACCATGTTCCAACCTAGGGCGTCAACCTGAGAAGGGTTGTAGGCGTACTGCTGTAAGTCCTACAATTCTTCAAAGGGTAGCGCATCAATGAGCAGTCCAATGTGCTTGGTGTGTGATTTTGTACGTATGTTCATATTGCATATACTGAATTGATATCATCTGTCATCTAGCTGTTGGTAATTCTGTTTGTGCCCGGACGACTTCCACTTGGATCATCAACCTGAGAAGGAATGTAGGCGTACTGCTGTAAGTCCTACAGTTCTTCAAGGGTAGTTCGTCAAGGCAGAATCCACAACATTTGATGTATTGATTGAAAATATGTTTGTGTTAAATAATTGTGTGAGTTCCAATTATTGTAATTGTTGGTTAATCTTGTTTGTGTCCGGACATTCCACAAATTACAATCGTCAACCTGTGAAGGATTGCAGGCCTACAGGTGTAAGTCCTGAGATTCTTCAAAAGAATTCCATCAAGATATGATCAGCGAGTTTGTGTGTACTGTTTGTATATACGTGTGGTGTGTCATATCAATTGGTGGTGTTTTGGATTCATTGTGTTTACTCGTTGTTTTCGTACCTTGTTGTTATTGCATAATTTTGTTAAAATTTTCGTCGTGATTACTTCTGAAGTTGTTTCCAGTCTTCTAAATCCGTGAATGAATTGATTGATGTTAAGGACAGCAGATGGGTCGTATACGCTGGGTAGGCTAGTTCTGAGAATGACATGCACACGGAAATAATTGTTATTTTTGGTCCCACACGCCGAGGAGTACAAGTGTAGACGGCTGAGGCTTGCATACGTCACCGTTACTAGG
Organism: Trichobilharzia regenti; assembly: GCA_944472135.2. NCBI lineage: Eukaryota > Metazoa > Platyhelminthes > Trematoda > Strigeidida > Schistosomatidae > Trichobilharzia > Trichobilharzia regenti. The sequence continues at coordinate 68,864,406 of OX235264.1, read as the reverse complement.
ACTGAGACAGAATGAGTGACAAGCGATTGCAGTGGTAATTGGTAGTGAGTAGATAAGAGGATGTGCATAGATTATCATGAGTTGGTGCTATGGTCACGTTGCATTCTGCAAGAGTGATTCTAGCAAGTGGCGATCGTGTTGCAAGACGTCCAGAGGATGCCTTTAACTGGAAGGCGTAGGTCGTCGTTGAGGAGTGAGATTGTGCTGTGGGTATGCCTGTGGTGTGTTGCCTTTGCTGTTTGTTTCCATTTCAGCTCTGTCCGTGTGACCCAGGTTCTCGCAATGGCGTCCAAGTCAACGTGTACTGGTCGTGATTGAAAAGTACTGGATGGAAAGAATTCTCTAGTCACCTGTCTGTGTTCTGTTTTTTCGCGTTTGTTATTAAACATTGTTTCTGGAAGTCTTCGGAGGACAGCGTTAATTCCAGGTTATTTATACCTGGACTTTGAAATTCTCAGTTTTATTACTTAAAGTGGCTTTAATCTAGTACGATGGGTTAGAATGTCTTCAGACTTACGGCTGATCCTAAATTAAGTATGAATATTTTTCCAGGTGACTGTTTCTTTAAAACTAGTCTAACTTGATTTAGATCATATTCGACACTGGCCTTCAGGTCTTCACATTTGTATTACTCTACATTTTGTGAATAAGTTTTGGCTCTTTTGGTGACGGTTTCTTTCCATCCATCAATGACGCCTAAAGAATCAGGGGGTCTAAACGCTGATATACAAAGGAATGCCTTTGAAGTTCAGGTGCTTAAATGTCCTTTGAAGCATCAAGGCAGCTTCCTTTACACGGTGTTCTGTTGTGCAGCTCTAGGAAACCAACTAGTTAAGCTGCTCGATCCAAATTGTGCTCTATTTCAGCTGGATTAGACTGGAAATAACTCGTGATTGATGTAGGGCCATCTGTTCTGCTAAGCATGAGCCTCGACCACACTATCTGCTGACTCTTTAGCCTGGCCCACCCAACTTGGCGTCCAGGTTGTTCTCACCTAGCGAAGGGGGAAAATAACATTTACGTTTTTTGGGGCGTCTATTTGTTGATCTGAAGGGAATGTAAAGATACACATTCGCACCACCACCGAGCTCTAGACCCCTGAAAATCCAATAGTTCTCTTGGAGTTTCTGTCGGCATGGGTAAACAAATTAATCATTGCACGTTCGGTTGGTTTGACGGAATTTTTTACCCTCTACCACGCTACAGTCTTTCCATAGCCAATTCGCAACGGCCTTACAGCAACGTTTGCATGCTGAACAGATCAGGTTAGTGAATGTCTTGGGAAACTGTCGATCACTGTTATAACACTATATCCCATGCCTTCCTGGTTAGCGGCAGAATCACACTGTCTCCCATAACAGTTCTTTCTTGTAGGTGTATTCTCACAAAGTCAATAAACCACTGCTGGAAGTGTGGCGCTCTTGATCTAGAGAATGGAAAACAGAATTTTGCTAAATGCAAAAGACCAGGGTTTCATAAAAATTGCGAAATTTGTACACCAAGCTGTCAGAATGCCGCCATTTGTGTGAATAGGTAGTCCCAATACTTATGGAAAAGACTGAGATCAAGAACAATAATTTTGGTTATGATTGATCTACACAGGACTTCACTGTATAATACCACGGAGCTTTTGAAAGGAGCGTTTAAAAATCCACTCGGCTGCCAAAGTTGGTCCGTATGCAAGTTACTGTCAAATAAAACAATCTGAATAATAATAAAACTATTCTAGTCAGTATGGTGATGTGTAGGAAAGAATTTTCGGCAAGTGAAGTGGTATTCGGCAGTACATTGCGTATTGATGCGTTATTCCATATGAAGTAAAATATAAATCTAAAAGATATTTTTTCTCCATTTCTGTTGAGAAATGCTCTGCATTATGGAAAACTAAAACTGTGTATGGGTTCAAGCGGCGATCAGGAAACTCGGTCTGATGGTTGAAATATTAAGGAATAGGGAAGAGCTTATGCAACATACCGTATGGAAATTTAAGTACTGGAGTGATTTAACCAGGCCGCCAGTTTCAGTTAGTCTCTTTGATTCACAAGAATAGATGTATATAAATTAAAAGTTTCGTTGCAATACCGAATGTTATTTATTGTTTTTCGCACCGAAAATTCCGCTATTGAGAATCTGACTGCTATTGACCAGCTTTGTTTGTCTTCAAGTTGATGCCATCATTGGAGGGCTTTACGTGTGATGTCTACTGATCGTTTTGTCCGACGGAGTAGTTCGAAATCCAGAAGTGGTAGTAGTGAATATCAAGGCCGCAGTGAGTGTTTGGTTTGAACGTAGATTTGATTGCCTTCAATTTTATCACTTATCTATTGTTTTTTGTGGAGTTCAGTGCTTCAAAATATTACGGCAAGTTAACTTGCTTAGAAATGGATAGTTGGAAGCACCACAGGTAGAAATACAGAAAAGTGTCTATTTCTGAATTCATCCTAAAATTCGGAGTTAGACCAAAGGGGACAGTAACTCTTCACTGAAAACCTTTTCCAGATTTGCCTTGGTAGTAAATAATCGATATCGAAGTAATATATCGGGCACCCTGCGTCCTCACTCTTAGCACAAAGTTTAATGGCATTATTGTGTATTTCGAGAATTATTACAGGTCATTTACCTGGCGTCTTCCTTTCACATCCACGGTCTAAGCCATTATTCTCAATGGAGATAAAATACTAGAACAGTTCACAAATGAACTGTTGTAGTATGGTAATAGTCGAGTGTAGGAAAACAAATGATTGCTATTCCTCGCTATTCTCTTTCTCTTCGGCTTCTCTGCTTATTCCCAAATACTTTCCGGGAGTTAATTAGTCAAACTAGCCCAACTTCCTTAATATCCTACAGTCTTCAGTCGCATTACACTGAACTTCGACTACACAGTTAGATACTGCTAAGTTCTCTGTGTAAAAAACATCCAAACCGTCCCACCATTTCGAAAACCGAATACAAGTATCTTGAATCGTACTCTTCACAGTTCGGTAGGCAGTAGATTATACTTTCGGGATCTCAGAATGTACAAATGAACAAATGTTTTACTTATATTCAGTCGAAAGTTCTATTTTGTCTAATTTGATTATAGCTGACAAGAATATATCTTGAGGTTAAGTAGGATGATTCAAATTGGGTCGTGCGACGGATTGCTTTAGATAAGGATCCCAAATTTCAGAACATTATACTAATCTGAACCAAATGGATTAAAGGTAGTATTATTACTATTTGTTAGTTAAAAAAAAACTAGGTGTGTACCAATTCAGAAGGAGCTTTGAATCAGCTTTTTAGAAGTTCAGTTAACTATGCAGCCTTCTAAGACTTCCTGCCAGAAAGTCATTTGTTCTAACGTCAAGCAATAACCACGGAGTCACTTCTTGCAAGTTTTGAAGTTAAGTAGGCGGTCTAAATAAGCTTGGTTCGGGGACATGGCGTCAAACGATAATTAACGTGCTAGCTGTCAGAACCATGACTTTTAAGCTGTATTAGCTATTACCACTATGAAATCAAACTGAGGTATTTTTGTTCCGTAGGGACAGTAAGATTTAAAAAGCTGATGGAACCGTGCATAGTTTCATGCTTTTTTTAACTTTGTACTATTACTGAGTCTTTTGAAGCCCTTATTCCACTGATCTCTGTGTTGCCAGTAGGAGGCTTGATTGCTATGCTTGGGAGTGACTAGTGGATGTCTTCCTAATTAGTAAAATTGATTGGTTATTTCGTGAAAGGAATTCGGTAGCGTTTATATTCATAATCTCAATTGCATTTGGTATTCCTGTCGTCTCAGTGATTAACAACGGATATTGCTCTACAGACTTGGCTCTAAAGTAGCCACAGCTGAGACATACATTAGTTTACGAGCATCTATTGGATAAGTAAATGGTAAATACAGAGTATCATCTACTATCTTACATCAAAGAGTATCACGGGAGTGAGCACGGTAGACACTTCGTCTAATCCAGGAGTTGGGACGACCAACGTACACTAATTCTTCCTTGCCTTAAGAGATCATTTTAACTAAATTGCATACTGTGATAGGTGCTGTTTGACGAGGTTTTGTTTCGGGTGAAAATATTTTTTCTACATTCACCATATTACTAGCACTACACATTATACCCGCTCTCATTTATTGGGATGCTCTAGTGGTGGTTGAATGTACCAGAAAGTGAGCACCTCACTTAACACTTGCTTCATAATTTACACAGGTGGTAGCAAGTCTCTTGGTGTCGAATAACGGTCTTACCGAATGCCCCCTACTTCGTCTAGTCTCATTTGTGCAAAGTGCTTGACAGAAGTACCGAAAAGTTATATTTCGATTTCCAGAACTTAGAAATCTGAATAGTAAACATGTATGCTTAACATCGTCTTTGAGCCCAGTAAATATAAGATCTACTGTGTCCGTTTGAGCTTTGAAGTACTTAGACTGACTGTTATAAGGAATCCATGTATATTTGTAGTGTTTTAACTAGTGAAATGCAGTAATCTTAAAATTTCCGGAAAGTCGTTTTCACGATTGTGATTTTTCAAGTTATTTCCGGATATTTTACAGGTTCTAAAATCAGCTAATATCCTATTTTATTGTTTTAGTAAATATTCTGGCGCACCTGTGGTTTAGATTTCATTATTGCAGTGGTAGTGACTTTTCTGTTCAAAAATGTTCGTTTTTGTTGTATGCTTGGCAATTTTTGTGGGTTTTTCCTATGCCATTGTTTCTGTAACACAAGTGCTGAAACAAACTGAGCGATACATTTTAGCCAGCTGTGGTGGTTATTCCAGGCATATGATTTAATAAATCCAGCAAGTTATATTAACTAATTTAAAACATCTGCAAGCGTTTGTTTACCGTCTCTCAAACACTGACTTCTATTGTCATAAGTACATGCAGTGAGATTCAGGAAGTGATTATTGACATATCTAGAATTAGTACGAATAGCACACTACTGCTTCTGATGTCCAGAAAATCCCAGTTGTTATTTTCCTTTCCCTATATTCATCTTTTAATTAGATCGATATTCGGTGAACTGGAAAAGTATTATCGTTTAGGTCGTTTTCTACTATCAAAGCTATTAGGCTGACTAACCTTTGTGTGTGTTGTTACAAATGAGAACTATTTTCACTTTAGTTCTTATTATGTTAGGTTAATCATTTGTCTGTCTGTCTGTTTTCGACATAGAACTTTGCACAAATGTGCGGAAGTTCAAGTCGCCACACTCCGTGTAGCACGCGAAGCAAGAGAAGAAAGTACAAGAAAAGCATAATAGAAACAGTGAGCAGAGATGTGAGACTAAGGAGTAATAAAGAAAAACAAAAGTTTCATTGGAGATCATAAGTCACAAGGAGTGGATGCATCTGCGCCAGCCATTGAGAATGATTTTGAGCCATGTCACCAATTGTTTCCAACCATAGATTTTTACCGTCCCGAGGGCCCCAGCCTGGAAGTCTACACCTTCCTACGTGGCTTAGACCAACTGTTGTGGATTTCATTGACTGGTGCCATGTTTTTGTTTGACCACCGCTAGCTTTTTCCAGCCTGACCCTTTATCCGCTAACATTGCTTGTCGAGGGAGGCGATGGCTTGGCATACGTAACACATGTCCTAACCATCTCAGTCTTTGTAGCTTCATGACTTCGTCGATTGATTTCCCCTGTTTACCTAGAACTCTACGCCTAACCTCCATGTTGCTCACCTTATTATGCCACTTTACACGGGAAATATAGCGTAGGTATCTATGATCAAAGACAGCTAGCCTTTTCATGTCTTCCACTCTCAGTGACCAGGTCTCACAACCATAAAGGAGGACAGAGCGGACTGATGAGCAGTACACCCGCCCTTTGGTCGACAGTCGAACATCTCGTCTACGCCAGGGTCGGCGTAAACTAACAAATGCGAAACGAGCGTCTTGTATTCGTGCTGAGATTTCGTCAGAGATCGACCCGTTGGCGTTGGCTGATGGTACTTCCCAAATAAGTGAAGCGGTCAACGTGCTCTTCCACTTCACTCCCTATTTCTAATCTAGGAGTCGGTGTAGTCCAGTCCTGTAACATCATCTTGCATTTGGCGGGAGCGAATCGCATGCCAAACATTCGTAGATTGCGGCTCAAGGTGTTTAGAAGACTTTGCATTTCGTCAGCGTCTTTGCCTAGAAGGACTATATCGTCTGCATATTCCAAGTCAACGAGATTATTTCCCGGTAGCAAGTCAATCCCTGAGTCGCTGAAGTCACTTAGGGTTAAGTCCATTAACACATCTATGATGAAGTTGAATAGAAATGGGGATAATGGGCATCCTTGACGGACACCACTAGTCGTCACCAGTTCAGATGACAGCTCGCCGTAAGCCTTCACCTGGCTGATGCATGAGGTCGAGTAGAGTGCCTTAATCAGTGCAATATATTTTCTCGGAATTCCCTTTACAGCCAAGCATCTCCAGAGAACTTCTCGATCGACAGAGTCGAATGCTGCCTTTAGGTCAAGAAATATAATGACTGTTGGACGCCGGTAGGAATGCGTATATGTTCTAGAATCTGTCGGAGGGTGAAGATATGATCAGTACACCCTCTTCCTGGTCTAAAGCCTGCCTGGCTCTCTCGTGTTTGTGCCTCCCGAGCACCACTTAGTCTACGCATGATTATTGAGCCTAGTACTTTAGATACTATATTAGTCAAGCTAATCCCTCTGTGATTATCACAGGATGACTTGTCTCCCTTCTTGTATATGGGGATAATCAGTGACTTACACCAACCCGATGGGACTTCTTCTGATTCCCAGACGCTGCCTAGTACCTCTGTTAATGCAGACAGTAAGCTGTCTCCACCGTACTTAAATACCTCTGGAGTGATTCCATCAGGTCCCGCTGCTTTGCCTAGTTTCAGATTAGTGACAGCTTTAGTAACCTCAGTTAAGGAAGGAGGACCTGTGTCTATATCCCATTCAGGGAGGTGTTGGATGCTCATAAGGTTGAGCGTGGCTGTGGGCCAATTAAACTGCTCCTCATAATGCTCTTTCCAACGATCCAGTCGTCTATCCTGGGAGCTAATTATTATTATTATTATTATTGTATCCTTTAGTTCCTAGAGGAACATAGGGCTTCAGCTGCGCACCTCCATTGACTTCGGTTTTCTGACAACTTTTTCACCCTGCTCCAGGTCTGCCCACATGCTTTCATCTCCTCTTCACATGACCTCCTCCAAGTCACCCTTGGACGACCAACTCGCCACCTCCCTTTCGGGTTCCACTCGAGGGCTTGTCTAGTGATGTCACTTGATGGTTTCCTCAGCGTATGGCCAATCCATCTCCATTTCTTTCTGCCTATTTGTTTCACAATCGGTTCCTGATTGGTTCGCTCCCAGAGATCCCTGTTGCTGATCTTTTCTGGCCATCTGATCTTGAGTATTGAGCGGAGACAGTTGTTAATGAAGGTTTGAAGTTTGTTTGAGATGCTCTTTATGATTCGCCAAGTCTCTGATCCGTATAGTAGCACTGACTTCACATTGGAGTTGAAAATCCGGATCTTATTTTTGATGCTGAGTGATGTTGACCTCCACACAGATTTGAGAGTAATGAAAGCTTGTCTTGCTTTTCCGATTCTGGCTTTGATGTCTTCGTCAGTTCCGCCTGTAGTTGAGACGATGCTTCCCAGGTAGGTGAAGGAGGTTGTTTCTTTCAGGTTCTTCCCATTTATGCTTATTGTGGTCTGTTGTTGCTGTTGATGTTGGCAAGGAATCTTCATCATCTCTGTTTTATCTATGTTCACGTGAAGTCCTATCTTTGATGCTTCTTCTGCCAACTTGTTACTTTTCATTTGCATATCTTCCAGTTTATGGGAAATCAGACATATATCATCGGCGAAATCCAGATCCTCCAAGTCTTTTGTGTCAGTCCATTTTATGCCTGTTCCCTCGTTGGTTGCCGTTGTCTGTCGCATTATAGTGCTAATCTTTCCCGAGATTGTTTGACTTATGATTTGCCTTCTCCCACCCGTTTCCTTGATGAGTCTAAAGAGTTGCCTAGTGTTTCCTATCGCCGATGCTTTTTTCATCTCTTTCGCCTTTGTCACCCACCACTGTTCATGGTCCTTGCGGAGACTTTTCGTAAGTTTCCTTTTGTGCAGCTTTCGCTCCTCATTGAATTCGGAGCTCGCCGGAATAAGTCTTCTAGCATCTATCAGTTCGGATGAGGCGGTGGAGATCCAGTGGTTTTTACTCACCTTTGGGTTTACCTTATTCACAGCTTTTACAGCTGTATCTATGGCTGACTGAATATTCTTCCAGGCTTCTTCAGGGTGAGCGCAGCTGTCGAACACAGATATGTGTTTAGCTAGTTCTTCCTCAAATAGGGATTTAGTTTCCTGATCGAGCTGGGGACGTGATGGGTTTACCGCCAGCTGTTTCCTACGTCCGTTCAGTCGTAAGCACACCCGAGCGCGGACCAGTGCGTGGTCGGTATCTACACACGTGTTCCAGAAGGAGCGACAATCTCCTACCGACCCACGCCAACGATAGCTTATTGCTATGTGGTCTATTTGTGTCCAGCGTTGGTTTGGTGATGGGGGTCTCCAAGTCAAACAGTGTCTCTCCTTGTGTTTGAAGTTAGTGCTTACAAGAAACAAATGATTATCAGAACAGAACTGTAGGAGACGGTCACCGTTGTCGGTTCGCTGGCACGGAACTCCATAGGTGCCACCGACATCCTTCTCAGATTGACACAATTTCCCTACTTGAGCGTTAAAGTCACCAGCTAGAACGACTATATCTGAGTGTTTAGCCTTTCGCACCAAACTAGACAGCTTTTGGTAGAACTCATCCTTCGTTTCATCTGAACTGCAGTCAGTGGGGGCGTAGGCGGAGATTACGAAAAGGCATCGGCGAGTAGTGCAGTCCTTTCTCCTTTTTACTGACCCGTTCAGGCGGACAGCACACATTCGGCTATCTACCGGGATCCAGTCAAGCAGTGTCTTTTCTGCCCTAGTACTCAAAGCTATCCCTACACCAGCTAATCCTTGTGAACTGGCTGTGGCATCTCCTGACACCCTCAAGGTGAATTTTGCAGATTCAACCTGTTGGCCAGGTGGGGTTAGGTGAATAACCACACTTGGGTCTTGTGTGCGTGTTTCTGAAACACAGCATACATCAATGGCTCGTGATGCCAGGGTCTTGGCTAGTGATGCTTGTTGTCCTATTTGGCAAAGTGTCCTAACATTAAATGCTCCTATATGAAATTGGTGGCGCGGCTTTAAGAGGCTGTCGGTGGTAGTTTTTTGGCTTCCATCGTTTTTAGTGGACACAGAGTGGGGAGGAAGTGAGGAGCCATCAAGTCGAGGAGTTTCATCAGTGGAAGGAAGGCAAGATGATAGAGATGAAGATGAAAACAAAGATGAGTGAGGATTAGAGGGGCTTCGTGTGCATTTCGGATTGTGAGGACGATTGTTACTTCCCGGCTGCCCACACCGTGGAAGTTGGTTGCGTGACCGCAGAGCCCAGGGGACAACTGCTTGAGGCCGGTCACACGTGGCCTGTTTTTGTTCGTTCTCTTTTGTTTGGTGTGCCTCAGTAGCATACTTATCACTCCTGCCCTGTGACACGGCAGCAGGAAGCGCGGTCGTTGTTAATCCGGGCCACGGCCGATCCGGCATGAAATTTTTTGATTTTGTATTGGACATGATGTTGGATTGGGTAGCTGCTTTTTTGTTTAACCACTATCCAAACAACCTGCCTGGCATGGTAGGACCTCAAGAGACATAAGTCTCAGCCAGTATAGCTTGAATAGATCATTGCGGTGTTCAAGCCCGACCACCACGTCAAGGTAGCAGCTTTCGGTCGGGAAATCATTTATATATGAATATATGTTGTATGAATGGTCTGGGTATCCTACTCAGTGGTTGAAATTGTTATTGCAAACTAGTATGTATCAATTCTTTAGTGTGTAGCTTTAGCTTTCCTAGCTAAGTAATTAGTGAAGATGGAATTTCCACTTAGATGGCGCAACAACTAGGTGGTTGATGTAAAACACTGGTAACGTATCATCAGTACGTGAATAACAGTGTTAGCACTTTGCATCATTTTTGTAACATACGAACAACTGTATGCAGAATAACGCAAGATTTTACTAATTGATATACAACTTCTATCAACATAGATCTACTCAGATGTGCAAATATTCACGTTCTCATTAGACACCAGTGTAGTTATGAATAATGACGGTGAAACTCTTGGTGCTATTTATAAATCTAATCATCACTACTAAGTAATCTACATTCACTGTATGCATGTATCATACGCTCAAATTCTAAATTTAGTTACTCAATCTTTTCAAACTTTTGCTTTCTGTTTCTTGGCCTCAGATAATTTTCAGCGGGTAAATATTTATACTATATTGTTCAATCGCATGTTGATTGGAAGTCATTATTATTGTTCTGATTTCGGTGTTATACGTATATAAAAATGTTTGATGTTGTTTGCTAGTGTTATGTGTTTACCTTCAGAGAATTTTGGGGTCATGTATTTCTAAAGTGGAGTACACATAGTTTTTTGTTGCGTTTTGATATAGCGTTCTGTGTCAGCTTCCGTTAGAGTTTTTCCCTCCTAAAGTATGTATGCTACACTTAAACTTTTCACTGATTCAAAGAATAACATTTTTTCTGCAAATATAGGTTTCATGCAACATCAAAGAAGTGTTCAGGATATTTATACACCTTTCTATAAATCTCTCTCTCTCTCTCTCTCTCTCTCTTATATATATATATATATATATATATATATATATATATATATATATACAGAACGGTAGAAAACCGGTTTGGCTTTGAAATTCACAAAACATATATGATGAGGATAGGTTTGGAGGATATAAGTAACAATAAATTCGTTCATGAGACTTCAGTTCTTCTTCAGTGCTATGTATTGGTGACAAAGTTATTGGTGCCTGGTAGTTTCATAACTAGGTAATATATGTGTATCAAAGTAAAACCTATTCTCTACCGCTCAGTATGTGCATATTTGCGTATGCATGCTGCCTAAATCATCATTTACACTTGTCTAACACTGCAAGTGATGGTGTGTGTTATCTTATCTAAATGATGTTTTTGTGCACTTTCTTGTTTGCACCATAAAATTGCTTTTTTACTAGCTGTTCAGGTTCATGAATTATTTTAATTTTTTATTGTTTTTTATAATTGTTTGTTTTCATCTAACTGCTTACACTAGTTTGTTATCTCTGTTACCATCAGGATCCTATATTATTCAGTCATTACTGTTCACTTTTAAATTTTATCTTTCATTGAGTGAAATTGGCTTTAACACTTTTAATTTAGTGTATACCTCCGCGTATCTGTAAATTTGCCCTTCCCCCCTCATTCTGCCATGTATTCTGTATGCTCATCAATTTTTATGAAGTAATCCAATCAGGAATTAACTGCCATTCGTATTTATATAAATACAAGTTGTATATTTTCTTCATGCTGCCTTTGGGTTAGTATTTGTCATTAACCTTCTGCCAGCTAAAAGTACGGTCCTGGAGGACAGTTAAGTTTTTATTTTTCCTTAGTTTCTCCACAAAACGACTAAACCTTAGGAGTCCCTTTACCATTTCGTTCTCTGCTGTAATTTTTTATTATTTGAGGCTATATAATTGTACATATCACCCCTATAATTCAGTCCAGTCCATGTTTCTCCACTCTTATTTAGTGATATTTGTTACACAATGTGTGTTTTGACGGGATGCACTTACAGAATTCAATAAAAATCTTTCAGTGTCATACTGAGTCCAATTTCACCTGTGAATGATTTTCTTTGCATTCTTTCATGTCTCTTTGATTGGTAAAAATTACTGATCATAAAATCCTATTATTTCAATGAGTATAAGTGCTTATTAGTGTCATAGTTGGGATGGTGTTTCAAAGTAATTCTTTGTATCTTTATAATGATTTGTCTACTTCACGAGAAAGTGGATAGCTACTATCATAAGTGTAGAATCTTTGTCTCGTCGTATGCTTTATCTGGTTTTTGCTATAATTATGGGCTATTAAAAATCCTTTACGTTAAATAATTCAGCATGTTTTTTGGCGATTGATTTCAAACAGACAAAAAAATATTAGCAATTTTCGAATCTCAGAGTAGTGTTCCATCACTTTAAACAGCTTTCAACTAGTAGAGTAGGTTGCAGTTCCACACCCTAATTCGTTCACCCAAGTCTAGTTAGAAAATTATTACTATTGGTCTACATGTAATCGACTTCTATTACAACCAAGTAAGTAAACCTAAGTGGCGTTAGTGTTTAATAGACACTTAGTTGACGTTGCTGAACACAAAAGGAAAAACTATATGCAAATTCGCTGTTCTGCTTCACAGATATGTAGTAAACATTTGATTCTACTGTATTTCAGTTTTATTAACTTTAAGATTTCATTAGGAGATCCAACAGATGTTATTGAAGGTTGATTTTTAATTTAGTGAGTGATAGCTTGACAAACACCAACGACTTCGGCCTATTATTCCTTATTACATCTTTTCTGGGACTGGGAAGTTATTTGCCTGCTGAGTACAAACTGTGTTTTAAGCTCCAGTATGTCACAGGTTTATTTCTAGTTTAATTTGATTCGAAAAGTATTCCTTCGAACTTATTGGTGATGGTAAAATAACGTTTAATTCTTGTAAATAAACGTGTAAAATGAAATATTCTAGTCCCTAAAATAAAGCTTTGATTTCAGATCAACGTTACTACGACGTTCGAGTTAGGTGACAAGATCAATATAGAAATGTTAATTAACTGATATGCAAATTTATGACAGTTTTCATGTGTCCTGTACCAGGTATTTTGTTATTGACACTCTTTAGGAGAGAGAGACTGAAATTCAAACTATTGTAGTACAGTGGAGAGGAAATATACCATTTTTCAAAGCAGTTCATTACCTTGAACGTAAACTGTGAAAGGTTTTCAAGCAGTAGGTAAACCGTCGGGCACGTATCTATTTTAAGAGTACCTTGAGTCGTTGAAAGTAAATGAGTGAGTTTCAGTCCATCGTAGTTTATTCGTTTTAAGCTATGTTCAACCATTTATTGGAATTTGCGACTTTTTAAGCTTAGACCATGTTTTCATTTCCTCGAAGAATTTAACAAGCAATGTATAGTTATAACCTAGGGCAAATTGTTGCACGATGTAGTAGCGTTTTTATTTTGAATAAAAGCAACGCAAATGTTTCCTGTTAATAATTTGATAACTGAGAGATTGTATTAACTTGTTTTACCATTATGCATAATTTAATGTTAGGCTGTCTGGTGCTTTATGTTATACTAAATGAAAATATAAAAAGTATTTGATTTCCAAATGTGTTTTTGGTTTCAGAGAAACACTCTTCGTCAGTCTCACAGGTACGTTCAAATCAGTATTTTTGTACTGTTTTAATCTCGAATATTGCTTATTTCGGTTTAGATACTTAGACAATATATCCTTGGTTTTTATTTTCACTTAATGTTATTCGCTAAGCAAAAGTGAGGGTAATAGACGCCTGTGGACAGTGTAAATAGTTGTGGAAAGTCTTCATTTACATCAAGGCATATTTAGTGTTATATCCTCTGATTGAAACACTGAAGGGTTTTACCTTGGACTTTCTAATCTCTGTGATTTTATTTCCAACTATCCTTATTTCGCGAATGATTTATGAAAAAATTCTTATCTTATTAGAGTAATAATTTATCGTTATACATATTTATGTTTTAAAATTACGGAAAGTTTCCTGAATGTTATTCTGCATTCTTATCTTTCTTTATCTTGGACTAATTACCCTATTTCATAGGTATTCAAACCATCTTCAGTCTCGATGGTCTGAAAACTATTGCAGCATTGAGTACTCAGAGTTATCGGTGATATTACGGTTCTTGGCGTACAGAGAAACAAAAAAATTATTTTTCATTCATCGGGAAATACAAATTCCTATTCCCAATGAGTGTTCACGACATCTTTTCCCCCTCTCAACTGTTTATGGTACCTTGTAATTGAAAATGAGTCAGATTACTGATGAGATTTTTGTGTTGGGTTTTTCAAGTTAGGTAACAAAAGGTCTTGAATTTTAAGTGTTTGTTTGCTGATGTTGTTCAGAGGGACCTATATACAATATTGAGAAGGCTTTCTCCCTTGGGGAAACTATAACTACATCGTTTAGGACGGTAGTCAGAAAGCTGCTTATTATTATTATTAGTAAGTATGCCAGATATTTTATTGATTATTTTGTTCCTTTGAGTTCCGAGGGGAACATCGGGCTTCTGGTTTGAGTTTTAATGTTTCGTCACTTTTAGTGTTATTTCTTTTCTTATGGAGTGGGTTTGCTAGCGGTCTTCCAACCTCCCCTCTTTACCGGACTTACTACCGGTTAGGCGAGGTTTGTAGGTGTGTCAGCGGAGACCAAACACCCAACCACTTGGGTGGTTGACGAGCGTTCTGTGCGTCGGTGGCACAGTGGTTAGGACTCTCGCCGACCATGCACATGGTCCGGGGTTCAAGCCTGCAACGACGCACACCTGATATCTATGGTCGGCCTGCGAAATTTGGGCTACCGATATCCATGCTGAAAATTCCATATTGTACCGAAAATACGGTGTGGAATCAAGCTGTAAATCAAAAAAATCAATTTTTCCCACCAGGGGTGAACGAACTTTGTGTTTTTTTGGTGGGGGGGGGTAGGGCGGGACAAAGTATGTGTCAGAGAAGACGTTTAGTCTGTGCATGGTTATGGAAAGTTGGTATCCTACATCAAAACCGAACGACGATTCAACATAACGAGGAAAGATAACTTAATTTCCTGTTGTATTTGGATATTTTGGTTGGTGACGTCAGAAGATACGAGAAACTGATGGGCTTTTCAAGAATGTGTGCACTGTGTTGAGAGAAGAAACTTATCCAACAGTTGGAAATATGTAGATATCATAGGTGTTGACACTTTGGTGCTGGTAATCACGAAAATGTTATTTATTGTAGTCATTCTTACTTTAGTGGAATAGTGGCATAGTTGTGGATATGTTACCATTCCTTGCAATTTATACGTCTCATACTTAGGGTTGACTTTTATATTCGTTTTACCACTAAATAAACAAGTGCAATTTATTCTACTTTTATTTAATATTCCTATATTTTAATATGTTTTATCTTGGGAGTAATAAATTACTTTTCACTTTTTGTTTTCACACCGATAGTCAGAAGTTACGGGATTCAAGGTGGAAGATACAAATACCTACGTAAGACTGTTTACTTTTTCATTAATTTGCAAATAAGAAACATTGACATAAAGGTTATGGTGATTAAGTGTAGTAAGCTTGCGTCCGCAAAATTTTAGATGTAGTAGTAGCAGAATCATATCTAAAACAATTAGTTCCCTTTAAGAATTTAGAAAAACCAATAAGAAGACGTAATTTGTCCGAATCGTGTAATGTATTTGCGCAACACATTTCGAACAATCTGATCACACACGGACTTGTCTTAGGAATGAATATATATATATATATATATATATATATATATATATATATATATATATATATATATATATATATGGAATTAATAAAGAGGTAAGAGGTGAGAAAATAGACTTAGGTCAAGTTAAAAGGACATATCCAAAGTCAAAATAACAATGAAGACCACTAAACCAAATAGCAGAGGTAATAGTACATCTGCTATGGTATCAAAACAAAATTTGCCAAGGAAGGTTTAATGTGATGACGAATTGTTTTTGAACGCATAAATGTGGCTTAAACTTTCTAATTGCCTCCACAAACTTTAGGATACGCCCCAAACACGTTTTATAGATAGGTTTAAAAGATGTTAACATCAATTTTATGTCCTGTCTCTATAATATGTTTCGCAATAGAAGAGCTAGTTCTCCTGTTCTCAACGTTAATAGGTTCTGAAGATTCCATTTGTTTCTGGAGCCATTTAGGAATATGTTCTAAAGCCCTTACTTGCAGAGATCGATGAGTCCTTCCTATGTATGTGCGTCCACAAGTACATTCAAATTGGTAAATACAGTGGGGTGTGAAGTCATTTTTCGCATGTTCGAAGGGCTTAGATAAATATATTGGCTTTACATTCTCTATTATTATCATCATATTAGCTGCATAAAAAGTCTTTCTAACAGCAGCGTTCAGTCTTTATCTAGTTGTCAAGCTGCTTTGATGCACCATATAGGGTAGTTAGATGTACACGTCTTTCTTAGGGGCGAGTTGGAGATTGGGTCTTGGTGTTCTGACTACTTTATATCTCCTGATGAACTTGTCGGGATAATTGTTATGAACCAGAGTTTGTGTCAACCTTCTTTCTTCTTCATCAAGTGTGTCTTCAGTGCATATTCGTTGGATTCAACTGAAGAGGCACCTTACTAAGGCTCTTTTGTACCGAGCAGGACAGAAACTGTGGTAATTAAAATACTGTCCTGTCCAGGTAGGATTTCTATAAATAGATCTTTTTATTGACCCATCAAGCCATCGACTAAGCAATATGTTTAGGAAAGATAAAGAATTATCCTCCTCTTCTACAGATGTAAGTGATATGCAATTTTGAACTTCATTTATTCGATTTAAAATTGAGGTCTGTCTGTCTGGATTCAACATAGAACTTGGCACCGAAGTGCAGCAGTTCGAGTTGCCACGTTCCAAATAGCACACAAAGGTAGACAAGAAGATGAGTGAAGAGAATCAATAGAGTTTGACAAGTATAAGAGTGAAACAGAATGGGTAATGGTAGAAAGGAATATGAAAGATTACAGAGACTGAATACATCTGCGCTAGCCATTGACAACGATTTTGAGCCATGTCACCTATTGTCTCCAGCCATTGATTCCTAGAGTCCCGAGGGCCCCAACCCGGTAGTCTGCATCTCCCTACCTGACTCAGTTTAACTGTCAAGGATTTCATGGATTGATGCCATGTTTTTGTTTGGCCACCACTGGCTCTTTTCCAACCTGCACCTATATCAGCTAGCAATGCCCGTCGGGGGAGGCGGTGGTTAGGCATGCGCAGCACGTGACCTAGCCATCTTAGTCTATGTAACTTTATAGCCTCGTCGATTGATTTTCCCTCTTTGCCCAACACTCTACGCCTAACGTCAACATTACTTACCTTATTAAACCACCTAACGTGAGACAGAGATCGCAGACATCTATGATCGAAAGCAGTCAACCTTTTCATGTCTTCAACGCGTATTGGCCATGTTTCAGAGCCATAGAGAAGGACGGAGCGAACTGATGAGCAGTACACACGTCCCTTGGTTGATAACCGGATGTCACGCCTACGCCAGAGATGGTGTAAGTCAGCGAAAGCAGCTCGAGCTTTTCGGATCCGTGCTGAGATTTCATCGCCAATCAGTCCGTTGGTGCTAATACAACTTCCCAAATAGGTGAAGTGGTCAACATGTTCTATCACTTCACTCCCTATCACTAAGTTAGGAGTTGACGTAGTCCAGTCCTGTAGCAGCATCTTACATTTTGCAGGGGCGAATCGCATGCCAAACATACGAAGATTGCTGCTCAAGGTGTTCAGAAGACTCTGCATTTTGTCAGCATCCTCCCCTAACAGGACTATGTCATCTGCATATTCTAAGTCCATAAGACTATTCCCTGGTAACAAGTCGATTCCTAAGTCGTTACGTTCAGTTAAGGATACTTCCATCAGCATATCTATGATGAAGTTAAACAGAAATGGGGAAAGTGGACATCCCTGTCGGACACCACTGGTTGTTACCAATTCAGATGACAATTCCCCATAAGCCCTTACACGACTACGTGAGTTTGAATAGAGTGCCTTGATTAGTGCAATGTACTTTCTTGGCACTCCCTTCACAGTCAGACATTGCCATAGTACCTTTCGATCCACGGAGTCGAAGGCCGCCTTCAAGTCAAGAAATATGACAATTGTTGGACGCCGAAAAGTGTGTCTATGTTCTAGAATCTGTCGAAGAGTGAAGATATGATCTATGCACCCTCTACCTGGTCTAAAGCCTGCTTGATTTTCCCTTGTCTGTTCCTCCCGAGTTCTGCTTAGTCTATGCATGATTACTGAGCCTAGGATTTTAGAGACTATGTTCGTTAGGCTGATCCCCCTATGATTATCACACGAGGACTTGTTTCCCTTCTTGAATATCGGTATAATAAGTGACTTACCCCAGTCTGATGGTACTGTCTCTGATTCCCAGACTTTGCCTAGTACCTCAGTTAATCTACAAACTAGTATGTCACCCCCATATTTAAACACCTCCGGAATAATTCCGTCGGGTCCTGCCGCTTTGCCTCGTTTCAAATTACTGATAGCTTTTGTGACCTCACTACAGACGGCGGACCAGTGTCTATATCCCATTCGGGTGTGTGGTGGATGTCGGGGAGGTTCAGTGTGGCTGTAGGCAAGTTAAATTGTCCTCAAAGTGTTCTTTCCAGCGTTCAAGGCGTCTATCCTGAGAGCTAATTAAGGAGCCATTTTTCTCAGAAATAGTCTCACTTATGATTTGCCTTCTCCCACCCGTTTCTGTGATGAGTCTAAAGAGTTGCCTAGTGTTGCCTATCGCCGATGCTTTTTCCATCTCTTTCGCCTTTGTCACCCACCACTGTTCACGGTCCTTGCGGAGACTTTTAGTAAGTTTCCTTTTGTGCAGCTTTCGCTCCTCATTGAATTCGGAGCTCGCCGGAATAAGTCTTCTAGCATCTATCAGTTCGGATGAGGCAGTCGAAATCCAGTGGTTTTTACTCACCTTTGGATTTGCCTTATTCACAGCTTTTACAGCTGTATCTATAGCTGACTGAATATTCTTCCAGGCTTCTCCAGGGTGAGCACAGCTGTCGAACAGATATGTGTTTAGCTAGTTCTTCCTCAAATAGGGATTTAGTTTCCTGATCGAGCTGGGGACGTGATGGTTTTACCGCCAGCTGTTTCCTACGTCCGTTCAGTCGTAAGCACACACGAGCCCGGACCAGTGCGTGATCGGTATCTACACACGTGTTCCAGAAGGAGCGACAATCTCCTACCGACCCACGCCAACGATAGCTTATTGCTATGTGGTCTATTTGTGTCCAGCGTTGGTTTGATGATGGGGGTCGCCAGGTTAAACAGTGTCTCTCCTTGTGTTTAAAGTTAGTGCTTACAAGAAACAAATGATTATCTGAACAGAACTGTAGGAGACGGTCACCGTTGTCGGTTCGCTGGCACGGAACTCCATAGGTGCCACCGACATCCTTCTCAGATTGACACAATTTCCCTACTTGAGCGTTAAAGTCACCAGCTAGAACGACTATATCTGAGCGTTTAGCCTTTCTCACCAAACTAGACAGCTTTTGGTAGAACTCATCCTTCGTTTCATCCGAACTGCAGTCAGTGGGGGCGTAGGCGGAGATTACGAAAAGGCATCGGCGAGTAGTGCAGTCCTTTCTCCTTCTTACTGATCCGTTCAGACGGACAGCACACATTCGGCTATCTACCGGGATCCAGTCAAGCAATGTCTTTTCTGCCCTAGTACTCAAAGCTATCCCTACGCCAGCTAATCCTCGTGAACTAGCTGTGGCATCTCCTGACACCCTCAAGGTGAATTTTGAAGATTCATCCTGTTGGCCAGGTGGGGTTAGGTGAATAACCACACTTGGGTCTTGTATGCGTGTTTCTGAAACACAACATACATCAATGGCTCGTGATGCCAGGGTCTTAGCTAGTGATGCTTGTTGTCCTATTTGGCAAAGTGTCCTAACATTAAATGCTCCTATATGAAATTGGTGGCGCGGCTTTAAGAGGCTGTCGGTGGTGGTTTTTTGGCTTCCGTCGTTTTTAGTGGACACAGAGTGGGGAGGAAGTGAGGAGCCATCAAGTCGAGGAGTTTCATCAGTGGAAGGAAGGCAAGATGATAGAGATGAAGATGAAAACAAAGATGAGTGAGGATTAGAGGGGCTTCGTGTGCATTTCGGATTGTGAGGGCGTTTGTGACTTTCCGGTTGCCCACACCGTGGAAGTTTAAAATTGAGGTGGCAGAACAAGACCTATCACTGATGATTACAATATCATCTACGTACATTCTATAAAGTGGCACATTTTCCATTTAATCCTCCGATAAATTCTCAATGTACGACATATAAATAGCTGCTAAAAGGGGCCCTAACGGACTTCCCATAGCAACACCATCAACTTGGTGGAAACAATCGCCTTCAAATGTAAACCTAACATTGTTAGTACATAGAAGTAATAAATCCCTTAAATAAGATATAGGGAACGGGATGGAAAAAATTGTTTGTGGAAATATAATCACACAAAATGTCAAATGTTTTGAGCAAAGGCACATTAGTGAATAACGAGTTTATATCAAAAGAGTAAATATTCTTATTCATAATAATAATATTACTATTGTCAAGAAAATCAACCAATTCAAATGTATCTTTTAACACAAACTTACAGGATTGTGTTTCGACTGGATGTAATGATTCTACTAACCATTTAGCAAGTTTATGCGTTGGGGATTTGCACATTGAAAATATAGGACATAGAGGATTATTGGGTTTATGTATTTTCGGCAAACCATACATATACGGGAATTTACAATCTGATGGTTTTAATGAGTCAAATTTATCTTTACTTATAGCATTTAGGCCATGAAGCTTCAGTGGATTAGCTGTCACTTTGCCCTGCAACAACTGAATATCTTCTGAGGAGGGAATCACGGCTAAATTTGATTTTATCATCATCTCACCTCTTACTTCTTTATTAATTCCATATATATATATATATATATATATATATATATATATATATATATATATATATATATTCATTCCTAAGACAAGTCCGTGTGTGATCAGATTGTTCGAAATGTGTTGCGCAAATACATTACACGATTCGGACAAATTACGTCTTTTTATGTGTTTAATTGAGATGTCTGGGCAGATAAAGAGGCAATTCGGCAGCAGGGAGTTGTTTCCCGTGTTGTTCAATCTAGGTAAAATATCGTGTGAAAATACTTTGACTAATACATTATGTGGGTAAAACACAAAGGAAGCACCGGGTCCATTTGCTACGGGCGACGCGCTTAAATATACATCTAGAATGTATATGATTCAAAAGCCTTTTATGGATAGCTTAATATGTTTTTCGTAATGCTGGTGGCTTTCACCGTTAATCTGTCATTATTATTGTATCTTAAATGCAACCTTACGCTGACAGGCACTTCGATATTATCTTGGATGCTGTCTTCAGTGACTTTCATATATGTAGGCCATTTACTACATAGACATGCTACTTAGGTGTATCATTTGTCTACTGATCATTTCTTTGTACTTTGAAGCGTGCATTCAACTGGAGCATGAAGTAAAAATATATTTGAAGACATAAAATCCCCAGATTGATAGGCATTCAACGGAACAGTATATATAAGTAAAGATGATCGTAATAAATGACCCAGTGGGATGTCAGTCAATATGGAAATGAGGGTATAGCTGCTTGAACATTAAAAACCAGAATTCTGACTAATTTGAGCTAAATTAACTTTGAATAAGACAAATTATTTAAATATGATTGCTTCGTAATCTCATCTCCTGAACAGCAGTCTTATCCAGATAGCAGATGACTTTGGAGATTCTTGTGTAGTTAAAGTTAGCTGTAGAAGAAATGTGTTTTCCTAAGAAGCTTCAGAGGTGAAAATTCTGCAAGAGTAAATAGAACATAGAACGACTACTACGATTAATAATGTTAACGTGGATTTCGACTACAGAAGCACCATAGGTACAACTTCAAGCTTGTAACCTGAGGATTACTTAGTCTTTATTCTTTGTCAACACTGATATCTCCGATCGTCCTTACTTCAAATGCTTGAATATTACAGTGGAAATTCAGTTCAAGTTATGTCTTACCTATCGAATGAGGCTATGACAAACTTTATTTAAAAAGAAGTAACCGGATGAGTCGTCTGTGGCATACAGAAAACTACCTTGTTAAGTAGTGTGCCTTACACTTTCTAGATGAATAATATGTCTTCCAGTATAAAGTTAGTAGTAGTCATTACTTTAGGGTGATCTCATCTCACTTTTAAATAATAGCATCTTTATTTATGATTTGTGTTTCAGTTTTCATATTTATTAAATTTCATTGAATAAATATGTGATAAGTTATATGATTGATTAACATTAAATTAATTTGCATCTTTCCTTTTCCCCCTCTTTGTGTGTGTTTATAATGTATATACATACTTTTTTGGCTACACACTTGCTCAATCTGCTACCTCCCACCCTCATACTTTGTGTGTTTTGTTTTTTGGTTTACATTTTCTGTTTATTTTTTCTGAAAACTGTGTTCGTGTGCTTATTTATGTGTAATCATCATCCTTGTGCTTGTTTGAATGTTTTACTACAACACACATCGACGCATATGTACAGTTTATTTAAAATGTGTATACCTACCTACATGCGTATCTATATAGCTATACATATGGGTGTAGGAATGATAAATTAGGTATGTTTTACAGATATTCCTGTTATCATTATTATTATTACTATTATTATTCCTATTATTATACTGATAGTTTTGCGTACTGTGTTCGGATTTCTTACCATTCACGGTTATATTCTTCTGTTAGTTATCTCCTTTAAATACTTTGCGAGATCTTGCCAACTCTTCTTTATTTAATATACCTTTGAACAATTAGTTAGATGTTATGTTGAAGACACAGGGTTTTATTAACTGGCTTACTTTTTTGCAGAATTTTATCTCTTCAGTCTACTTGTTTCTTGTAACGGTCTCTAAGGCTGTTTCGCATGAATGACTCTCCTTTCCTTTCTTTATATCTTCCAATCAAGCTTACTTTATCTCAACTTATTTTAAATAGCAATATTTTGATACATTCATACATGATTTGTTGTTAGGGTCTTTTGATTGCATGTTCTTTAGTTTATGACCATAATTATCATTGTTGCCGTATTTTGTTGAGAATGCACTTGTGTCTGTTTGCGTGTGTGTGAGTGCGTGCGTGCGTACATGTGTTATTGTAAAGATATACATTCTTTTAGTTATAGTTTTTGTGTTTAATTGTGAATGTTATCGTTCTTGTCGTCATCGTTGATTACATAGTTTTGTTGTGTTTTAAAACGTCTAATTGTTTTTCTGTAGTATGCTATGCTGTCGGTTATTTATTGTAGTCATTTATTCTGTTATTTAGATTTTGCTTGTTTGTTTTGTTTCTCATCACCTGGGTTATGACGTCCCAGATATATTTGTTCCGATTAACATAACAGTATTTAGATACCAGACAACTGTTTATTATAATAATAATTATTATTATCTTAACGAGAATCTCATCATACCATATCGGGTGCTGCGTAAATAATAATGGTAATAATAACAGCAATGATTGATTAACTAACTGCAGCCTTATAAACTACACGCCTTTTTGTAGGACAGCTGTGTTTTGCATACTGTTTTCTCGTTTTGAAACATGTTGACTGTGAGTTCCCTTCAAAAAGTATTGTTTTGTGTATTTATTTAATTTGAGCATCAGACTAATTGTTTGTTTTTCTTGTGCTTCAGTATTTCTTTTTCTTTTTATCGCTACATTAGACATCTGGAAGTGAAAAGAATGGCAAACATGTGAAGTCTGATAGCAGGTGTGTGCGTGTGTATGCTCATTCGTGTTATCCTCTTTTGATGTACTTTTTTGTACATTTGTAATACTTTAAAAGATGAACTTTTGACCTTTCAGTTGCATATCGAACATCCCCCGGCCTGTCATATAATATTTGATTACATTGAGTGATACCAATTTCTCAGAATTTATCACCCTTGATATTATGGACTCAGATTATTACTTTGATAAAGCTATTAGCATCAAATAGCGAAACGCCAGTAAAAACAATATCGTTTTGTTTTTTATTCATTGGGAAATATAAAGACCTTTATTATAATAAAGGTTTTTGTATATGAGTATCAGATTATTACACATTAAATTAGTGTAATAAAAGTTATGAGAAGTGAAATAAAACGTAGTGAATGCGAAGAATAGATCAAATATATTACTGTACGTTTTTGTGAAATCAGATGATATGTTATATAAGTTTAAAAAAGATTCTCATGTATACTGTATGTGGAACTGATTCGGTTTGGTGGTTGTTTGCCTCATTTAAACACCAATGGTAGTAGAGATAGTGCGGTATATTCGAATATTAATTGTAAGACCTGCTGAAAACAACCAAAGCAGGTAGTTAGATACTTTCCGCACTTGAATATTATAAACATTGTTTTGTAATTCTTTGTATCTGGTATACATTAAAAGTGAATTTTGGAATCAAATCGTTCGGTTTGCGGCGATTTTAGTTTATCACAAATTGTATCATATGAAAGGGACCGTTCAATCGTTTTTAAGTCCTAATTTTCGATTGAACGTATCCTACAGAATATTGTCAGAATCTGAAAATCACAGGTCAATGAATGGCAGCATCTTCACTTCGCAACTTGACGGTGCCGAACTCGGACCCTTACGACATCTGTCTAGTGCTCCCTAATTTCTTGCCGTGTGTATAACTGGCTGCAGTTTATGTTAAAACTAATTTTGGAATTTCACGATGTTTATAGAGTTTAATTTAGTGTTAGTTCCACCTAAATAAAATCCCTTTGTTATTCCACAGAGACAGTGATTTTGACCATGATCCACAGTTAAGACGTGGATCTCTGTCATTCCTGTTAAACGGTCTGGATTGTCAAATAAACTCCATCCTGCTTATTTTGAACGCAGTAATTCAGATGATCACAATAAGATCATATCCGAAACGCATGATATCAAATCTGAGTCACCACATTCTAGTAAGCAAATTTATTTCCCTTACTTTTAGTAAATGTGTTTTTGCGTAATCAATTCCATATCTTCGTATATATATATACGTACATATATATACATGCAGACCGAGAGTGTGGCTATCATGATGATGTCACCAACGGTAACTAGGGCCCTGCTGCGATGGAAGGCGATCTCGCCCAGGATAACGACCTCCAGATTCAACTTCAAGGGAAGGGAAGTGTCAGTTATACAGTGCTATGCACCCACAAACAACGCAGACCTCGAAAAGAAAGAAAAGTTCTACAGGCAACAGGGGACAATGCTCTAGTCGGTGACATTAAAATATTAATGGGAGACATGAACGCCAAACTGGGACCAGACAACACCGGGAGAGAACTCGTGGGTGGAGAAGCACTTGGAGAGATGAATGAAAATGGAAAACTCCTCGCTAACTCCTGCGCGTTCAGTGAACTAGTGATTTTTGGCAGAGTATACAAGCACAAAGATATCCAAAAGGATACGTGGGTAACACCATATGGGCGAACTAGGAACCAAATTGACTTCATCTCAATGCTGCTCAAGGAAGTGGAGACGCAGCTTTTTGGATACACTATTAAGAAGAGGAGCAGACGTAGGCTCAGACCACTATCTCGTACAAGGAACACCCCAAATCAGATTAAAAGCTTTCAGAGAAACAGAAGCTCTAGATAGACCACAAGGCAAGTTTGATGCTCAAACACTGATAGATCAGGATACAAAGGATGTCTTCACTGCAATCATAAGAAAAAAGGTGGAGACACAAATCAACACTAGCGACGAGACCAGCGTTGAAAAGCAATCGAACAAC
The DNA here is from genome assembly GCA_944472135.2 of Trichobilharzia regenti. Classification (NCBI taxonomy): domain Eukaryota; kingdom Metazoa; phylum Platyhelminthes; class Trematoda; order Strigeidida; family Schistosomatidae; genus Trichobilharzia; species Trichobilharzia regenti. Next base: position 68,838,803 of record OX235264.1, on the reverse strand, counting down.
CTGAAAGCAGTGTGGAGTGCATGGAAGTTCTAGGCAGAGAGAAGAGACAGGATAAACAGCGGCTCACTACTGACACATGGAGACTAATAGAAGAGACAAGGATGATGAAACAAAAGATTACCCAGTGCATCGACGAGCAACAGAAACAGGAGTTGAATTCAAGCTACAATACATAGAACAAAAGAGTAAAGAAGAGTGCCAAGGAAAACGAAAGAAAATATTACGAAGCTATGGCAAGTGAAACAGAGCAAGCTGCAGGCGGAGGAGATGTCGCAACCCTCAACCAAACAACTAGATTCCTATCGGGGAAAACTTCAACGCAAATTAGGCCAGTGAAAGATGACAATGGAAAGTCAATCACCAAAAAAGTGAAGCAAAGAAAACACTGAGCTGAACACTTCAAAAGAATTCTAAATCAACCGCCACCTACAACGCGCCTAATAATATCAACAACGGAAGCATAACTACCAGTGAACGTCAACCCTCCGACGAGAACAGAAGTCCTGAAGGCAGTCGATATGCTAAAAGCTGGAAAAGCAGCAGGACCAGATGGAATTCCAACAGAGGTGCGTCAGCGGCACAGCGGTAAGGACGCTTGCCCACCATGCACATGGTTCAGGGTTCGATCCCCTGCCGACGCACACCTGATATCTATGGTCGGCCTGCAAAATTTGGGCTACCGATATCACATGCTGAAAATTCCATGCCTGTACCGAAAAATACGGTGTGGAACCAAGCTGTAATAAAAAAAATTTGGCCCAGAGACATTGGCGAACTTGATGACACCACTACTGAAGAAGGTGTGGAAAGAGGGTAAGGTACCTGCGGATTGGAAGAAAGGCTACTTATTCAAACTGCCAAAGAAAGGAGATTTAAGTCAGTGTAAAAACTGGCGCGGAGTTATGATCCTGTCCATCCTGAGCAAAATACTAGGCCGCATAATCCTGGTGATAATCAAACACGCCCTGGATGAAAAACTTCGACCGGAACAGACTGGATTCAAGAGAAACAAGTCATGCATTGATCAAATCGCCACACTACGGATCATCATTGAACAAAGCTTGGAATGGCAGTCGACTCTCTACCTCAATTAACTTCATTGACTTTGAAAAGGCCTTCGACAGCGTTGGTCGAGAGGTGATTTGGTAACTACTTCGCTACTATGGGGTGCCGCCAACAATTATACATTTCATACAACAGTTGTACGACAGTGCTGCGTGCCAAGTAATCCCCAACGGGAAACTCACGGAATCCTTCGAAGTGAAGACCGGACTAAGACAAGGTTGCCCACCACTATCCCCAATGATTTTCCGATTGTGGGCGGTAGGCTGGATAATGCGACAGACAGCGGCGGAAAACAAGGAAACAGGCATAAAATGGACCCACCCAAAACACTTGAGGAATCTGGACTTTGCCGATGATGATATTTGTCTGATCTCCCACAAATTGGAAGATATGTAAGTGAAAAACAACAAGTTGGCAGAAAAAGCATCGAGAGAAGATAGGACTTCAGGTGAACATAGAGAAAACAGAGGTGATGAAGATTCCTGGCCAACACCAACAGCAACAATCAGCATAAGTGGGAAGAATCTGGAAGCGGTGACCTTCTTTATCTACCCACCTGGGAAGCATCATTTCAGTTACAGGCGGATGAAACTGATAAGGATATCAAAGCGAGTATCGGGAGAGCAAGGCAAGCTTTCATTGCTCTGAAGTTTGTGTGGCGGTCTACAGCACTCAGTGTGAAAAATAAGATCCGAATTTCCGACTCCTATGTGAAATCAGTGCTACTCACTATACGGATCAGAGACTTTGCGCCGCATCACGAAGGGCACTTCGAACAAACTACAGACCTTCATCAACAGCTGTCTTCTCTCACTACTACTCAAGACCAGATGGCCGGCCAGAAAAGATCAGCAACAGGCATCTCTGTCGATGAGCGAACCAACCAGGGACCGATTGTGAAACAATTCTGCAGGAAGAAATTGAGATGGATTAGCCATACTCTGAGAAAACCGTCAAGTGACATCACACGCCAGGCTATTGCTCTAGTGGAACCCGAATGAGAAGCGGAGTGTTGGTCGTCAGTGCGAGGATGACATGGAGGAGGCCATGTGAAGAGGAGATGAAAGCATGTGGGCAGATGTGGAGTCAGGTGAAAACTATGGTAAAAAACTGAATGCAATGGAGACGTGCGGCTGAAGCCCTATGTTCCTGTAGGAACTAATGGAAACAATATATATATATATATATATATATATATATATATATATACTTCAGTGATTCACTACAGTGGTCTATTATGTGGTTTGTTTTTGACAGGTCGTTCACTGCGTGAGGAACGGTCCATTAAGAAAAGCAGTCAGGCGAGTAAGCACTCTACATCGATAGAGCACAAAACAGATTTGAATAGTTCTCATTCGACAGAAAATACAACTCACTTAAGCCATAACCGAAGTCGGGTTGGTTCAAATACTCTCGTATCGTATAACAGCACAGATGATGAACTGCCTCATGACAATAAAAATCATTCATATCCTAAAAGAAAAATGAGACGAAAAGATGACGATGCTGTTCTGCTCAAAAACTGTGCCTTGCCAGAAAGTAATGCTACTAATATAAATTCATCATCAAAAGGTCAAACTTCTGGGGTACCTAATAGTGTCAAAGTTATAAAAAGCACTGCAAGATCTACATGGGATTCTAGTGATAGTGACTTTGATTCTACGGTTGTTCGTACAGAAAAGGCTAACGAAAGTGAGAATACTACCCCAGCATATAATCATACATCAAATCTATCGGATTCTTCACGTAAGACATCTCACTGTAAGTACTTTCTTTTATCCTAATTTCATCATTTGTTTGCTTTTGTGTACAAGTGTGAAATTATTGGCTTCTTTGTTAGCGTATTGATCAGTGTCTAGTTGGAGATGTATGTTAACCAGACTAGTCGATGACAGAATTCTCGGTGATGTACTGCTTATCTTTAATGCAATCTTAAAGACAGTCCTCTAGCTAACTGACCTTATAAATCTGAACTTTGCCCATAAACATCGGTTCTCTTATGTATCGGAAAAGTACATAATACTAAAGGAATGAATTCTAGTGAAATTACAATTAGAAAGCATAATGAACAAGGAATAAATTTAATTACGATTAGTGAATATTTTTAGAATTTGGCAAATGACATTGTAATTCGGTCATATCGCAAAGAGCTTAACCATTGATTCCTAACACCTTGACGATCTTATTCAAGCAATATATACCTGCCTGCCTGTCCTAGACGAACACAGCCAGTAACTTCATGGATTGTCTCTATAAGTTTTCATTGCCCCTGGCTCTGTTCCAGCCGTATTCTACTTCAGCTAACATTGCAGGTTGATTGTATTGGTGATTCGAAGTGCTCAACATTCCGTAGCCACCTCAGTCTGCGAAGCTTTACAGAACCATTGATTAATTTTCGCAACATGTACAACACTACGCTAGGGCTCATTATTACTGAGCATATTTCACTAATTACCTTGGGAAATTGAATGCAAATAACTTATTACAGAAGACTAGTTTTTTCATTCTCCCACTTTCAACGACTATATTTCACAGGTGTAAAGTAAACTGAGGGGAACTGCTACTCGTATACGTGCTTTGGTATTTAATCTGATTGTACAGGTTGCTTTCAGAGAATACCTAGGCCCTTTCATTTCTCGTCAACGTGTTTGTTTCTTGAAAACACGACACATTTCTACTGGTATAAAAATAGGACTTGAGCATTATAGTAGAGTATAATTTCAGGTTTAATGTATTCAGTGAAACCATACTTGTCGTTAGCGTTAGAAGCACAGTTTTTCGATCTAAATCATATTAAATTTATGTGATTTTGTGCACTTATTTCCGTATTAATGGATATTGGAACGAATGATTTCCTCTACTTAATAACCTTTTCCTACTTCTGAATTTGTAAGCTCAGGTTTTTGTAGTGATACTAATGGCACAAGTTTCAGTTTGATTTCTTGGTAAAAATAGTTTAAACTTATATCGAAGGAAAATTAATATCCAATTACCATGCGATCACATAATTTATCAAACATTTACAAAAATTAAACGCGAGTGAAAATCTGTTTACCTGATGCTTATTTCTTTGTGTCTCATTTCAGCCACTACAAATAAGTTAAGTTCATCGAAAGAATCGAAAAGTAATCCAACTACGAAAAGGAAAAATGAAAATTGTAGCAAAGATGATTCAGTCAACTCTAAAGAAGCTCGGTCCAAGTTATCCAGGAGTGATTCAAACAATAGAAGACGTGAAAGAAATTCAAATCGTCAACGACCCAGCAACCGAAGAAGAAAATCCGCCTCGTCTAGAGCTTCTGATGGCTCTCGAGGAACACATCGTGCCAAAAGCACAGTCGATGGTATATCTCCAGATCATAAACGTTCACTTTCTCGTGGGTCCTCATCTTATCATTCGTCAATGAGTAGGTCACACTACTCCTCGCGGACGGAGTCTTCTCATAAGTATGATCGACGTAAGCGTAGTTATCTGAAGTCAAAAACTTACAGTTCCAGGTCATCTGCCCGTACTTCACGTTCGTACCGCTCAAGCTACAGTTCAAGATCTAGGTCAAGCTCTGAAAGAACTCCTAGGTGTCGTAGACACGTCAGATCGTTTTATCGGAGGAGACATAGACATAGGAGCTATTCCGTTCGATCACGGTCTCGTTCACGAAGCTGGCACTCAACAGATTCCAGTTTTTCTTCACAGTCCTCTCGCTCGTCACGCTCTCGATATTTTTCACGTCGAAATGTCTCCAAAAAACGTTCTTCTTCTCGCCGCTCTCGTACTCCTTTATATCGGCCTAGTTCATCTTTTAAAAAGGTTTCGGATGATTACGTTCGAAGTACACCGGAACGCCGTCTCGCTCGCCTAGGAGTTGGACCAGTTAACAAAGGCAGTAATTTGGATGATAAAACAAATAGTCCTTATGGTGATTCAAAGCCTATGTCTTATATGCCTAGTGTTAACGAAACAGTTTCAGCAGCTGTCAAAAGGGTTGTAGGTGGCGGACAATCAAGTAAGCAATTCTTTTATTTTTCTATTGGATTGTTATTCTGATTATTTCTGATTATTATTCTGGTTGTTGCAAAAAGCCGGTAGAACATAGATTTCTGTATATCGCTGTAACACTTAATCGGTTTATTTGTGCATCACTTGATTGTTTTTCAGAGAATCAGAAGACATCACACGAATCAAACATATTAAAAAATGACAGCTGTACCACTGAATCAAATTCCGCTAATAATTCTAAATCGGCTGATGAATGCAATAGTGATTCACGTTCACAACCATCGACTTCATCAAATGTAACAGAATCAAATGATAAAACATCCAGTCCACCGGTACTGGTTGATATACCATTACCTCAAGATGCACTACATCAGTCTTCTGTCAATTCTAATGATAACAATAATAATAATAGTAATAACTCAAATAAATCTGCTACCTACATTGGACCACAGGTTAGCTGACTGCATTTTGTACATTTTTGTGTTGTGACATCACATGTATACCAAAGTGTACTTTGGGTGAGAAATGAATTATCGACCATGCTATGAAATGTAAATTCTGTTGCATAACTACTTGCATTTCCGTGCAGTTGGAGGTGGATCACACCTATTCTGTTGAAGATTGTTCGTACTACCTCGGTAGATATAACTGGGCTCGAGCTCTTGTGAATTAGTGACTGTAAATTGAGCGCCTACACTGATGAGCTTTTATACGCCTACACACTTAGTTGCTCTGTAAGGGGCAGTTAAATTGGCAGGATGATGTGTGCTACCGGATTTCTCTAGGTTTATGTACCTCCTATTACTTGAGTATAATGCAAGTTGGTCTAAGCCACGTAGAAAGGTGTAGACTTCCAGGCTGGGGTCCTCGGGACGGTAAAAATCTATGGTTGGAAACAATTGGTGACATGGCTCAAAACCGTTCTCAGTGGCGCAGATGCATCCACTCCCTGTGACTTATGATCTTCAATGAAACTGTTTTGTATTTCTTTATTACTCCTTTGTCTCACACCTTTGCTCACTGTTTCTATTATGCTTTTCTTGTACTTTCTTCTCTTGCTTCGCGTGCTACACGGAGTGTGGCGACTTGAACTTCCGCACATTTTTGTAAAGTTCTATGTCGAAAACAGACAGACATAATGCAAGTCTCGGTCGTCAACCTGATAAACGTGAACAAGAGAGTTTGTCCAGCTCCTTTTTCTTCTGTGGCTCAGTTGAGATACCCGGTTATGTATAGAATAATTATCCTAGTATGTCTTAAATATGAGTCCTGTGATTTGCGAACCATCCTATCCATAAAGAGATTGACTGACTGACTGGTTTCAACGTAGAACTTTGCACAGATGTAAAAAAGTTCGAGCTGCCGCACGTCATTTAGCATACAAAGCAAGAGAAGAGAGTAAAGGGAGATTCAACAGAGAGATAATAAACGGAAATATGAAGCTAAAGGAATAGAAATATGGAAGAACAGTAGGATTTTCCTGGATATGACACGTCACAAAAAGTGAATGCATCTGCGCCAGCTAATGAATGAGAACGATATCGAGCCATATCACCAATTCTCTCCAGCCCCTTCATTGGCTCTTACCGTCCCGAGGACCCCAGCCAGGAAGTTTACACTTTCCTCTGTGACTGGCTTAAACTAACTGTTGTGGATTCCATTGACTGATGAAGTTATGTTTTGGTTTGACCACCACTAGCTGTTTTCCAACCTTATCCTATGTAACATTACCCGTTGGGGAAGGTGATCTCTAGACAGACGTAACACAAGTCCTAACCATCTCAGTCTGTGTTACTTCACTGACTGACCTAACTACGATAAATATGCAGATCTGTAGTTTTGAAACGATACTTTCAGTTTTTGATATTTGTTGACTTTTTTCCTTCGACATAAAATGCTGTAGAACTCTAGTGCACCCTGTTCTTATGTAGAGTTGGAAGTGTTCTGCACTTCGCAAAGTGTGGATACTCATATGGTGTCAGTAAAATTCATGTTTTGTTTTACGTTACTAAATGCATAAAAAGAACTGTTGGTGCTTGGGATACAGTTTACTTCTTTAATATTAGATAACAAATTTGGAAATATACAGAAAATGATTACACTTTTATTTTGGTGAACAGATTGTATATTTTATTATATTGTTATATTATACACTTTATAAAGAATCAGTGACAAATTATGCAGTATCTACCTTTTTATTAAGAGACTCTAGTATTTCGTTTTTAGACGTCTTTATGACTATAAAAGCGGGCGGTATACAATAAGACGAATTGTATGTAGAAAACCTACATCGATTGGTCAGTATACGGATTATTTTATCTTTGTGCCTTTGAAATACAAACATAGTCTGATAAAGTGCTTCGTCCACAGAGCAAGAGCAATCTGCTCTGATAAATGCCTTAATGAAGCACTTAATATTATTAAATAGCTGGTGAGTGAAAACGGTTACCCAGAAAAATTTATTGACAAGAATATAAATCAAAAATTAAGATAAGCCAGTTCCGAAAAAGGCCCTATTCTTAAAACTTAAGTTCTTCGGAGATGACAGCAAGATATTAACACAGCACCTTACGAATGCGGTAAAAAGAGCATCCAGTGCTACTGAATTACGTTGCGTCTTCAAAACCACCCCTGTTTAGCCTAATTTCGCCCAACAATTTGACTGCTCCTGTGGAGCCAGTTACATAAGTCGTACAATCAGGTGTATTTCTCGTCGGATTTCCCAACCTCACCCTGCGTGGTTAAGTAAAGGACAAACAAAATCCATTCATAGTTCTATTCTATCTCATCTTGTGGATACAGAACACAAAGTCATCTACCGCATACCAACTAATCTTAACTTTGCCTTAAGAGTTCGTTTGCTAAATATTGCTGAGGCTGTTGGGATCCACATTAAGAAACCTAAAAGAAGTTGGTTCAGACACTGTCCTTAACCTGGCCATCAGAGTTCTGATGATCCTCAATTTATTATGGAAATTTCCCTAATTATAGTTGATATTCTGTTTGCTATTACATTTTTATGTTTATTATAACTTATGCATCTTTAGTGAACTGTGATTTCATCGATCTTACTTAACAAATCCATATTATGAAAAAAAAACCAATATTATGAATGACGACTATTCTAGAATATTGTATGTATATAAGCACGTTTAATTGTTGAGCCAGAAGAGGAAATTATGGAAAAGGTTATTCTTTCCTCAATATATATATATATATAACCGGCTTTGTGGTAAAACATTGTGTTCAACTTTTTCTGCGTATTATGGCTTCCTGTGTTCACGATCCGTGTTTATTTAGTCAAAACTTGCATTAATTTACAAGCCATCATTAGTTTTTCCTTCATTTGTTGGAACTTAACAGCTGTAAACTTGTAGTGTGTTGCTTGGGAGTTTTATTTTTACGTATAATGATAATGGCGTGTGTTATTTTGTGCTTTTATTGTTATTTTTCTTCTGTGAAATAGGTTCCTCCAGATCTAGCTAAGCGCTTTGGTTTATCTGTTGCTGATACAACCTTCAAATCAGAGACTACTGACTCTATAGCAACTATTTCAAGTAGTAGTAATACCGTTGTTGCTTCCGAAAGTTCACAACTTCAAAATACTACTAGCTCTTCCTGTGATACTGTATCTTCATCAGCTACTCAAAACACAGATACTGAAGTTAGCAGCGCTAATCCTCCAGAATTCACAATCCCACCTGAACAAGCGGAGTTGTATAGACGTATGTTCAATTTTTTTGCTTGCCATTGTTTGAATTATAGGGAGATATATCAAGTAGTTTTCATCACCGTGCATTCATCTCGAAAATCTTTGGAATTCTTTGTTTTGTAGAATATTTCCTCTCTGCTTCTTGATGTGTATTTTTCCTATCCGCAAGTGAAAATGAAAGCTACACTGTTGTTAACCATTAAGAAGACTTGGCTGTCTTCGCCATAGATACGCGACCTTGAAAAGGGGAAATATACCTATTTATGCATCATTGGAAAAATGCTCTCTGCCAACTAATTCATTTTCGAATTTCACAGTTGTATGTTCACCTCTGTATGTATCTGCTCTTCTATATGTACCTGTAGAGCTGATTGTATTGAACGCTGTAAGCGAGTTCTGAAAATGCATAGGTGAATAGAATGTTGAAGTCTTGTATTTGTGAAAACCTTCATTTGGCTCACTCAGCCGTAGGTGATTTATTTTCTGTAATTAATCTCCAAGACTAAATTCAGCTGCTCTAGAAGTTTCGGAATTTCAATCCAAGAGACAGAGCTTCTGTGGCGTAAATCTTAACAGCAAAAGACTTCACACATGTATTCAATTCGAAAGTCCTATAAGTTAGACGAATGACATTACTCCAGTTTCCTACAAAGAATTTCTACATTTTAAGTCAACAATCTTCGACGGCCCTAACAAATATCTCAGCTTGAAACCAAAGCCCAACGTCTCATCACAAATGAACATGGACGACAACTGTAAAAACTACGAGACAGTAAAGATTTAATGATAACACACCCCGACAAAAGTACAGGAGTGGTCGTTATGGATAAAGATGTATGCATTAATAAATTGACAACTCATATCAGATGGCAACAAATTTTCCAAGCCCAACAATGCGAAACATAGGACAAAACTGATAGTTGGATACCTGTGAGCCGAAAACGAGCTCTCATCATCGCACTAAACCGCCGTTTGAGGAGAATCTGCAGCAGTGATTGTTTGAAAGAAAAACTCCTATTCCTTAAAAATTCCCTGGCTCAAAATGGTTAATTGGCACGTTTTGTCGACCAAAACCACGAAGAGAACAATGCAATTCAGTGCCGAAGAAAACTATATGAATCTGAACTTCAGTGAAGACTTGTCAGTTGCTATCCTTAAGAGAAGAATCTCCAGCTCTTTAAAGAAGACCTCTGTAGCAACACTAAAAGTGACATTCTCTAGCCACCCAGTACTTCTAAATAATACAAAGTAAAGACTCCCACATGTGACCAATTCAATGTGCATACACCAGTTTACCTGCTGGTGTGGAGCTAGGTTTTTTGATTTTAAAAATCTTACGAAATTTATGAGGTAATTAGATGCAATATATTGTAATGCACGCTGAAAATTCCATACCTGTACCACAAATACCGTTTGGAATAAAGCTGTTAGTATTAAAGAAAAATTACATACGTCGTTGTATTTGTGTCTTTTCGAAGCGTGTTGAAGAACATTATCTAGCATGGCTGCAAAGAGGAGGCACCAGTTCAATCAGAATTTCCATAAATGAACATTTGATCAACACCTCCCACAGCATCTCAGCTGATTCATTCAAAGTCATTTACAAAGTAAACGGAAACCTATTAAAAACAGTGTGTTTCCGACTTCTTTGTACCTCAGAAGCCCTCGCAATATGCATCAGAAAGCCGGACCTGTATGTTGAAAAGAAACTAGTCCAACCCTTACAAATACCGTGGACCTAGTTTGGTATATTCCCTTAGCCTTCGGTTTATTGTTTTGTTCTCTGTGTATCTTTCTCCCTATGTTTTCACTCAGTTCATCCCCTTTTTCAGTTATAAGAACAGTTATTTCAAGTTTGTTCCCACGCTTTTCCTGCTCGTTTAAAATAACTATTTTACAATTATATTTTAATCCTGTGTAATTTTTGTTTCTAAGCCTCTTTTAATCTATATACTCACACATCCTAACACCCACTTCCAGGCCGGAAAAGAGCTAGCGGTGATCAAACCAAAACATGGCACCAGTCAGTGAAATCTACAACAGTTAGTCTAAGCCACGTAGGAAGGTGTAGACTGACTTCCTGGTTGGGGTCCTCGGAACGGTAAAAACCAATGGTTGGAAACAATTGATGACATGGCTCAAAATCGTTCTAAATGGATGGGCGCAGATGCACCACTCCTTGTGACTTATGACTTCCAATGAAACTGTTTTGTTCTTCGCTTCTACTATTTCTTTGTCTCACATCTCTGTTTACTGTCTCTATTATGCATTTCTTGTACTTTCTTCTCTTGCTTTGTGTGCTACATGGAGTGTGGCGACTTGAACTCCCGCACATATGTGCAAAGTTCTATGTCGAAAACAGATAGACAGACAGACATATAAATAAATCTATTTGAATGCGATTGTACAGATTTCGAAAATGAAACCGCAGAAAAGATATTTCTGAACTTCGTGTTCTTTTCTTTCTAATGTCCCAATTGCTTTTTCCCAGGATGACAAATATTGTCTAACAGTCTTAAAATAAAAGCTTCCCATGAAAAGTTCCATGTCCTCGACATTGTCATGCATCGCCTGAAAAATGGTAGTCACCAAAGGTCAAGGTGACATGGAATAAACAATACCTACATTTTAATAGTTTTTGTCCACATAGCTTTAAACGAGCACTAGTCGAGACAGTACTATAGGACTAGGAGAATATACTCTGCAGAGAAACTTAGAGACAGAATTTATTACTCTCGAAAAGATGTTGAAAAACAACGGTTACCCTCAGAGATTCATCAACAAATATGGAAGATGTTAGGGCTCAAATATCAAACAAATAACGGTGGAAAAAAGCCTGTCTTCCTTCAACTCGATTTTAAAGGTGAAAATATTTCAGCAATAGTCAACAAGAGACTGATTACTTCACTAGCCAGAGCCTATCCTGCAGCTAAGTTGGTCCCCGTCGATTGGACAACATGCTCTTTGGTGCAGTCAACAGATACCCTTCTCATGTTAACTCCCACTGTGTATACAAATTTACGTGTGTCTGCGGGAGCAGTTACACTGGGAAAACAGATAGTAGGGCACACTCCCGATTTTTGCTCAACACGTACCGAAAAGCCTACGTCTCAAGGGAATAAACGCCTATAATAGTGCTATTACCAAGTATCTCCTTGATACGGGTCACGAGGTGGAAATCGTAAAATCCTTTAAAATTATCAACTGGTGACTTTATTCTCCGTTTCGCCCGATTACGCAATCATTAACTTTAACCTCACCCGCCCCCCTTTGATATAGTGTAATTTTGCCTGTCTCTTGTTTCTATGATTTGAGTTGAACTCATTACATTGTCACCTAATTTATTAGTTACTTATCATCTTCCGTATCTCTTGTCTCTATTACGTAACTCCTTTACCTTTGTATGCATACGTTTACTTTGTTTAAACTTAAACTCCTCGTGTAAAACTATATAAGCCTCGTTTTTCGAGCTCTGTTCACTAAGTTCGGAGATTCCTGTCAAGTGACATTATTTTTGAATTTAGAAGTATGTTAAAGCTTTTCTGTGTATGATTTTAATAATAAATTATTTATGCTGAGAAGCCAACGAAATAAATGATGGTACCATATTATTCTGCAAAACTTGTTGTTCCTCCTTCATCTGTAATGGTTTTTATGTTTTGTTTTTCCTTTTGCCATGTTATAGGAAGATAATAGTGTATAAGATGCTGAAATTTCCATTGGATATCTACAACATTGTTTGAAACCAACCCAATGTTATTATTACCATCATAATTAATTATTATACTTATTTTCTGTTGTTTTTTTTACTGTGCGTATATTTGATATTATTCTTAGTGTAAATTTGGACAAGTTCCTTTGCTTAACTCTGCTTATATTTTGATTTGATTAGATCTAATATTATAACATATGCTGAAAATTCCATGCTTATTTATGAGTCTTGATTTTAGAATAAGGGGAGCAATTTTGTGATATCACTGAAATAGGGAAGTTACCAAAACTATCGAGTATTGTATTTGGCGACAGTAATAGATTGTGCAGGTTATTATAATTTGTTAATCGATGTCACCAGTCTTTAGGAATTCAGGTTTATTCGGTTTTTAACACTGTTGATTCGCTTTTGTTTTTGATATCTTGGTATAATTTTGTCGAATGGGGAAATTTATCATAGCATATTCTCTATCTTCTCTGATTACTGCACTTCTGAGGCTTGTCTCCCTTTTTTAAGATCATTTGCTCTTCTTTTACTGTTTGTTACTGGTATCTTCTATCATTTTAGCACTACAGGAGCAAGCAAAAGAACACGCTTTACGCCGTAGCGGCATGCTTATGTCCGATGAGTCAAAATTTCAGTTGATGCAACAACAACAACAAGCCCAAAGACAACTAGCTCTTCTTCAACAACAACAGCAGAATCAACCCTCTGTGGTTTTTTCTCCGGCTGGCGTTATCTATTCAACTCCTTCACTGTTACCTTTTTATGCTACTAGTACTCCATTGTTGTCCAGCATACCGAGTAGTAATGTAGTAGCTGCTGGTAACGTTAGTATCACAGACCCTTCGATGCCTCAACAGGTATCTGCTGACGCTATAATTCTAAGACAGCAACAACAGCAACATCACAGCTTTCTGCTCTTTGTGGAGCTGCGTATCAGCAACAGGTTAGTTTTCGTATTGTATTTTTTGAAATTTCTCTCAGAGACGGATGTAGGAATATATCACTTGATAAATTTGTTTTGAGTTTTGCTTCCCTGTGTTAGCATCAAATATATGTGTGTGTGCCTGACTGTGTTGATCGGTGTTAGTAGAATATATCATGTAGTATTTAACGTCTTTATGGCTCCAGTACAGAGCATTTATTGTGGTTCGAACACCTTAAGCTTTCAAGCGAAGTAGTCTGAACATCATTTTATTGAACACTGTACTATGGAAATAGCCAGCCATCAGTCCTCCTGAGTGGGGAACTGCAGTTCTTGTGATTTAAACTTTTAAATTTTAATCAAATTCATCTCGGAATGCTGTTGGTGAACTTATCCGAAACTCTGTGAATAGTTACATTTATTTGATGGATCAGCGTTTGCGGTTGGTTTGATTTGCTTTTACGTAATCATGGCAAGTGGCACATTGGCTTACGCACTGGATATTGAATCAGTGGATCCTGGGTTTGACCACCATCCCACCTGCTTGAACTTAGGCAACTAGGTTGTATTATCAACCACCACACAATAAGTGTGGTTTGTAGCCTGGTACTGAGTACTTGACATCTAAATAAACTACGCAGTATATTTTGTATAAGGCTATTACATTTTAACACTTCAAGCCACTTCATTTATGAAGTTTTGGGCATTTAGATAATTGTATTTGTCACATTCATCGCGTTGATGTACACAAATTGATATATAATCTCTTAATATACTTGGTGTGGCTTTAATTGGTTTCTGTATTCTGAGATACAGTTTCAGAGTATCTATACAACTTATGATGGAATTATCCGTTCATCTAATTTAGAGTATTCAGGAACAGTTTTCGACGGATTTCGCAAATAATCAGTGTTAAAATTCTTTCCTTTCAGTCGGAAATGCTATTTAGTTTCTCATTTCAAATATGGTGGATTTTTAAGACAGTCTTGATTATCTCTGAGTGGATGATGTATTCTGATGCATGGTTTCAAACTGAAGTGAAAACGGATTTATATCCAATAATAAGTGTTTATGGCATTCTGTGGTTTTGTTTACACATTTTTGAACTGAACTATTGTTGTTCTTCTATATAGGCAAATTCTAATGATCCTACACAATTAATCGTTGGATCAGTAGGTGGTAATCCACATATCACCTCCAGTTTAACAGTAGAACAACCCGCTACGTCATTATCACCTAATTCTATTAGACAAGACGTTAATTCAATATCAGCGTCTATTCAACAAGCACAATTGCAACAACTGTTTGCAGCAGCTGCACTACAGTCAGCCACTCAGGGTAATAATAACAGTGTTCTTCCTGCACAGGTCACAGTTGCTCAACAGCAGTTACTAAATCAGCTAATCGCTCAACAATCCCAGGTAAACTTTTCTTAGCCTTGAAATTGCTTATTTTTAAAAGTTTTATTGAAATTCTACTCTCAGTGATACCGCATAATGTTGTTTTACTCTAATAGTATGCTTTACAAGCGAATTACTGATTGAGATAGTTGAATTGTTTCTGTCCTTGTATTTTTACCCTTTTAGCTGCTTTCCACAAATTATGTTTGTGATCAAATTTTTTTCCGTACAGTATACGTAGATATTAAATGATAACAAGTTATTGAATTTGAATTTATTCTTTACCTCTATGTTCAGTTTATTATTATTATTGTTCCCTTGGGTTCCTAGTGGAACATAGGGCTTCAACTGCACGTTTCCACTTGCTTCTGCTGTACTTTTCACCTGCATGCATGTTACTCCATACTCTTTCAACTCCTCTTCACACGATATCCCTCATGTCACTCTTGGACGTCCCACTCTCCGCTTCCCTTTCGGACTGGTTCCACTCGAGCTATGGCCTGACGCGCGATGTCACCCAGTGGCCTCCTTAGCGAGCGAGTGTCCAATCCATCTCCACTTTCTCCTGCATATTTGTTGGTTGGCGGTTGGTTCTTGTTTTGTTTGTTTGTCCCATAGTTCCTCCTTGGTGATTCTTTCCGGCCCTGCCATCTGATCTTCAGTATAGAGCTAGCGAAGACAGTTGTTGGTTGATAAAGGTCTAGTCTGCAACAGGCTGTTGGAAATATTCTTTGTGACCCGCCCACCAAGTCTCTGATCCGTATAGAAGAATTGACTTGACGCTGTTTGTATTGAAAATCCGACTGAATTTTGTTGTTGATGCTGGTTGAGTGACGAAGATTTCCAAATTGGTTTCAGGTTGATGTATAAGTTTCTCGCCTTCCTGATTCTCGCTCGATTTGACATCCTCGTCCGTTCCTGCTAGCTGTAGTTGAGACAATGCTCCCTAGATAAGTGAATGCAGTAACCTCTTTCAAATCCCTCCCGTTGATGGTGATTGGCGCTGGATGTTGCTGTTGTTGTTGTTGTTGCTTCGTTGGTTAGTTATTTTCATAACCTCTGTCTTGTCTGTGTTCAGTTCATTACTAACTTGAAAATTATATGTTAATATGATGTCGCGATATATATATATATATATATATATATATGTTTAATAAAGTAAGACCTTATTCACCTAGTACACTTCCGTTTACTAATGATTTATCATCTCACATTCAATATTTTAGATATCTGGATTAAATATTGCACCAAATATAGTGACAGCTTCTTTGTTAGCTGCACAACAGCAACAGAAACAATTAATAGCTCAATGGCAGAAACGTGCCCTTGCATTAGCTGCAGCGAGTGCCGCTAATGATCAGCTGAAGAATGCCCAAGAAAAACGGTTATCTACTGTTACCCCGGGCACTAATGTTACCAATCCTGCTGTGGCCACCCCAACCAGTCTGGCTTCTGTTTTGAACGCTGGAAATTCATTATCCGCAGCTATACAATTAGGTCTTTTACGTTCCAATCTCAATGCACAAGCTCTATCCACCAATAGTAGTGGACTGAACACACCCAGTCAAAATCAAGTAGCCGCTGTAGCTGCGTTAATTGCTGCAGCACAGCAACAACAACTACAACAACAGCAGCAACAACAACAATTACAACAACAGCAACAACAACAAATACAACAACAGCAGCTGCAACAAATACAACAACAGCAGCAACAACAGTTACAACAGCAACAAAATCAACAGCATTATCAGCAAGCAACAATTGTTTCCTCTGCTCCACAATTTCCAGTTTCTTCTGCAAATCAAGAGGTGATTTTCGATATTTTGTTTGTCTTCTAATGTCATGCATTTTAATATCCACAATATTTTTCTGATGACAGTAATAATAGTATTCTTGATCCCTCAGTTTCTCAGTTAAGTATATGTCTTCAGAAGCACATTTCTATTTGACTATGTTCACTACAGACTTTTATAACTGGCTCCACGAATGTGTGTTTACTTGCATTTCCTCTACACACTATCTTCTGCATATCGCACACGGGACACCCAACTGGTTGCTTCCGATTCGAGGCCTGGCGCGAGGTGTGTCAACCAACGGTTTTCTGTGCGTATTTCCAATCTGTCTCTATTTCATTCTGCATTATATATGGAGTGAAGGTGACTGTTGATGAACGTCTGAAACTGCAAATGCTTCTAAACTATATAAATGCTTTGACTTGACAGCAGTTTTGAAATCCCCGATCTTGTTCGTTGTCTTGATTGTAGTAGATTTCCACAGTGATTTGATTGTGGTTTACGTAATAATCGATATCGTTTTGAAGTTGTAATGTTGCTTATATCCAGTTATTGCGCATGTTAACATTCAATTTCGGTTACAGTTAATCGGCTAAGCAGTTATTTCTGATTTATTCTGAATTCAATGGCCTTTAGATTCTAGCCCAAATAGTTGAATGGTTAACGACCTTTGTCTTGTAACCTTAATGTCTTAGGTTCGATCCCTGGTGGGCTCGTGGATGTGCTTTAATAAAGAGCTTCGAACTTGGATGAATCAGGTCTCCGGTACGCCCTGGTTTTCAATGATCTCTCTAACTAATGTTGGTTCGTGACGAAATGTACATTGAGGTATGCTGATCGACTGACCAACTGATTTCAACGAAGAACTTAGCACAGTTGTGCAGCAGTTCGAGTTACCATAATCCATGTAGCACACAAAGTAAGAGAAGAGAGTAAAGGGAGATTCAACAAAGAGATAATAAATGGAAATATGAGGTAAAAGGAATAGTGAGATATGCAATACTTCTTTGATGGTTTATAGTGCATATTTAAACCGATGCTTACTTTTTCTAATGAGTGTTGCTTTTTTGGACGAAAAACTGATTAGTTTTTCTTGTTCAGTCAATCATGCATATAGCTTTCAATGTATTTTATCATATTTTTTCTTTTGTCTCTCTCTCTCTCGTTTCTTTGGTAGCTTGTTAATGCTGTACATTCAGCTTTATTGCCACAACAATTGCAACAACGTTTACTATCGTTGCAGGCATCACTTATCCAACAAAAACAGCAGCAGCAGCAACAACAACAACAGCAGTTAGCTGCGATGAATAATGCAACTGCAACTGCTGCAGTAGCTGCTGCCTCAGGGAATGCTGCATTGCTTCAAGCGGTAATTGCATCATCTCAGCAGCAGCAACAACACCAACAACAACTCCAACAACGTCAGCAACAGATTGTTCATAGTCAGTTTCAACAACAGCAACAAGCAGCTTTGGCTGCTATTTTAGCTGCTCAGCGGCAACAGCAACAACAATCAGCTCAAGATCGATCAAATAAGCCTCTGTGATAAAAATTCTTTATTTTTTTCCTAGTGGACTTGTAAACAAAATCTGTATAATTCGAATAAACTGTATATACATACAAATATTAAGTAATATTTAATATTGTACTTTTTGTTTGTTTTTTTTTCTTTAATATACATTGAAATTACTTTTCATTTCAAGTTATTTAGTTGTTATTAGGAAGTAATGAGATTTATGCATTGTTGCTTTGTGAGTGTAGTGTTGAGCGTCGTCCAGAACAGTGAATAGTTAAGGTAAACTGTATCTTTTTCGTTTAGTCGATATATCTATCAGATTTACATTTTTAGTTTCCATGACTCGTGAAACAACAGTCAGTTCATAAGTTCAATTTTTGTGAGAAATTCCACTTTCTCAAAAAAATAGTGCAAAACAAACATAATGGTTTCTTAGAATAATTCTGTAGGAATTTTGTTTGGTATGGCAACTCAAATTCTGCGACGTCGGTGGTATAGCGGTTGGGGAGCTCGCCACCCATGCACATGGTCTAGGGTTCAGTCGCCGGCCGACGCACTCCTTTACCTCGCTAAGCCAGAAATAATGCTGGTAAAGAGGAAAGGTTGGGCATGAGGCTAGTAACCCCATCCTCTAAAATAAACACTGCTGCAGAAACTTCAAGCCACTAGCTTGAAGCCCTATTTTCCATTGTGAACGTGAAGGAAAAAAGAAACTCAACTTCTCACTACATTGCAGAGGATTATGAATAGTTTCGTAATCAGTCTAGGCGTAAAAGCGTATTATATTTTCGGCTCATCGGATGATGATGATGATGATATTAGGTGAAAGAAAGATGTCAGGTTTGCAAGTTAGTTTGAAATTCTGGGTGATTTTTTTTTCACCACAGTTTCCTTTAGAAAGCAAGATTTTTTAGATCATAATATGTGGTCTGTTTTATATGCCAGAAATGGTGTTCTGGAAACCATGCATGAATGCAGAAAACTATATAGTACTGATTGGTTGAGATGAGTGGTCGTATTCCACCACCAACATCATGCAGTAGTGCTTTCTAGCTGGATAGAAGCGATTTGTAGTATCACCACTCCGCCTAAGTTGCTAGACAGAAAACGCGTGATTTTGACTGATTCGGCTCTGAGTTGAGTCAAGCAGGGTACATTACCGATGAAGTCGACCCCAAACTAGCGAAATGGTCATCCGCGATCTGGCTAGGAAACATTACTGATTGATGTGCATGGTCTACTACTACTCATCCCAACCAATCAGTAGTGTGTAGTTTAACATAGATACAATGGTTGCAAATGTTGATTAGTACTTTAAGTCATTTGATATTAACCTTTAAGTGTACATTATCAATTAACATGAAAGTGTGCGTGTCTGTGTGTGTGTGCCATCTTCGTGTTTCTGGACGAATTATCTGGATACTAGCGGTTTTTATGCAATATGTTGACTAGTATCATACTTTGTGGAGGATGAAAAAACTAATTTTTGGTGAACATGTTGGATTTCGTTCACGTTGCGAATGTATTGACTGTGGTTTCACATAGCACTAGTCGCCTGAACATCATCCCTCACTTTACAAGTTAATCATTGATGTGTTGCATAGAATTATTTCTGGTACTGTACAACAGATAAAGAGGACCTGATGTTTATGTTAGCAACCAATAAGCGGTGTATTTAAGTATTGAGGATTAAGTGTAGGCATAGAAATACCCGTCTTTTTTGTTTTAAATGTATAAGGATTAGACAGAATTATATTGCCACGATTAGTCAAAGCTACTGTTCAAGGCATTTATCGACCACTTTCCAATGTCGATTGAGCAAATAATCGTAGTTAGCTGTGTTGCAGCATAAATTTCACGCCAATTATTCACTGTCGCATTCTCAAAGAATGCTATTCACTTAAAGATTGTTTAGTATGAAGTTTAGGTTTACAAGGGTGTTGATAACGTGTGCTTTTGTGTTTTTTTTGCTGACGTGACGATTAGCAGTGTTGAAAAGCTTACAGATAGTTATTTACGAAGTGGGAGCAGTGTACATGCACGGAAAACAATTGTAACAAACACTATCTAATCGACGTTCGTTTTTATTGCTGTTCTCTTTGGCGTAAAATGATAAAAATCTTTTTTTTGTTTTGCAACTATGAAACCTAGTTATTTTTGATGTGTGGATGTTGAATAGCTGATTCATTCACTATGGTCCATCAATATGTGTTGAAAGATTGGTATCTGCTGTGCCCCCTTACAAATGCCGAACCATCGATTTTCTAAACGGATATTTCTTCAAATCAACGGTGATTTTAAAAACTTGGGGAGATGTCAATTCATAGTGTAATGTCCGACCTGATTATTACAAACAAACAGAAGATCATACATCAACAATTGACTGACCCTTAAAAAACAGTCGAGCATACTTTTTACTTCCGCACTAGGGAGTGTTATTGTACTACTTGTATTTCACGATTCTGTATCTCAATCTAGTTAAATCAACCGTACATTTGTAGAATCCACACCAACCAGGCACATGATCCGTATTCGGTTCTTGGCTGGTGTAATCCTAAACCTCGCCTAGCCATTCGTAAGCCGGAGAAAAAAAGGAGGATGGGGTTGTTAGGTTAGCAATCCCATTTCACTAATACAACATCACCGCTACTGAAACTTCAAAACGTGAAGTTCCATTTTCCGCTTGGAACACTATAGGGATGGAAAGAAAAGAAATTTATTTAAATTTTATTTGTTTATTGCTGCGTTTTGACATAATCTCTGACTACTCACATTGTTCTTTTACTACCCTTGTACGGCTTCTCAAACGCGAACTATATTAAACCCTGTGGTTTTGTAAACAAGTCTGATTGATTAGAGCCTTTTTTATTTCATTTGTCTTCTGTTAATTTAAATTGCCAAAGATGAAAACTTAAAAGTGATGATTGTAATAACTGGAACAGATAGACGTGGATAAAATTAAAGCTTGTGAATTTTTTTTATCTTTTGAAGATAATCATGGGAAGAAGAAACTTGTATTTTCAATTTTTATTTCTTTTTGTATTGTATACTGTTAATGCATGTTAAAACGAATGCCTGTGCGTTGGTGGCACAACTGTAGAATGCTCGCCGACTACTCATGTGGTCTGGGGTTCGATTCCCGGCTGACTCACTTCTTTAACCCACTAAGCCAGTAATAAGACTGGTAAAAAGGGAAGGTTGGGCATGAGGTTAGCAGCCCTATCCCGTAAAAAAGTAAATACCACTGCTACTGAAACTTCATGCCTTTAGCTTGAAACCCTATTTTCCACTGAAAATGTAAAGGAATAAAAAACGAAATGGATGGGAACAGGAATAAGGAACCGTGAATTCATTTTATTTCAGGATCAAACTACTTACCAAAGATAAAGCGAAAGGAATACTAATCCACGGGGGTTAACTCTAAAAGGTTGAATGACATTAAGTTGTTTAATAAAAGAAACAAATTTTTCAAGTATAGAACAGCTGATAGAAATAAGTTATTTTCACGAATAAGTCTGTAGGGATTCAGGTTAGATCAGACCTAAATCAATAGACCAGTGGGCTCCATCCAGTCGGGAGTGAGGGTAGAGTTCTCAACCAATGACATTGGTTGGTGGTCACACTAAGATCACGAATTGATAGAAACTAGAATTCGTGGGCCATTGAATCGGGTCCCAGTGGCTGAATGGCCTACCAGCTTGTCTTGTAATCGTAAGGTTCTGCGTTCGAAACCGAGTGGGCGAGTATATGTGTCCCAAACTAGGATGAAACAAGTGTCTGGCGGTACTCCCTGGTTTTCAGTCGTTCTCTAATATCAATCTGTGTTCAAATCTGAAAAAAATGAGTTAATGGATTTAAAAGAATTTTATAATATTTTGTTAATTTGTCTAAAGACAAAGGAAAGTTTAGTGCATTAGGGCAGGTAATGTCTCAATTATATGAATAAATTGGTTATTCCAGATGTTAGGATTGATATGTTTCACCTGAGAGGTCCTAAAAGAGGTTATCTTTCTCACACACTTGGACGCCATCGTTCTAACACTACAGCTGACACGGATGATTGATTTCATCGAAGCTTGGATTGAGAAACATTCCATTGTCTTTAAATCCATATGAAGACCTGTAGCACTTGGTACAAGGAAAAACATCCATCATACCAGTTTTCCAAGTCAGTGCTTCTATATCGTTCAGAAATTCGGCCCATATGGGAATAAAAAGCATTTCCAACAGATTGCAGACTTTCATCACCAAATGTTTCCACTGGATATTGAAGACTAGTTGGCCGTAAAGGATAAACAACAAGGATTTCTGGCAGTTCAGTGAACCAGCCGAAAACATATTGCTTAACAAATATGCGGAATGGAATGCAGGTGGATTGAACACAAGCTGAGAAAACTCATTGCCTTTAAGTGAAACCCGAATGGGAAGCAACGACTTGGTGTCCGAGAGTAACATGGAGGAGTTTGTGTGAGGAGGAAGTGAGGGTGTGAGATCAACTTTGGAGCTAAAATTAAGAAGACTGCAGATGGTCTGTTGAAGCAAATATTACTCAGCCGGGAAAATCTTAAACAGAGTAATCATATAAACTGCCAGCGATTTCCTAGAAGCACAGTCCTTATATCAATTTAATTACTATGAATATATACTTAATAATCGGTACAGGATAAGTTACAGGTTCAAAGCGTCAACAAGGCGATCACTATTAAAACATATGAAGACAATCCTAAGTAAATCTTCTGGGAGAAGCAATAATAATCGAGTAAACCAGTCTAAGTCTTAGTTCGAACCCCGGAGGGTGCGTACTGATGAAGAGTCCCAAACTAGGACGAAACAGCTGTTCAGTACTCCCAGGTTTTCTAATGGTTCTCTAACTACTGTCAGCTCATGATGAAATCCTGTAACCAATCAATCAAATCCCTACAAACCAATACTTGAATGCTAACATAATCGTTTCATTTCTCGTTTTACATTTATATTACCAATATTGAGATTGATTTTAATCGGTTAAATTGATTAAAAAGAAGTTTGAACACATTTCTATGTGACTCATTCATCAATGAGTTTATCAGCGTAAATCTTAATTACAAATTACGAAAGCCAAATCAATTCAAGATATTCGACAAAGCTTCAAATGTTTAATCTGTAGACAAGTGAAGTTTCTCATATCTCTAAAACGATAATAAAATCTAGTTGAAATTAAAACCCATAGAAAATTATGTCTGAGATATGTCAGGAGTATAATCGGTTGCAAAATGCGATGAAGTCTAATTGTAGTCGAATAGCACACACACACACACACAAAATTAGCAAATGAATAAAAATGTCGGCTCATTACATGCAAAAGCAGGTTAAAACCAATCAATACATTTTATTAATTTAATTAATAGTAATAAGCGATTTGGAAAAGTGCAGATATATATACAAAAAAGGGGGAGGGGGAAGTATAGTGATACTAATAATAATACTAATAAAGAATGAGCTGACCAAGAAAGATAAGAAATCAATCAGACAGGAATCTGGACAGTCGGACATCTCTTGTAAGTGTGTAATCTTTCAATTCCATGTTGTGTAGAGGAGACTGAGTCAGAATGCGTTTAGACTATCACATCCTACAGGTCAGCATCTTATCGGTTGTATTTTATGAAATTCAAACCAGTATTTTACAGTTTAACTGTTCAGTTGTTATAAAAGTAAATATTTAAATTCTTTTTAAAGTTCCAAAGTATGATTGCAACTTGATTTAATTTATAGGCAATAAGAAAAACAACTTATATGATCTACTCGTGTTCTTCTACTTTAATCATTATCAAAGGGGAATAAACGTGACACTTAATTAACTATTTCACCGTTGATCAGTCGGCAGAGAGTAACTGATGTCATGCATCCAGTCGTTAATGTTGCTGATGACCGAATTCTGTTAGTCAAGTTTGCACTATTGTCCCCAGCCTATGTGACCTACTATCATGGTGCATTTCGGATTTGTGGCGATTGTCAGAGAGAACTGAATCTAAGTTTCATGCTAACTGAGAGGCGAAATTATAGAAAAGCGATCCAACCAATGATGGTGCACAGCTCACCTTAAGACGGCCAATAAGAATAATCAGTGTTTTCCACAAAATGCCATTTATTTATTACAAAAGCTCAGATAATTAAAATAAAACAAATTAACCCTAATCAGGACCCTAACCGTAACCATAGTGATCTATCTACCCAGCATCCAAGTATTATTGAAAAACGACATCGGGATGAAATTTCCACCTCAGTTTGTGCACGGCGCTCATAGTGGCACTACAATAATGGTAAGTTGCGTTATCCCATGAATATTGTGCGTACAAGTTCATCGGTGCGTTCGCACTCCCAGATCGCTATTCTTTTACATGGCCTAATGGCTCTCTTTAGAAAGACATATTCACAATTTCCCAGATTGAAAACCTCATCAATCAACCAGATAGAATTTATCAGTATCAACACTAAGCATTAGTCACAAGAGTTTAGTTTCTTCATATTCAATTATCCACGCATCCATTTCAGTGTTACACAAAGTTAATCATGGTTCTGAATAGTGCAAAGGGTAAAATCTTTGACTGTAGCACTGTATGAGACAGATTTGCGTTTCTGAGGGGACAGTAATTCCTTCGAGATTCCCAATGAGCGTGTAATCTACGTCTTTGACTTTCTGCTGACTCTGCCGTCAACCACCTGACATCAATTCAAAGTTGCTAACATGTATGTAACTTAGTTAAAAGTATGTAGGAAAGTTGACACTTAATAAAAGTCACACTTGATCGGATTCAATTTCCCTATCTCTTTACGATGACAAAAATGCTCTCTAGCTGATATTAAATTATAAATCGAAACTGAAATCATAATAGAAGAGTTTTACATACTTAATTTGACGTATAAAAGCCAGTTATAATTAAGACTATCCTCATTAGTATCGTAATGTATACTACAGTAATCAATCAACGTATTTTGATTTACTTGAATTCAAACAAGAGGATATAGTAAGCTATCTAATTTAATAATGATGAATGAATAAGGCATCATTCATCATCCAGTTGTATGTAAACTAGATGGACCCCGGCTGTGTTTGATTGTTTATGAAGTGGAAAACTGGTTTTCATTTTTATCTCCCAGTGCATATTGATTAAGTGGCATTTATAAATTCATTATAACTCAGGCTTTTGATTTTTCATACATATATTCCCCTTAATGAATTTGAATAAAACGAGAACTACAATTTTTACAGAATAAATTGTTACCATCATTTATTTCGTTGCCTTCTCACCAGCTGTTTACAAACCACAGTCATTATTAAGTATATCTACAGAGACAGTTTTAACATACTTGCACAGAGTTCATTTTAAACAAAAATTAATCAATCAATCAATATATGCACATAGTAATATATATACATATATAGTATTTGGTTCAAACATACTGTTTTCTTCATACAGGATTTACATGTAAAGTAATAATCTGAAGTATATCTTCATTTCGTTGAATAATTGCACAGCATTTACTTGAAAGCAAGTTAAATCACTGCGCAAGTTCATGTACAGGTCATTTGATAA
The DNA here is from genome assembly GCA_944472135.2 of Trichobilharzia regenti. Classification (NCBI taxonomy): domain Eukaryota; kingdom Metazoa; phylum Platyhelminthes; class Trematoda; order Strigeidida; family Schistosomatidae; genus Trichobilharzia; species Trichobilharzia regenti. The sequence goes on along the minus strand of OX235264.1, from coordinate 68,813,106 downwards.
AACTAGATTTCAAACCTGATAAATCCATGTGAAATTAAACATTTTGATGGAAAGAAATTTCGGTAGCCAGTGATTTAACCAGTTTGCCTTAACAACTCTTTTGATAGATTGGTTACGTCTGGCAGTGTCGTCTGTTGAAGAAGCACTGCGCGATAATTCACAAATTAAATTATTTCCTTTTAATAAGTGTTGTTACGTGAATTATAAAATAAACTGGAGTGAAGTAATTATCTAGTGCTTAAGTGGATTTTTAGACGCTGAAATCTATCCTACGGTTAATTGGTTTCGCTTAAAAGCTATCAGTTTATGAAGTTTTATAGTTAAGACTTCTCATGTCTTAGCAATAACAACGATAGTAATAACAATAATAATAATAATAATAGCACAATATTTTGTTTAATATGTTAGAATGGTGCGTTGTTGGTTCAGCAGTAGAATGCTTACCAATCACGCACGTCGTCTGGGGTTCAATCCAAGGTCGACGAAATCCTAAACCTCGTTAAGCCAATAGTAAGGCCGTTGAAGGGGGAAGGTTGGGTATGAGGCTGGCAACCTTACATTGCAAGAATAAAACCACTTTTATCGAAACTTTACAGCTTAAGCCTGAAGCCCTATGTTCTAGTAGGAACAAAAAGGGATAAAATAAGTAGAAAACTATGGAATGAAACTCTACCACAGTACCCAAATTCTATCCTCGCATTTAATTGCAATGCAGCCTATTTCTTGATTTGATTATTGATGGGTTTCAGTATGTGATAAAGGACGTCTTCGAAACAACAAGAGTTATAATACAGATTGTCTGACCAAGAATTTCAAAATGTTTTAATGCTCTGAATTTTCTTGAGATATTCATATTTGATCTTCATCACAGGAGAACAGGTTTATAAGAAATCTCCTTTGCATCAAAAAGCATTTTAATTTTTATCTGACTGCTACATCATACACTGTTAATATTGATTTAATCTTCACTTAGATTTATTTCAAGTTTGATCATGAGCTTCCATCATTTGGAGAATCACTGGAAAACCATGGAGTACTGGACATCTGTTTCGTCCTAGTTTCAGACTCTCTAGCGGCACACACCCTTTCATTTAACCACATCCTTTGTAATTTATCCATCCCTAACAAAACAACTAATAGATGAATTATTAGCAAAGCATGCCACGGTTGAATTACTTTTGCTTTTATGTGTTTCTTCTACGTGTTTATATGCGCAGTTATACTTATTGGTCAAATTTCTTTATCGTCTCATTTAAATTGATTTATAATAATGTGGTGTATCACACGAATGATTTATGCTAGTGGATATTTTACAAATGTGGTGAGTGTTTAAGTGTTTCTACTACAATCTCTAGGTTTTGTCTTCTCTTTAGATGAATACACATACAATGTAATATAACTTGATATGTAGGCATGATGGGGTTATCACTCACAGTACAATAAGAGATACTAGCCTGTTATTTTAGTTTCATAATGGTTTCTCTTTTTGTAGTGAACCATGTTTTCAAATGATTGGAAATTTCCTTCATTCAGAAATCTGGTGGTTTAAGACGATTCGGCTCTGTGAATTTAAAATTTGGAATGGCCAGTCTAAACACTTCATCTTTAAATCAAGGAATCACAATCGGTCGTGTAGAGAATAAGACGTGTACTTTTCCAGCATTAAAAAGTTCCCTGAACTGATTTTCTTAGTTTCTTCGTGATTATTTCACTTGGTATATCACCCTTGAATTGCAGTCGTATATAAATAAGCATATTTTTTACGGATAGTGGGTAGTCCTTTTTCCGCTTTCTTTGTCATGCGTTTCTTGATAAATTTGTCGGAACAGCTATTTTCAGTCAAGGTATCATAAAAAATGCTTGATTCATCTTCAGTTACTTCCTCTGAGCATATAACTCTTAGCCTGTGGCTGAGGGTCTTTACTAAATTTCTTCTGTACTGGAGAGGAAACAAGCTGTGAAAATCTGTATATTATCCTGTCCATGTACTTTTGCTATGAGAATTTCTTTTTATGCTACCGTCTGGTTTTCTTGTAAGAAGGACATTCAGGAAGTCAATGGTGTTTTGGGATTCCTCTTTGCATGTGAATTTCATAGCAGAATGCACTTCATCGAAATGAGCTATTATTGTGTTCCTATCCGAATCATTATCACAAAGAATAGAGGTATCATCCATATACCGGCAATAGAATGAGAATTTTCTAATAAGGTTGTTCAAAGGTCCATTTTCTAGTTCACTTAGAAAGAAATCTGCCAAAATGTGACCCGACGGGAAGCCCGTCGCCACCCTGTCCATTTGTCTGTAAAGTGTACCATCAAATTTGAAATTTACATTCATGGTTCACCTTAATAGCAATTCTTTTAGGATTTCCGTTGGGATGCCAGTATTTATCGACTAGCTAGCTATACACTTGTTCACATCACTGATGAGCTCGACAGAAAACGAGCGAAACAACTCTTCGATGTTAAGGTAGCTGCTGGTTGATTTGACTGGGTTTCACCTACTCATCTCAGTCAATCAGTACTACACACTATTACGCATTTGTGCTTGGTTTCTTTATTATCACTTAAGGTATCAAGCAGACCACAAATTGGGATATAAATAATCTCTGTTTCCAATAGAAACTGTAGTGAAATAATCATCTAGAACTGTGTAGACTGCGAATTAATTTGGAAATTTTTAATTTGATTCAGTATATTTTCGCTAGCACCCAGAATAATTTATAGAAACACAGACTTCTTGAATACTTCTCAAGGTTCACTCTTGAAAGATTGGTAACACAGGCTTCAGACAGTCTTTCAAAAGTAACCTTTACTTTTACACTATCCCCTTTAGGATACCTTCAGATACTAATGGACACATGATCCCCTTTTGTCACATGGGCAGAGGGAAATTGTAGTTGCACTAAAAGATCACAGGTTTTACGTGAACCTATATCAAACTGGGTTCATTTATGAGTAGGAATACTACCATTCACCGTCACTCAGTAATGCCTAATTTATGAGAATTAAATATTATGAAACGTGCCTTCTGAATTCTCCAAACAGAGGAATTAATTAATTCCAGTCATTATTGAGGATGAGACTGTAGTGATGTTATATGAAAATGTCATCCTATATTATAAGTGAATTAGAGTGTCTACAATTCAATGCTAACGAATCCTTCAGGAGTTCCATGTTTGATTACCAGTCGACGCGCTCCTAAACCTCACCTAATTTACTAGCTGACCGTAAGCCTGGATAAAACAGGTTGCATGCGGAGCTAGCAGCACCACCTTAAAAAAATAAAAGAATATCATCACTTCCGAAGCTTCTGAGCTCTGAAAGCTTGAAGCTCCATGTTCCGACAGGAACCCAAGGAATTGTAAAAATAGTATAGGTTTTGAAAACAACGTCAAGTGGCTAGTCATGGGGACTATATTGCTGTTTAGGTTTACTTGGTCATACCTTTCTTCACCCAACAAGTCTGTTTTTCAGCCTAGTATGATCACACTAATTAATTCTTATAAATAACTTTGACCAAAACAAAGGAATGCTGATGACTCATTTTTTCTAAAGAAGGAACAGGAAATGTTAGACATGACCATTTTGTGACTGCATATACTTGTCTATTCTACTAATGTACACTCGAAGATAATTGTTTCCAGTGTTATTGACTGGTTTGAAGCACGTACTAAATAACACTTCAACAACACTGACCGTTTGCTAAAACAAAAATGTACTCCTATTATCAGGTGATTAACATTTTTCAAATTATGACTTGTCATGTCTACTCATGTCAGCCACATCCTATCACAGACGTTTAAATAGTCTACTCAAATGTCAATGTTCAGCTTTCTAGACTTTTTTACAAGTCGTCGTAGTTAACTCATTGCTTGCATGTCATGCATATATTAATATCGATTTTATGCGGGCTTCTTTTTTTATTTATATGACTCAAAAATATGCTGAGCAGATTGTGTTGAATATTAGTGAAGCAGGCTCTTATATTTTCCGCATTGTTTGAAGATTGTTAGCTTACACTAAATATAGCCTTAATGCGTTTCCAAACTATATTAATGTAGACTAAAGACGAAATTTTCGCTCAGTACTCTGCTTCAGCATTAATATGAAAAAGAAATGAATTACCTGAAATCTAACTCTGCAAAAGGATTTCATGAATGAAACGCTGAATCTTTCTTTTTCGTCGTACAAATTTATTCAAGTATTGGTTTGTAGGAATTAGACTGATTGTTTACCGGATTTCATTATGAGCTGACATCAGTTAGAGAATCATTGGAAAACCACTTGCGAATACTGGACAGTTGTTTCGTCCTAGTTTATGACTCTTCACAGTACGCACCCGCCGAGGTCCGAACTCATGAGTTGGCAGAGGTTAGAATGCATGGGACATTGGATCAGGTCCCGGTGGCTTAATGGTCTACAGGGTCGTCTTGTAACCAGGAGGTTCTGGGTTCGAATCCCGTAGATGTGTACTGTGAAGAGTGCCAAGCTAGGACGAAACATCTGTCTAGTATTCCCAGTCGGTTTTCTAATGGTGCTCTAACCTATGTCAGCTTATGGTGAAATCCTGTAACCATACAAATTTATTTCAAACATCGACACTGAAATAGTGAGACATTTCTTTCAGTTTAAATCTACTTAATAACTTAATTAAAAGAAAAGTGAAAAATAAGTCTTAGTAATCCGTCTCTTCTCTGTTTTTTCACTTATTGAAATAAGACTTATAAGAGAACATAACAGGTTTTGATTAGATGTCCGTCAGACTTTATTCAGATATTCATAAATGAAATTTCAGCCAATGACTGTGATTTATGAGTCAACAATCAATGTTAACTGTTATGAACTATACAGACAACAGTAATAATAATAATAATAAAGTTCAAATCTCATAAAGCTTGATCAGATTTCAAATAAATCTGATGGTAGTAAGAAAGAAGTGAACAGTTACAATAGGTAACAAGTTTTAATAACTTATTTGTTTATTAAATTTACTTATTAAGAACGCAATATTCAGCGAAGAGACTCTTTACAACGAATTTATTATCAAGCTGTACAATCGTATATATATGGTTTTAGTTTAAGAAATTCTACCCGGTGAGGGAATTAGGTCAAAGGTGTGAATACATGAAATACTAATAGTGTAACGTTAACTTTGCTGTGATTGGTTGTTGACTCAGGCTTGTTCATATTTTCTCACGGCCCATATTAGTGACCTAGACCTTAACGTAGATTAGTGCCAACCAATCGGCTAGCAGCCTGCTCTCACCACAATAGTACTATGAAAGGCAATTAAAATATTTGTGATTATAATCATGGTTTAATGTCAAGTGGCAAAATAATTAATGTCATATTTGGAATAATACACAAGGTGTATAGATTTTGGAAAGGTGAACTGATAGATGCACATGGAGGAGGCCAGAGGGGGGAGCTTATCTTTTACAGAGGTAGAGAACAATTTGCGGCTCGTGAACGTCACATGCAATTTCGCTGCAAAGAACGTCTTACCGACTGATTCAGAGAGACGATTTTTGAGCATATCTGAAGCTTGATCTCCTTTGAATTCCAAGTTCATGAATAAGGTTTTCTTTGGAACTGAGTCGGTGACCAGTTTAGACTGCTTATCTTTCATGTTGCTGTCAATAAATGGGTTATGGTAACCATTTTCTGCGAGTGTGGCTTTTAAGAAGTCAAGTTCTGAGTCAATACAATCAGAACTACAAATTTTCCTCATCCTAAAGCAGAGCGAATGAATAAGTTTCCTTTTCCTGGAAATAGGCACCCAACTGTAAAAATTAGTTAGTTGTCCGTTCCATGTACGTTTCCGATGGATAGATCTTTTGAGAGATCCGTCATTACGTCTGCTAAGGCACACATCAAGAAACGGAATACTTAGTTCGAATTCCTTTTCTATGGTGAATTGTAAAGAAGGATGACAGTTGTTGAAAGCAAATAAGACATCATCAAGAATTACGTTATTATCACAGATGATGAAAGTGTCGTCTGTGTATCTTTTATAAATGTCAAAATGACCGATGGTTTGACTTAGGTGAGAATTTTCAAGCTATGCCATGAAACAAGCAGCCAACAAGGGACCCAGTGATGATCCCATGGCAATGCCATCTCTCTGTCTAAAAATCTCATTATTGAAGGTGAACTGAACATTCAACGTGCATCTCAATAATAGCTCTTTGAGGTGGATTGTCGGCAAACCTATTTCTAAACTATGTGTATCAATATAATCACATAAATAGCAAATAGTTTCCATGTGAGGAACATTGGTAAATAGCTACGTCACATCTAATGAGAATAGGACTTTTTCTGAGACATTAAAATCTCTAATGCTATCAATAAATTTAAACGTATCATAAATGGGAAAATCTATACACCTTATGTATTATTCCAAATATGACATTAATTATTTTGCCACTTGACATTAAACCATGATTATAATCACAAATATTTTAATTGCCTTTCATAGTACTATTAGTATTTCATTTATTCACACCTTTGACCTAATTCCCTCGCCGGGTAGAATTTCTTAAAATAAAACCATATATATACGATTGTACAGCTTGATAATAAATTCGTTGAAAAGAGTCTCTTCGCTGAATACTGTGTTCTTAATGCTACAATGGGAATTGTTAAATTATTGAAAAAATTTACTTATGTCAATGAAAAACATAAAATTAAAACTAGCTTCTTTTGCTCACATGGACAGATAATTTTACTGAATTGCTGTAAACTTCTGCTAGGCATAAGGTACAAGTTTGAATTCTGTTGGAGAGGTTCTATGGAATAAGATCGATAACCATAAAGGCACTTGTTTTGTCTACTTTAAGATCGATGTTAATCAAATGAGGCGAAATTACTAATTGTCTAGACATGAAGGCAGGTGCTCATTCACCTGTCTGTTAAGTTGCTAAATTGTTCACCCTATATAGCTTTGTCCATAGGGAGCAGCTAAATTTGAAGATTTCAGAGAAGTGTAAAATTACAACTAGCCTAATGGCCTTCATTCTGCGGTTTGATAAGGTGTACATTATGTATTTAATTGTAGTATTTACAAGAAAAGTGTTTTCATTCATGAACTTATATTTCGCTAAATAAACATTCAAAACAAGCATATATCGGAAAGTTGATTCGTCTAGTTTGTTCTGTTTATTTGAAAAATTAACTAATAGTTCCGTGTTAGATCAATCACAGAAGTGTCAGGTTTAATAACAAGCAGGTTACCATTTCGTTTTCCGCTGCTGTTATCAATTGCAAGTATCGTTAACTGATATCTATTTGTATTACGGTGGATTTTACTGCTTGTATGGAATTGACAGTGCTGTTTCATTGGTTAAAAGAATGAAAGATACACGTCGAATAAGTCTCATCTATTATACGAATATCATTTACCACTTGCTGTGTGGAGGTCAACAGCATTCAGCATCAAAAATAAGATCCGGATTTTCAACTCCAATGTAAAGTCAGTGCTACTATACGCATCAGGGACTTGGCGCTTCATAAAGAGCATCTCAAACAAACTACACACCTTCACTAACAGTTGTCCTCGGTCAATACTGAAGATCAGATGGCCAGAAAATATCAGCGACAGTGATCTCTGGCAATGAGCAGACCAACCAGGAACCGATTGTACAGCAAATAGGCAGGAAGAAATGGAGATGGATTGACCATACTCTGAGAAAACAAGCCATCAAGTGACATGACTAGACAAGCCATTTCTCGAGTGGAACCCTAAAGGGAAGTGGCGAGTTGGTCTTCAGTGCAAGGGTGACTTGGAGGAGGTGATGTGAGGAGGAGATGAAAGCATGTGGGCAGACTTGGAGCCAGGTGAAAAATCTAGCAGAAAACGGAAGGCAATGGAGACGCGCGGTTGAAGCCCTATGTTCTTCTTGGAATTAAAGAAAATAATAATAATACTTGTCTAAAATGAAACAAAATGCCTAAATTACTGTATCACAGCTCCAGTCTATGTCCATAGCATCTGACCGAATAATTTGATAAGCAAGAGATAGAAATATTTAGACCTTACAAAGAATCAATTTCATTTCATTGCAAATTCATTGCTTTTATTCAATGGGATGGTGAAGTAAAAACCAAACATAAACGGAAAATTTCAGGGAATGTGCATGAACTATTTACTTAATATATCGCTTCCGGATGAGCAGTGAATAACCTTACATTTTGGGTTTTAAATAGCTATCAAATAAAGATTTACAATTCACACAAACTTGTATACTTTACGAGTTTTCACTAACCTTCTTAGAAATTAATGAATGCACTATGAAAATATGTATCACATGTCGTCATGACTTCAACCTAAGAACAATAAAGTATGGGGAATGCTGATGCGCATCAGCACTTGAATAAGGATTTTCATCTTTATTCAGTCAAGTGGTTAATTCCACTGTCAGATGCAGGTGAACTAGTTAGTTCGCACTGTTCCGCTATCACAGATGACATTGAAGTTGAAGTCAAATTGAATGTTTAGTATCGTGAACTGATCATTTTTTCCGGTCTATCCCTATCATCTTAGTTTCCAGATAGATATTTCGTTTGACCTTCCATTTAAGGAAGTTAAGACGTTCTGGTATCATCCTGTCTCTACTCTTCTTGTATCCTGCGTATAATTCTTTACTGTTCCTCCTTAATCTTTCCTGGGATACTAAAGAAAGATTTTGTTATATTTCATAGGGCACTAAAAGCCGTCAGTAGGGAGAGTGGGTTGATGCTCAACCAACTCGTCAATACTTTTGTAGCTGGAGACTAGGATTTCTGCAGGAAATCAGCAAATATTATCCTGTCAGACTCTGAGCATCACCTCTATACACCATTCTCTCCTTGCATCTCATCGAGGAGAAATAGAAGCAGTTATAGAAAAATGTATGTCTGGACGACTAAGTAAAAAAGCTCTACAACACCTTATTTGGCCGGAACTCATTTTATGTGATGAGAGGTGTAAAATGGGAAAAATACCAACTTATTGAGGAACTCTAAGTAAAAAGCATTTATTTTTGTTCTCATTGTTACACTGTTGTTAATATTTTCACTTAATTTTATGTTCATTTTGTTAGGAAAAGGCAAAACACATGCAATTATCAAGTTATTATCATGTCGTTGACATGCATTTGTTTCCGCTTTCTGATTGGACGCTTGTACAATTCCACACTCTCAACCGGATTGATTGATTCCCAGTCTACCTTATTTTTGTATAAATACAGTCACTTTTGTCATAAATATATGATTCTGGTTTACCGCTGATTATCGCGTGTTCTGCTTTACCAGTTAAGTGGGCACTGGTCAGTAGTTAAGCAGTTACTTCGAGACAAAGATCTAGCGTCATAACAATTGTCGACGGGGATGGGATCAATAGAGGAAATTGTGCAATACATCCTCCATCGTATTGAATAATATTATTAATGCAAATGCCCTATTTTAATTATTACCCCTGTAATGAGAAAATTAGATGCAATATTGTATTAAATGCTGAAAATTCCATATTTGTACCAAAAGTACTGTTTGAAATTAAGTTATTATTATTAGTAAGTCTGCTGTTTAACAAAAGAAACCACGTAATGGAGGTGATTTGTAGCTCAGATGGATGATTTCAATGTAGTTGGTCTATTCGCAAAAATAAACCATCTAGCTCAGAGAACAAAACTACAGCAGAAAAGACACTATGATTTAGGAAATTAGATGTCCCATACTCATGTTAAATACTTGGAAGCATTAAGCAGGGAGTTATGGGTTTAAGTTGCATGTTGGTGGTCACTCACTCGTCAGTAAGATATATCTTCATCCTTGAAGGAATCGATATTCTCTCTGAGATTTGGACCTGTGTCACCCATGGCTACAGTCCATTTTACTACCTGAAATTTCTCAAAAGATAACTTAGTTTTCGTGAACAGTCACCATTATGGAACACTAAATGAATTCATACAAATCAATATGCAGTATTAATACTTATTCGTTTTATATCGTAACTAATAAATAATAATTTGCTTTATTCCAAAACAGTACTTATGACACAGAATGGAATTCTCAGCTATTTTACTACAGTATTGCATCCAGTTAGTACATTATCAATAAACAAAATTCTACATAGATTAAGGAAATCTCAGTTCGTTATGACAACAACTTATTAGCATGTCGGTAGCAAATCCAAAATTAAACAGAGTGTTAGAACGTGTTTAGAAAAGTAGGTGCTAGCATATTTACTGGCGTAAGCAGAAGAAAGAAACAAAGCTGCACATAACACAGAAAAAAATGAGAGAGAAAGAGAGAAAAGGAAAAGAGAGATATAAGAACGTTGTACCTATAAATGATATGAGTTGGAAAGACGAGATCCAGTTGTTCTACTGACTATTTAATAATTTATAGGTATCACGCCTAATGATTTCTCTATCACACAGAACACAAGCTAAGTAGGGCATGGTTGAGTTTTTGTACTTACTAGTGGGAGCATATAGTTTTCTATATAGGCTTCTGGTTTTGCCTGACGAGATACAAGGGGAGAGTTGTGGCTGAAGAGGGTGTTGTGAGTCAGATAAAATGGATTCAGCCTGTTTTTCACAAGAGTCCATGTGCCTGTCGACCAGAATATTAACAAGCTGGTTAAGTGGCACGTTGCTTACCCTGCTGACAACCTTTAACATCCTACGTAATCTATCATCGTTATATGCAAATATCGAATACTAATGTTACATTCACTAGATATTAGATTTATTTGGAACAACAATTAATGAAAATAATTTTCTTTTGAATAAAGTACGTAAAATAAAGCATTAAGTTAACTAGTTCATTATTAAACAATAAAAAACATTCGCGTTACCAAGGTGTAAATGCTGTGTAAAGTATTCATAGCATAAGACGGCAATATCATCAACTATCTGAAAGATTCATAGGTGTAATCACCCTGTATGATTTGTGAATTTGATTTAGGCCAGTCTTCACCTTTTAATTGTTACTATATATATATCGATTAGGCGATTCTAATCCTTTGAAGAATCATCGGATCTCATAAGACTGAAGATACTCTCATCTATCGAATAAAATCATAAATAAGTTGTCGCCTCAGTCATTGCTTTGTGTTAACTACATAGTGTATTTAAATGTTCAGTTGTCAACGGAATGAGTTTTTTTTATACAAATTCAAGTTTAAATATGAGTTTAAATAGTCGAATAACATTTTAGTCTGCATATTATCATTTCAATATATTTCAGTAGTTAATATAAGATGGTTGAATTCAATCAACAGGAAGTCTTGGACCTAGGTTTCGTGCAGGTTGGAATCTCACATGGGACATGAGCTTCTTCAAAGTTGCAGATGCGCCTTGCTGACGACTGCCAGCTGGCACAAAACCCAGGTCCAAGGCTTCTTGTTGATTGCCCCCAACTATCTTATATCACCAAATCTATATGCACTATGATGGCGAGCTACCTAGAATGGTGACCATACTGAAAACCTGACTGATAGAATTCAGTCTGCACTAAAGAAAGGACTAGCCAGACACATCACGCCAGTTAGTAGTGTCCAGTGGTTAAGATATTTATGGGAAATCTCCAGTTCACGTTAGTTTATTTGAAGTGAAATAACATAGGCAGTATCCTTGCAAATAAGTATGCCGTTCTTTATCAGAAGAAATCGATTGTATTTTTAAATGTGGTAGTAAAGGTCTGACACAGTTAGTTAAATTAAAAGGACAAAATAAACGTTGTATAAAAAATGTTGACCGATGAAATATAGTGAAATATTACGTCTAATGGAAACTAAACTAGCGATCTCTGAATTATTAACTTATCCTTCTGCCATGTGAATTTCAAAATCTAAGATTTCCCAAATGTTTTTTTCATTCTTTTGCTTTCCGAGTGGAACGTAAAGCTTCGAAATTGATCTTTGAAGTTCCGGTAGCGATGGTGTCATTTTTGCAGGATGGAGTTGCTAGCCTCATATCAAATCTTCCTTTTTTTCCTGGCTTATCACCAGAAAATCAAGGCTTAAGAGTGCTTCAGCTACAAGTCGAAACCGTGTCACGGAGGTGAATGATATGCATCCTATTACTGAACCACCGACTTACAGGTTTTAAAGTGTTTGTTTTCGGGAATTCAATCTGTATTTGTTTTGATCACGAATTGACAATAGTTAGAGAATTATTAGTGCGTCGGTGGCACAGCTGTTAAGATGCTCGCCAACCATGCACATAGTCCGGGGTTCGATCCCCGGCCGACTCACTCTTTTATCTCGCCAAGCCAGAAATAATGCTGGTAAAGAGAAAAGTTTGGAAATGAGGCTAGCAACCTCATCCTGTAAAATTAACACTGCTACAGCAACTTCAAGCCACTAACTTGAAGCCCTATGTTCCACTGGGAACGTGAATTTTTTTATTTTTCATTACAGCTTGATTCCACACTGTATTTTTAGTAGAAGTATGGAATTTTCAGCAGGAATATCGGTAGCCCAAATATTGCAGGCCGACCATAGATATGAGGTGTGCATCGGCAAGGGATCGAACCTCGTACCATGTGCATGGTCGGCGAGAGTCCTAACCACTGTGGCACCGACGCACGTGAAGGAAAAAAAAGAGAATTATTGAAAACCTGGATTTTAAGGACTCTTCAGCAATACGCATCTATTATCCTACCAGTGATCGAACTCAAAACCCTCAGGTTGCAAGGTGAACTCGTCTACCATCAACCACCATCCAGACATCTGCCGATTCACAATATTTCACAACCTTCAGCCACTGTCATCCATGAGTATTTGTTCTGAAGCCCAAAATCAGTGGACCCCTTCGATCGCCGCTTCCCGCCAAAACTTCGCACAGATTCAGTGTGTAGTGGGTCCCTGGTGAGCACTAGATTAATTTTCAAGTGTTAGTCTTAATTGTATTCAAATTATTTAGAGGATGGTTTTGAGTGTTCGAGTGATAGGTACACGTCAATTCATCATCAGATTAGTTACTCATCAACGTCTTGTCAAACCTTCATGTGATATCTTTATAATTTAATATGCTAATCATACCGTAAGGATATATTCATTCAGTCTTCAAAAAAAAAAAGAGAAATACATGCCTCTCAAATATACTTATTTCAGTGAAGAAAATTCTTTTTTTATTAACGGTTTTATTTCTATACCTTTACAATCGCACTTATGTAGGGATTACGATCGATCATAATAAGTGCATTTGTTGTATATGAAAGTGGATATGTTAAAATTTGACAGTGATTAGAAATAGCGGATTATACATACATGGATTTTATTGATTATAAATTATGAATTGAATAGAAATACGAATGAAATAAGAAAGGTTAATTAATACAAAGTAATGAGATCATATTTGCTAACTTTTGTTGAACGATTAAGCAAAGTAATTTGCATTTTCCAGCAATTTATTCGAAATATGAAGAATAAGTAGACCAAACAAACACTTGTTTTCAGTAACTTCTTCTTCAGACTTTACAGTTATGAGTCAGTTAGTGCTGAAATACAATTTCCAGTAAACGTAAATCAAAATTAACTCCATTATGGATAAAATTTTATTTTGATATAATCACATAGTGTTATACAGTAATATTTACTGATGATCACGTTTCGAGCACAGATTATTACTGCTCATAATCATATCAAGTCACTACTCACACAACTTTCTTGCTTCATTTATATACATGAGCGAAATTGATGATTAGACATTTGAATAATAATCAATATAGGACAATGTACATTCAGAAATAATATTAGTACTGTCAATAAATTACAATATGATGGGAAATAAGATGTTTTTTATAGTAAAATAAATAACTTGTTAAATTGTTATAATATGAATTGAATACATCTTAACATTATTTATTATCCTCTGATTTGACTGTTAGTAAAATCTTCCATATCTTTGGTATTTGCGTTGAGTCATTTCTGTTACATGTGTTGGATGTAGACTCAATGAACCAGGATTCAGTAATAATTCTTTCTCGCTCTCCAGTTACCAATACTACTTTTTAGAATTTTAACCCTCTCTCACCCTATTGTGTGGTTGTTTGTCAATGTATGCAGTGCGATTGCTGAGTTTTTTTCTAGATTGCTTATCTTCTCGGGTGGGAGCAATCATTCTAACCTAAGCTAAATTCTTATATTGTGATAATCTCACTACTCCTGATCTTCTAGTGTGACCTGTGCAGTTGACTTAACTCACAGTCATTTTAAGGTATTTTGTAAATTATATTTTTTTGTTTAATGGGGTCCACCGAGTCTTTTAGCCTACAGAGCTTGTCTCTGAGTGAGGTTTTAGGTTTGAATGCCACCCTAATTCCTACTTTATTGAGACTCCTATGTAGGGTTTCAAATGTCCCCTCCTTACATGGTAAAGCTGTAGATGCCTCATATTCTCTCTTATTTATGTTATCATTATTAATTTCACCATTATTTTTATTTTGTTTTTGACCTTTTCTCATCTTACTAGTCAGTTTTATAGGATATTTGTTTAACACCAACCAGCTTTTCTTCTATTTGTTTCATTTCATCGTTTAGGCTTTTTGTTGTCGGTTTGTTAGACAATTAACTAAGCCTGCCTTTACAGATAACGGATGGGATGAATTAGTGTTTAAATATCTTTATCTAATGCAGTTATACTCTACTACGATGCCCAAGTTTTATCCTTATATCAATAAATTCGAATTATACCAAAAACTATACTTTGATACAATTATGAGATGAGGTATGTATGAATTTCCACTACTGTCAACCCACTAGGATCCTAGACCATTTTATCTGACAGGTATTCAAAAATAACTTTCCACTACAATCAGCTCATTTGCTCTGCAAACTTCAGCAAACTAAAGTTCATTGAATTAGATAGTGCGAAAGTGGTCTACGCGAGATTACTAGCACAATGGCTATGTAGGCTACTTACATGTTCTCTGATTGGTAGATTTCATCAGGGTTAATCAGCTAACTACAGACTTAATTCACTGCCAACACATTTTCATATCTCAGAATGAAGAGTGTAGAGTGTAGATAAAGTTTACTACCACACACAAACAAAAAATCAAACTAATTACAATATCGGGTTGATTGAATCCTCGTATACGATACACAAAAATGCACATCATTCGTATCATATAAATTTAATTAGTGATCAAATCACCAAAATGATTTATTCACTTCTTGAATGACATGATCCAACAGATTCACTAGGTATTCAAGGGGATTGTGGTTATAGGTAAATCAGATTTCGGACAAAATTATTTTAATGTATATGTGTCCCTTTTTGAAATGGTGAATAATTGTCAGCCTATTTCATTACGCATATTGAGGTTGATAGACAGACTATTCACCACTGCAGAATCGATATATATAAGCGTTTGGGTAGGGAGAGAGTGAAAGTATGACAGAGAGCACTAAAAAACTATCCCATAGAAGTAAGAGGGTGAAAGCAAGGATATTTTCATATGAAAGAGAGGAAAATTCGATTTTTCCGATTAAAGTGTGAAAATCCAAACTGCTACATGTCTTATAAAATCGTTAACTTTATTAATGACTCTTTGGCGTGTGCTACTAACACTATTTATCAGTAGTATGTAGAGAGACGTGCATACGTACAATAAATATCAAATAGAAGAAAGTTAGATTTGACGTCAAGTAGGGCAATTGAAATACCAGTGTTGTGGCAAAACGTGGAAGACACGAAAAGCAGACAAAGAAGTACAATAAGAAGGTAGGGCAGAAGCAGCACAACACGGAAGAACTGTAGAAATGACGACTTTCATATAAGGTGTACATCATTTCATTATATAAAGATATCGAATTCCAAATAAAAATCCCTTTATCAAGTCTCTTATTTTTTGCCCTTACAATTCTAATTAAAATGATATTCTGCTTATCTCTGATAATTCTAATGAACGATTTGCTTGTTTTATGATTATTTGTTCTGTATTTTCTGAATAATGCAGTAAGAATAGCTTTTTCAGGATTCACTTCATAGAACTTTCGTCAGCTGCATACAACTTCACTGATAAACTATATGAGCAAGGAATTGTTAAAACACCATGACTGGTTTATACTTTAATATTCTTTTGTAAAGTTATGTATATTAGAATTAAGCCTAATGAGGCCTAGTTGAAAACAGCATTGTTTGCTGTTTAATATTTAATATTTTGAAATGAAATTTCAGCAAGTTAAGGTGAAAGAGCCAGTGTTTACTAATAGCAGTTATAAGTTAGTAACAGTCTCCTTTTGTTCACGAAATTCAGGTTTCCTTCTTCATATGATTATAGTTTTTGCCATTTGAAGTAGTCATAAATGCTTTGTTTGTTCACCGCTTTAAAAGATTCTACTAAGTTTATCTGGTATCTTTTATCAGCCAGATGCTGAACTATGGCACTGTTAAACAACACTGAATTTGTAAAACATAGACTCCTGGGAGTATGTTCGACAGTTCTCTTTCCGTACTTCCCAATTACTTGCAAATCAGATTTTAAGTTTCGTATGATCTCAGTTCATTTCCGTGTTCATTTGATCATGAAACGCAATCACTTAGAGAACCATTTAGATCCGAAAAGTACTTGACGGAGGTCTCGTACTAGTTGGGGGCTTTTCAGCAATGCTCGCTATTGACACCACTGCGGATATGAATTAATCCCATCCACCCGACATAGTGAACCCTGCTAACTATGAATTCTCTTTAGAATTTTAAGAAACTCATCCTACAGCCACCGCTGAATCGTGGAATCTTTGGTCAGTTTGAATACTGAAGAGTTCCAAGCTAAAATGAAACGACTTTCCAATGATGTTCAGTTAGCAGTGATTCTGTAAATGATATAGATTCACGATGAATTCTGCATTGGAATGAATTTACCGTCGGCTAAAAATTATTTTCACTTTCAAAATATTTTATTAGTTTATTGATGGTTAATATTTTGGCAAGTGTTCTTTAGTTTGTGATTAATCTTGAATTAGGCTGTTGTTATTTATTTTTGTCACTGATTTAAATTTTAAGCTCAGTTCATTCCGTTTTATTTTTGAAAAAGGGTATACATGGACTAGACTTTCTTGTGTGTATTGACTAGTTGTTCAAATAAAGTGAGTTGTGCATATGAGTTAACATTTTATTTTACTATTTCAAATATATGTATCTCTGTGGCATGATATAGTGTCACATACCATCAAATGTTTTAAACTGATTTACTGGTTAAAAATCAGCTTTTAGACAAATGATATTTCAAAAATGAAAAATATAAATCACATTTCTAAAGTTATCTAATAAATTTGTTTTAAAATACGTTTGACAGTAAACGTTATGGGATAAAAAATGGGTTCACAGATAAAATACTGAATAGACTTTAAATTGAAAGTGTTGCATAGTTATATTATTTTTTGTTTATATTTAGACTAATGGAGTTGTAAAATTCCAAAGAATTCTACGGTGCATAAAAGTCATTACAGTGGATGACAGCTGACGTACGCTTTTTAGAAATGACATTCATTATTGAATTAGAGGTATATATATTTAGAAATTCATTGACATTTTAATAAGAATTGACTTATTCATTCAAGAAACAAATAGTGTTAAAATGCATGATAATATAAATACTCTCTTGTATGGCAACTGATGCTCACTGGTGACTGGCTACAAGATGAAGTTGACTGGACTTCCAGTGAAAAGTGGTAACCAGTGGGGTCCATCCGGTCGATAGGGAGGACGAATACTCGATGGTAGCATTGAATAATAGTCGCGCTAAAACCACGAATTAACAGCAGGTAGAATTCATGGGATACTGAGTCGGATCCCAGTGGCTGAATGACCTACAAGCTTGCTTTGTAAAACCAAATGTCTTGGGTTCAAACACCAGTGTTGTGCTATTACTGCGCTCCAAACTACGACGAAACAGTTGTCTGGCAGTAATCTCTGGTTTTCAATGGTTCTCTAACTTATATCAATCCGTTGTCAAACTTGAAATAAAAAGATGAGTTTGTTTAAAGCGATAACTTATGCTGCTGTAAGAGACGAACAGGGCGCAGAAATTATGCAATGCCAAAATATTTCGAAAAATCCCACTGGGAAGAGAAGTTGACTTCAGTTCCACTGTTTTCTTCTTGTTTTCATTTCTCATTTTTTGAGGGGAACATAAGACTAAGAACTTTAAAATGTCAGTACCAGTGTTGTTATTTCTATTAGAAATCTTTGCTAGCCTCATGCCTAAACTTTCCTCTCTTTTCTGCGTTTACTATCGGTTAGTAAACTAGACGAAGTTAAGAACTTCATTTCATGCTGGCAGTTTGCATCAGATGAAGAAACTAAACCATCTCTATTTAAATTTGAACAAGGTTTTTAAAACTGTTTTAAAAGACAATACTACAGTTTGTAACACATCCTATTCCTTTGTGTATTGAGTATAGTATTGAATATCAGGGTTGAACTTTGAAGCTCTTAGAAGTGGTAGTGTTATTTTTACGGGATGGAGTTGCAGGCCTCACTTTTAATCTTCCCATCTTCAGCAGTTTACTAGTCGGGTGTTGAACTCCCTACCACAAGTGTGTGGCTTGCGAGTATTATACTTCTGAGCTACCGACGCATCATAATAAATATATTGATAAACGCCAATGGGTGACTAAATGAGGAATGGAAGAAAAGTTTTCAAAAAATGTAAACCGAGGTAATCGTGAAGACAGAGTAAATATTTTAAGTAACATTTGGAAGCTGATGGCACATACTTTACCTCTGTCGTTACCATGGTTACCAGAGCAAGTTGAATTTCGAGATAAATTCATGATTATTTAGATTTATGCGATTAAATAATGCTGTGAATTATGAAATCTTTACTTCAGCCTAGTATCAACTTTCTCAAACAGGACGATGTAATAAATATTCCTGAAAAGTTGGTATTCACATAAAATCACATAAAAAATTATAATTCCATCGTATATGGACGAAATACCAAAAATTATTGATCACATTTTTGTCAAATTAGGGTAAACCAATACAGTTGCTTGAATCACTAGTATGTCTGCCAAAAGAGAAAACAAGGAAAGAAGAAGAGCAAACAGCATCTATTAGATAAATCACATCAATTCAGAAAAACATTACATTGGTCAAGATGACCATCTTCTACACCTCTGCCTTCAACAACACAAGCGAACAGTCAACACGGATGAATTCAGTCCCATTATTTCAAAGTATAATTTATTATTATTTCCTTTAATTCCAAGAGGAACATAGGGCTTCAGCTGCGCGTCTCCACTGCCTTCCGTTTTCTGCTAGATTTTTCACCTGGCTCCAAGTCTGCCCACATGCTTTCATCTCTTCCTCACATCACCTCCTCCAAGTCACCCTTGCACTGAAGACTAACTCGCCACTTCCCTTTCGGGTTCCACTCGAGAAATGGCTTGTCTAGTCATGTCACTTGATGGCTTGTTTTCTCAGAGTATGGCCAGCCAATCCATCTCCATTTCTTCCTGCCTATTTGCTGCACAATCGGTTCCTGGTTGGTTTGCTCATTGCCAGAGATCCCTGCTGCTGATCTTTTCTGGCCATCTGATCTTGAGTATTGACAGCGTCGGTGGCACAGTGGTTAGGACTCTCGCCGACCATGCACATGGTCCGAGGTCCGATCCCCTGCCGATTCACACCTGATATCTATGGTCGGCCTGCAATATTTGGGCTACCGATATCCATGCTGAAAATTCCATACTTGTACCAAAAACACGGTATGGAATCAAGCTGTAATCAAAAAATAAAAAAGACAAGTGTTAATGAAGGTCTGTAGTTTTTCTGAGGTGCTCTTTATGACTCGTCAAGTCTCTGATCCGTATAGTATCACTGACTTTACATTGGAGTTGAGAATCCGGATGTTATTTTTGATGTTGAGTGCTGTTGTCCTGGCCTCCACACAGACTTGAGAGTGATGAAAGCTTGTCTTGGTTTTCCGATTCTGGCTTCGATATCCTCGTCAGTGCCAACTGCCTGTGGTTGAAACGATGCTTCCCAGGTAGGTAGGTAAATGAGGTTGTTTCTTTCAGGTTTCTCCCATTTATGCTGACTGATTGTTGTCTGTTGTTGTTGCTGTTGCTTTTGTTGTTGGCAAGGAATCTTCATCACCTACCTCTGTTTTCCCTATGTTCACCTGTAGTCCTATCTTTGATGCTTCTTCTGTCAAATTGTCGCTTTTCACTTGCATATCTTCCAGTTTGTGATAAATCAGATATATGTCATCGGCAAAGTCCAGATCCTCCAGGATTTTTTTGTGTGAGTCTATTTTATGCCTGTTTCCTCATTGCCCACTGCTTGTCGCGTTATCCAATCTACTGCAATCAGGAAAATCATTAGCGATAACAGGCAGCCTTGCCTATACTGATTTGATTTAAAACTCTGGAAATCGCAAACAGGGGAAACACTAAGAATATCAAAGAAATCTCAGGAGCCTGATAATCAGAATAATCTATGATTATTAAACAAGGTGATACGGATTTCATTTATTAGGCAGCAAAGAATAAGTCACACAGACTAAAAGTCAGATATTAAGTTAACAGAATAAACATTACCAAAAATAGTGAACATGAAGATATGAAAACCTCCAGAGATAATCAGTCATTTTCAAGTTTACCAAGTTAGACTATGATGACATTCATCAAGAACCCCTAAGAGTACCTCATGAGACAACCTCTCGCGAACAAGACCACCGTGAATATTTCATCGATAGAAAACTCCAGATGCTTACTTCACATTGTAATTTTCCCTGAAAATGTTTTCTAGAATGATAATTTTTTTATTATTGATTGCAGCTTGATTCCACACCGTGTTTTTGGTACAAGTATGGAATTTTCAGCGTGGATATCGGTAGCCTAAGTTTCGCAGGCCGACTATAGATAGAACCCCGGACCATGTGCATGGTCGGCGAGAGTCCTTACCACTGTGCCACCGACGCACATAATTAGATTGCAGGAGTTAGTGACTTCAATGTATCCATCAGTTCACTCAGATAATTAAAAAATATGTAAGTGAATATTCAGGCAACCTAATGCTAAATAAACTTGATTTGTAATACCTCAAAAACTCACAATTTATGATTCATTCGATCGGAAAATCAACTTTTGATTCTACCTTTTTAGATTTCAATTATTCCAATTTGTTACTAAAATTCCTACAAAATATCTTTCTCTATTGTTCTACTGAAAATAATTTACACTTTGTCAATGGTCTTTTTTAATCTTTTATATATTTTTTATTCCTTTACGTTCCAAGTGGAGCATAGGGCTTCGAGCTACAGCTTTGAAGTTTCCGTTGCAGTGGTGATTATTTTTATAGGATGGGGTTGCTAGCCAGCATTATGCCCAACCTTCCCTCTTTACCAATCTTACTGCTGACTTAGCGAAGTTTCGGAGTGCGTCGGCCGTGGATTGAACCCCGGACCACCTGCGTGGTTGTTGAGCACTCTACCGCTGTGCCACAGACTCACTAGCCAATGGCTACATTTGTTTGTCTTACTTTATAAATGATGACGATTACCCGACAAGAAGAATTCGTACTTCATGAATACTCTCCTTTTGCTGAAAAAAATGTGTTGTTATGCTTGGATTATATAGGCATCCAACAGCGTCATATTCAGTGTCTTGCAGGATAATCACCCTATGTAAAGACAGTTGTCACTTAACTAGTATAGAACAAGTGTAGAATAAAAGTAAGCTTTCTTCTATATCACTTTTACACTTCAAATAATATAAGCTCCTTCTGCTATTATTCAGGGATATAGCTTCAATACACTACTTAATAGTCTTGGTAAATGTTAGTATTATATTTAACTGATTTAAGAATAAAGGTGAGAAAGTCCTCATTTCTATCAGTATAATTCCTACGTAACTAATGTCTATCAGAAACCAACTGCTTCAAGATCATAATTATAGTCTTTAGTTTGAGAACCTGGAATGAGTTACCAGTTCAATAGCATTTGTGTTTTAATGCTGTAGCCTATGACTGATGATCAGTGTATTCACGAATAGCGAATGACTGAAAGTGAAATGAAAGCACGCATCCCAATGAAATTCGAACAAGTGTTCTATCCTAACTCTGTGACTGGAGTGTGTAGCCCAAGCAGCCTAGTGGCGTATGCTTTAACCATCTAAATGTTCTATTGACTGCATTAAGTCGGTAATTCATTGGCAGAATCCTCGCCATTCAAGCGCGTAGCCCGGGTTTGATTCCCAACCGACACATTTTTATATGTTGCCTAGGCTGTTGGTCACTAGTGATCCTAAGAAAGAGAGAAGGTTGGGGGCGAGATTTTCAGTACCATTACTCAAAAACAATACCACTTTTAAGTAACAATTCAAAAGACTCAAGCCCTATGTTCCACTCGGAACGAAAGGGGATGAAACAAAATATTTACTTGAGGACCGATTTAGATACATTGATTTAATATTTAGATCGAGACATCTTGTCAGATATATTTTTTTAAGTATTCTTTTGTAGGGATTTTGTTTGATTAGTTGAAGGATTTCATCATGAGCTGATATCAGTTAGAAAACCATTGGGAAACCGCCTGGGAGTAGTCGACAGATGCTTCGTTCTTGTTTGGGACTCTTCACCATTTCGCATCCAACGCCAGGATTGGAACCCAGGATATTCTGGTTACAAGAAGGGCTCGCAGACCATTAAGGCACTGGAACTCGATTCACTGGCCAGCCCATGAATTCTAACTATTGCCAATTCAAGACTTGGAGCTATCACTTGACAGTGTCTTCGATAAGTAACTGTCCTCATCTTCAACCTGCTGTAACCTACTGGTCACGGCTTCTCACTAGAACCCCAGGCCACTGCCTGAACAAACAAAAAATCCCTAAAAAACCAATACTTGAAAATTAATCTGATGCTCACTAGTAACTGGCCTTATTCAGGCAGTGACCTGGGTGTTCTAGGAGGAAGCTGTGACCAGTAGGGTACAGCAGGTGAAATGAATAGTCTTTGAAAAGTATTCACAGACACAACTTCACCTGTAGTACTGGCTGATTGGAATGTATTCAACAAGGGAGGTTTTTTCACAAACTGAAGCCAACAAGAGAACCACTGTAACCCATGAAGTGGAAAACTACTATTTTGATAATGAGAACGTGTAGTGCTCCTATATTAAGCCTAACTATACGCTTATAAAACTAATTCGTGTACTCATGTTATACGCTTACAGAAATTAATTTTGCATATACTTGTGGAATATTTGTCATTCTATTGTGGAACATTGCTTTTAGTTTGTTATATATATATATATATATATATATATATATATATATATATATATATATATATATATATACATATTACGTGGTTATTCACTTTTTACTTTCTCCTCGCGTTTTTTGAAATTTGGCTTCGTTAACAGTACATCTTTTCGAGTTTTCCCTTGTGCTTCTTAATACAACGTTGTTCGTCTTTGGCCGTATTTAGTACTAGCAAACAGGAGAATGCGAAAATGCTGATGTACTATAGTATTATAATTATAATCATAATAAGCACTCCACAAACGTACACAGATGTGCAGAGCTTGTTATAGGTTCATCAAACTTTGATGTAATCAGATTATCATTTAGCTTTTAGGTACAGGATTTCATCATAAGCTGATATCGATTACAGAACCACTGGAAAACTTGGGTGTACTGGAAAGCTGCATCATTCTAGTTTGGGACATTTTGGTAGCACGCAACCACTGGGGTTCGAACTTAGGTACTTCTGATTACAAAGCGAGCTCGTAGACCATTAAGCTACTAGGACCCGATCCAATGACTTTTGAATTCCACCTTCTGCTTTTAGTCTGGCATTCAGTGGTTGATGATTTCTAAGTTTTGCAAGTTAAAGGTTCAATCAACATTAAGTCTTACTGATGACATCGTGGATAGTGAATCCTGTTAATCATGAATCGTCAACATAGTTTCTGGAATTGCCCTTGGTAGATAGTGACTCATGAGTAGTAGACTGGTGTTTAGGCATTGGGACTATGCGGATTTGATGAGTTTCTAGGTGTATTTCGTCATCAGTGAAACTGAACCAGATGTTTATATCATCAAAGCATAATTCACTTATCCCGAGATCGCACTTTCCCAAAGTTGGGCGCTTCCAATGAGAGTGTGTCGCAGAATAGAAAATAGCGGCTATTTAGTGCTTATGAGTTCTAATCAACATTCTTTGTCGCGTCATTTTACAAGCAAATGCACAACATAATTATTTAAATCTTAGCAGGTTCAATATTTCAGTAGACATTCAATTGGATTTACAATAAACAAGCATATCACTTGTCGCCCTTTTGTCATTAAAACTCGTGCCGGCTAGTTGAAGGCAACCTGAGTAAATTCTTCATTTTTTCACTTACATGGTAATATACAACCAGTATTTAATGAGCAATAAACAAATAGGCATATTCAACTCACTGAAAAAGAATCTTAATTTTACAAACTGTAACCGCCTTCGTTTTTTGAGTTGCTATTTCAAGCTTCAAGCTAACACTGTTCTGTTAATTAATTTTTCCTGTTTTCTGTATTACCCCTAGCCCGCCTCTCTTACTTTCAAAGCGTATAAATTGATGATGAAAACTTAAAATAAAAGTTGTAATGCTTACATTTTGGAAGCGTCAATTTTATAGTATTTCTTCTCTACTACCACTTAAACATTAAAGTATGTTTTTATCATTTATATAACCATGGTAATTTCATGCAGTCTGCAGCTGATGAGAACCTATGAAATAGAATGATATCATTTTATGCCACAAATTTCGTCTTAGTTTCTTTATCGAAATTTATCAAGGGAACTAAATTTATGAAATCGGCATACATTAATTTCTAAATCACTGTACTTATCTCAATCCAGGTGAAGAATTTCCTCTGTGCCAGTATTTTGCAAGGATAATCCTGTTGCTGCGTTTGTTATCTCTGCTGGGTTTCACCCTATGAAGAGTGATCAAAGTTTTATATCTCTACATTTAGTATTACTACAATTAATCTTCAGTCATTCAACACAATAGGAGAAATGGAGTAATATGTTTGGCTTTCTCTTGGCTTCAAACTTATTCATATTTTCACGTATTGGTTTTGTGGGAATTTTATTTGATTTGTTGGACGATTTCATCACGAGCTGACATCCGTTAGAAAACCATTGGAAGACCACCTCGGACTAATGGACAGCTGTTTCATAAGTCTAGTTTGGGACTATTCATCAGTATGCATCCACCAGGTTTCGAACCCAGTGTGGTGAGAGCAGGCTGCTAGCCGATTGGTTGGCACTAATCTACGTTAAGGTCTAGGTCACTAATATGGGCCGTGAACAAGCCTGAGTCAACAACCAATCACAGCAAAGTTAACGTGGCAAAATATGATTCGCAGAGAGAACTCTATTTGTCAAGGAATCCCGAAACAACCAATCAGAAGCCTGCGTTTGTCTACCTAAACAACCAATCAGATGACTGCGCTTGTCTATAATAATGTAGTTGAAAGATGTATAAATACGTGTTGATTTTCATAATAAAACGATCTGTTGCCTGGCCCTTATCTTCTGTTGTTACATTTGGTGTCGCTGCCTACCGACAAATGAAAAGCCTATACCCTGCAGTTTTTGATGGAGACATATGGATCTTCGGGCAGGACTTCAAGGCTTCTGCGCAGTTGAGTGGCGTTCAAGATCTGTCAGCGATGGAGCTGCTACTTGAGACGCTGCTGGGAGGTCGGGCGAAAGCAGCATATGAAGGTGTGGGCCGAAGTATGGACGAATGTTCGACAGGGTCAGGCAAACAGTTTCCAAAGTGGGAAGGACCATATATGGTCACTTCGAGATGGGGTTACGCAGACACAGTCGCAATGGCGAACAATGAGAGGCGCGTGAACGTCAGCGAGCTCCAGAAATGGATACAGCGAGACAAGCCAACGATGACGCCTGCACCAAGTAGATCAAGCCGACTTCAGTCGCACGTATTTGACGGGGGGACGAGTGTGGTGAGAGCAGGCTGCTAGCCGATTGGTTGGCACTAATCTACGTTAAGGTCTAGGTCACTAATATGGGCCGTGAACAAGCCTGAGTCAACAACCAATCACAGCAAAGTTAACGTGGCAAAATATGATTCGCAGAGAGAACTCTATTTGTCAAGGAATCCCGAAACAACCAATCAGAAGCCTGCGTTTGTCTACCTAAACAACCAATCAGATGACTGCGCTTGTCTATAATAATGTAGTTGAAAGATGTATAAATACGTGTTGATTTTCATAATAAAACGATCTGTTGCCTGGCCCTTGTCTTCTGTTGTTACACCAGAACCTCCTGGTTAAAAGGAGAGCGCGTAGATCATTAAGCCACTGGGATTCAATCAAATGGCCAGCCTACGAATTCTAACTGCTGCCAATTCACATTCAGTGGAATAATCAACATCTTGGCGGGAAGCGATATTCTGATTAGTCTTATCTTCATCCGCCGAGTAAATCTTTTTAAAGATAATCTGTACACTGTCCTCTGGCAAGTAAAATTGAACACTGAAAATATTTTTAGTAATTACGTTTAAAAGAAAAGTCAAGTGCTAATTAAATTTAAACTTTTTAATTATATTTATGTGCAATAACATTAATTGAGAATGTCAATCACAATAACACTAAATCCACTGAACAAACTTCAAGTACAATAAAAAAGAATAATTCTGAATTTAAGTAGAAAAGCTTTTGAAATACCGACTCAATAACTTATAAATAATATACTTATTTTGAAGGACTTTAAGAAGTAATTGGTTCATTTGTACTTGGCTTTCTTTAAAGTTTAATGTTATAATGAAATGCACAGGTTTACATTACAGAGTGGTTCACTTACCGACTTTCATTGCAATTAAAAGTTAAAATATAATATTCTTAAAAGAGATTCCGATTTAAACAAATGACTTTTGTCCCAGTTCTTACTGCATTTCTCCTGAGCTGCATTTTTCTGCATTTCATGCTTTCTCTGGTTGGACACTAGGCAGTAGCTAATTCCATGTGTTTAGTCCTTTTTTCGGTGCAAAGTGAATTCCATCAGTCAATTTTGTAATGTAGCCATCATGCTACATGGCTTGCCATCACGATGTACTACACTGCACCGTGAATTGTTGTTATTAGATTGTGGTTACATTGCAAAGTTGACTCATGGAATTTAGTCTGCACCAAAAAAGGACTAGACACATTACACTAGTCACTAGCTGGTGGTGTCCAATGGAAGTATCCACTGCAGTCCTACAGAAGGTCGATCGAGAACCCGAATAGCCCAGTAGTAACGTCTCTGACTGTCGTACTGGGTGACACGGGTTCAGATCTCAGAAGGTACATGATTTCCTTCAAGATTGCTGATGTGCCTTACTGACTACTGCTGGCAAACACGAAACCTAGTTCCAAAGTTTCCTACAGATTGTCTCCAACCATCTAACAATAATTCCATGCTTTCTCTATTGATTCACTAATTTATGTACCTCTCTTTTATGAGGGTTAACCCATAACTTCTTTTACAGAATACGCCACTGCAACTGAAAAATTCTTGACAGTAACACATGCCATAATATCAGTTGTAGGTGGAAGAAACTTCAAAGGAATCAGTATTTTTGTTTTTAGCAAATCATTGCTGTAAACATCACTAGTGTTCCTATGAGATAAGGGCAGAAATCATCATCAGATGTTACATACAACGTGATAATATGTAATCCTTAGTATAGAATTCGTTTGGCCGTACCTCTTAACTTTGGTCAAACACTCAATAATAACTGGCGATTAAATAAGACAGTGTATAGGCATTTGATTCATTTTAAAGGATGCAGGCTTTTTAAACAGAACCTTGGAAAATATACATCAAAATCTGATAACAGTTAAAAAAAAAGGTTTCCCAGTACAAACTGACTTCTATTTCTATTCAGAGACCAATGTAAACTGTGCAGATTATTGGTGAAGGATATCTACCTTAAATATTATCATGAATGGATTTTTATTTTGAACTCGTATTAGCAAGGCAGACTCACGAATCTGTAGTTAATTGAGTTGAATTTCTCTCGAAAAAGAAATTTAGTAAGGTAATCACTTTACTCATCATTGAATCCACTTTAATTCTCATGTATCCAAGAGCAAATAAGTCAGTTATTTGAAAATTTATTTAAAATGATGGTATACCATACCCCTGATATGCTGACTGCATTATTGCAAAACGTCTGGAAGGAGGGAAAGGTGCCTACTGGCTGGAAGAAAGGTAACCTTGTGAAGCTACGAAAGAGGGGCGAATTAGGACTCTGCAGGAACTGGCGAGGAATCATGCTCCAGTCGATGCCAAGTAAAATCCTGAGTCGCATCATCCTGGAGAGAATAAAGGACGCACTGCATACAGAACTCCGACCAGAACAAGCCGGCTGCATTCAGGAAAGGCAAATCATGTTCTGACCAAATTGCAACTCTACGCATCATCATCACAGAACAAAGCATGGAATGGCAATCAAACCTCTAACTCAACTTTATAGACTTTGAGAAGGCCTTCGACAGCGTTGACCGCGAAGTCATTTGGAAACTACTCGAGTACTACGGCGAACCCCAAATATTCACCAACCTTATTCAACAGCTGTACGACAACGGCGGCACATGTCAAGTGATCCACAATGGAAAACTCAGCAAGGCGTTTGGAGTAAACACAGGAGTCAGACAAGGGTGATTATTATCGCCAATGATATTCCTAATTGTGGTGGAGTGGATTATGCGTCAGACAGTGGGAAACGAGAAGACAGGAATATCCTGGACCGACGTGAAGAACCTAGAAGACCTGGATTTCGCACGTGGATGATTGATGTTTGATGTCACACAAAATCGAAGACTTACAAGCGAAAACCGACAAAGTGGTCTAAGAATCAGCCGGCGAAGACAGGACTCTAGGTGAACATAGACAAGACGGATGTTATAAAAATAACTAACCAACCAACAACAACAGCAGCAACATCCAGCGCCAATCACCATCAACGGGAGGGATTTGAAAGAGGTTACTGCATTCACTTATCTAGGGAGCATTGTCTCAACTACAGGAGTAGGAACGGACGAGGATGTCAAATCGAGCGAGAATCGTAGAGGCGAGCGAGAAACACATTCATCAACCTGAAACCAATCTGGAAATCTTCCGCTGTCACTCAGCCAGCATCAACAACGAAATTCGCCCGGATTTTCAATACAAACGTCAAGTCAGTCACCTCTTCTATACGGATCAGAAACTTGGTGGGCGGGTCACAAAGAATATTTCCAACAGCCTGTTGCAGACCAGACCTTTATCAACCAACAACTATCTTCGCTAGCTCTATACTGAAGATCAGATGGCCGGGCCGGAAAGAATCACCAACAAGAAACTATGGGCACTAACAAACAAAACAAGAATCAATCGCCAACCAACAAATAAACAGGAGAAAGTGGATGGTGATGGATTGGACACTCGTTGAGGAGGCCGTTTGGTGACATCGCGCGTCAGGCCATAGCTCGAGTGGAACTAGGCCGAAAGGGAAGCGACGAGTGGGACGTCGGTGCAAGGGTGACATGGGGGAGATCGTGTGAATAGGAGTCGAAACAGTCAGTATGGACCAACATGGATCCAGGTGAAAAGTACAGCAGAAGCAAGACAGAAGTGGTAAGTGGAGACGTGCAGCTGAACCCCTATGTTCCACTAGCAACCCAAGGGAACAACAATAATAACACCATACCCGTAGATATCCAAGTTTGAACAAGCGATACTAGAACATAAGTAAAAACAATGTATATTTGGTGCAACAGACCAAATGATATTGCGAAAAGCCAGCTTTCAGACCTACTATCTGGATGTGAATATGAAGCAGCATTTAGTGTTAAAGATCAGCAAGAACTCTGGGGTCATCCAAATAGATACCTCATAAAAACTTTTTCGATTTATAATTAAGCATGAAATATCGAAAAATTATATCTCGTATGTCATTACGTGAACACAGCAATGGACTACGCCGCTACAATACGTGTCGTTACTAGGGCAAACGATAAATCCTCTTATTTATTAGATATCATACTTTTTGTAAATGTGACATTTTTTTCCTTCACAACCTCTTTTACACTAATGGAGTTTATGTGGTTCATAACAAAATCTATGGCGGTAACTACAACCGCATAATATATATAACTTATAGTTAATAAAACGTTTCTAATGTTGGTTTGTAGGGATTTGATTTATCTTAGGTTTGATCTAGAACTGGTTTAAGGTAGGACTAGGTAGCTGTTTTGTGCGAGTTTAGGCCTATTTCAGCAGTACGCACTCATGACTTCACAATGGATCTCGAAATGGTAGAAGTTAGGATTGATGGGCCCTTGGATTACGTCCCAGTAGCTCAATGGTATACCAGATTTCCTTGTAACCTGAAGGCTGTTTAGTTCAAATCATTGTAGAGTGATAAGTGCGTGGTGCTGAAGAGTTTCAAACAAGGACAAGGCAGCTGTCTCTAACTGAAGTCAGTTATTAATCAAACTTGATACTCATCGAAATTCCTGAAAATTCGAAATACTTAGTCATTCGTGTGTGCGTTATTTATATCAAATGGGAAGTTGTTTCGTGAAAATAACGAATAAAGAAGCTAAGTAAAGTGTATATTTGAAGAATAGTGTGTCGATTCTTTTCTTGTAACATCTAATATAAAGTGTAATATATACCATAGTATACACAAGTGGCATATCGCTTAGCTCAGTAACAATATAATGCGTCTAATCAATAGACCTCGAACAACACATTTAGGAAGAGACATCGATATTGATTTTCATCTAAAGATCACTTCGTTTCAATATTAGACACTGTGGAAGTATTTTTGAGCATACAGTTTGATGTGTAGCATATATGTCTAGCTGACCTATTTTACAGATTTGCACAAAGAAAGGAAGAACGGGTATATTTGCCCGATAATATGAGGTTGTTCTATTTCCCGCATTCTTGTCAACTTCACACAAACAAAGCAGTATCAAAATATAAGTTATAAAAAGTCTGAATATACTTTTATCACAGTGATGTTGAATTATTCATAGAAAGTGTAGGCAACCGTGAATTCATACGAGAAGAATGATGCTTATACTTGTTCAACTTGTATGCGGTTTACCAGAATCCACAGAAATAAATTGAGGTCGTTCTATCCTACAAATATGTTTGTTCTTCCTTTGTTCAAACTAATTAGGGTTGTATGAAGTTCTGTCTTATAGATGCCCTCATGTTAACACTGTTTTTTCCAGGTTTGTACCACAATTATGGAGCAGGAACTGTTGACTAATTTGAAATAACTGGATATCTATTGAAATAGTGTATCTCTTTGATAAATTTAAATAAGGCAAAAAGAAGATAGATAATACGAGATGGTAAGAGTTCATCGTTTCCCTGAAATCATCTCATAATTAGCATGGCTGAAAATAATAAAATAAAATGTTTGACAATTACTCAGTTAATGATAAAAGTGCATATTACAACCCAATAGTATTTCAGTAGGTCAAGTAGTTCGTGGCAGGCAGTGGTTGAAGTCACATAGTTTGAGATACATGCGACTATTTCAAAGTGCTTCTACCACCTATAATCAACTTGAATTGTAGTCATGGGAAATAACACTTTGCAACGGATTATGATAGATTTCTTTTCAGATTTAGTAAATTTGTTTTTTCTCTGTGACTTAATAACCATTTAGGAACATAACCTTTCTGACAACATGGGTAACATACACCACAGTTGATAAGAATGAAATACACTCACATATCTAAATAATTAAATAATTGTACTGAAATGATAAATAATTTTAAATTTGAGTATACAGGTAAATCAGAGACTAATTTACTATCGCATACCGTCTCGACTGACTAAATAACTTTCATTTTTATCGTAGAAAATAAAATTGAATGGGATATAAACGCATATTATTTATCCAACATTGTACGATGAATGCTTTTTTCTATTCCTTTATGTTCTCAGTGGAGCATAGGGCTTCAAGTTAGAGCTTTGAAGTTTCTGTAGCGGTGGTATTTATTTCTACGGTATGAGGTTACTAGCCAAATGCCCAAGCTTCTCTGTTTACCAGTCTTATTACTGGCTTAGCGAAGTAAAGGAGTGCGCCGGCCGTGGATCGAACCCCGAATCATATGCGTTGTTGGTAAGCCTTCTAACACCGTGTCACCGATGCACACACTGAGTACTACTAAATGTTATTTGATTTCTCAAATGCTGGTTTGCACCGATTTAATTGATTTCAAGACTCTTTTTGCGAAATGACTTCAGTTAGAGAACCACTGATTACTAAGAAGTACTGGTTTGCTATTTCACATTTGTTTTGGGCTATTCGGCTGTGTCCAACCACAACTTCACCAGGGATAGGACATAGAATTTTCAGGTTACAGGGAGAAATGACCTCAGTTCATGAATACTCGGGATATTTGACTTCGTATATCTGCTTTTGCACACTAGTGTAAAATCACTACCTGGTAAGATAGGGAAGTTTTGGTTCTTGAAATACTCATTATACTTAAATAAAAAACAGCAATTATAAAACAACTTTTGCAGGTGAGATGAAGCAGACTGATGCGGCCGGTTACGATTGGGGATGATGTAAAAATCACCGTCTCAGCAGGGACCAAACTATTAGCTTCATCATCAGCGAATACCTCGATTACAGTCTGCAAACCTATGGCTACCTCAGATAGTCTCACCATCAATAACACAGACGATTTAGGTATCTAAGAATTCTCTTGAAAAATGAGTTGTACATAAACTCCAGGAAATATTTTCCTGATCTGAATAAGGTGATTCAAGGATAACATTTACCAAGATTTTTGTTTTCTTCGGCTATTGATAACATTGATGACATGTGTTTCATCCTATTTCAAACTCATCGGTAGGATCATAGTGTGATCGGTGTGTGCGTCGGTGGCACGGTGGTTAGGACTCTCGCCGACCATGCACATGGTCCGGGGTTCGAGCACGCACCGACGCACACCTGATATCTATGGTCGGCCTGCAAAATTTTGGCTACCGATATCCATGCTGAAAATTCCATACTTGTACCAAAAATACAGTGTGGAATCAAGCTGTAATCAGAAATAAAATCGGAAATAAATAGATAATATTGTCCTATAAATCAAACTTAGCCAATCTGTCTTCAGATTCTAAGATGTTGTCCACTATACCACTCATCTTTAGTAGCCATTTTTTCTCGAAATTGTCATTTTATAGTACTTTCGACACTTTCTGTTAACAGTTGTTGATTTTATTGATTAAAGGTGTATATTCGGCTCAAAACTCTCAAGTAGAATGTGAAATATTGCTTTGGCTTCATTTCTAACAGCAAAAAACGGAACTGTTCTAAACTGTTAATGGATATGTTTAAAAAATTCATACCAGGAAAGTCGAAACTGTAACATCCAGTGATACGTTTATACCTTTATATTATACAAAATATTTACTCTTCATCCAGGATCCTCAAGTAAAATCCCTTATCATAGTTTTCCTTCATCTTCTTTGAGAAATTCACAACCTTAGGTCAAAAACTAACTTTTAAAAATATTCGTTAGTATCTTTACAACCCAAGAACTTTACAATTTGGCAAAAATAGGATGGATTATGTTAGTTTGAAGTTAAGATAGTCTAGTGATTTCAGCAGGCAGCATACTTTTACTAGGCAATTGGTTAAAACAGTAGACGCCTCTGATATTTCGAATTTATTCTGATGCCTAATAAGAGTAAAGTGCAGTACGTTTTATTGTAATTTATTATTCCATTATTTTACGAGTGGAATATAAGGCTTCAACAACACATCTCCACTTTTCTTCAATTTTCTGCTGTCCTCTTCAGCTGTTTTGACTTACTATAGATAACGTTGAAGGAAATATGGATATGTGTTATGATGTTAACAAAGATGTTTGATTTATTTACACTCATGACATATATTTTATGAATGAAATGCACCAAGTGCTTGAGGATAGTACAAATCATAAAACTAATCAGACCTGACTAATTGAATTTGATATCACTTCAAAAACCAGTTGATAGTCAGATGAATATTGTTTAAGATGGGAAATTCCAATTGGTTTAAAGAACAGTTACGGAAGAGAAAGAACTAATCAGGATATTACATTATGGATAAATGGAATAAACACAAAAGCATTAACTTATTTATGTTGGTGTATAACGAGCATGGTGTATTACTAATTGGCTGAATGGTAATTATTATGTACTCGTCGCCAAATTATTGTTATGTACTGGTCGAGAATTTAATAGTCCTGACGCAAGAAAGACGGAAATCAGAAGACCACTAGGTTTGCGATGATACTTCTATTTTCCAAACACAAGGAGAATCAATATGTATATCACACAATAGTGTGAGAGCAAAAATATATATGAATGTCCAAACAAGTGTGTGAGCGAATATCCAAAATGAACAAATCAATAGACAGTCTTAACATGATTGGCTAATTATAATGGAATATCGATCCATATATACCTAGCAAATATAGCAGACATGTCAAACAAACACACATATTATATATAATATAAGGGGAATATACATAGTTAAAGGAGACAGGTTCATCAAAGTGAAATGGTCACGGACTAAGAGAGCAACAAAAAGAGAGAGACCACCATATATATATATATATATATATATATATATATATATGGATACATATCAGTAATGTACTCTCCATAACATCTGACTATTCTGGAAACCATCCTATAGGGACAGATGGTTTCTCACTGCGGAACTATCATACATTGAAACAAAATATGTCTGATATACGCTGCCTGACAGTGATTTTTGTTTATTGTCAAACATGGTTTTCAAGAAAGTTTCTAATTTCTTTCTTAAAAGTCATGAAATAGCATTGTAAAACAACATGTGAGTAGTTGAGAATTATGAATTGCTTGACAGGTCCATCAATTAATCTTCCACTAATTCTCATTTAGAATCGTTAACTGAAGAGAAATACATGTTAGTAAAAACAAGAAACAATGTATTTCTTGCTATTCAGTATGTTTATAAGTCTTATTTTACGTCTTCTTAGCAGCTGTTTGATGTTAACTACGCCTTAACTTTTGCAGGGTGTTACCATTCAAAACTCTTGTCACTGGATTTCCTCAACCACTTGACAGTTGTTCACTATCACTTTGCTTTTGTTGAGTTTTCTTTCTTTTAACAAGTAAAAGTGAATCAAGTCAATATATCCCTTCCTGTTACATGATTAGTAATATGAAAGCAATCTAACGGCTTTACACCACTCTGTTAAGTAATCACATGAAATGTAGAAATGATTGACCGAATTCCAATAACACTGATCAAAAGGTTTCTATTTAGACTAGTTGTAAATTGACTGTTTATATATTTGACGCTTAGATTCGCTCGATAACAGATTTTGCAATGAATCGACATGATCTAAATGGCATTAAAATTGAAAAACCCTGGATAACGGTTCCTGCCTAGTTTAAAACTCTTTACGATTGTATTGGGGAGTGGAGAGTAGAAATATAATGTTCCGTTTTCAATAAGTTGATGTCAAGTTAGAAATTGGAAAAGACTGGCTCAAATTCTACTTTGCTATCCTTTCGAGTTCCCAGTGAAACATGTGACCCCAGACTTCAGGGTTCACTAGTGGTGGGGCTGTTGTTCACGGGGTACAGTTGCTAGGCTTGCTGTCAACCTTCCCTCCCTTCTGAGGCTTACTATAAGTTGGTAAACTGAGCAAGGTTTGAAAGTACGCTGTCTGGGAATCGAACCTTGACCATGTGCGTGTGTGATGCGTATTCTACCATTAAGCCACTAGTACACAAAAAGCGTGTGTTGGAGGTAGTATACAAACTTTCTTTATATATAACTTAGTGAACAGTTTCTCCCTGGAGCTTCAAATAATTGACTTCAAAGTGATTGTAGAATATTGAATCTTTTTGACTATTAACGAAGTTTAAATAAACAATTTACTTCCCCTCTAATACTGAATGTTTCTGTGATATTTCAATATGCCACATAAGTAAGACTGTTGCTCAATTTGTATATGAAAGTTTAAGTAATTAAACACTCAACTTTACCAAGTAAATTCATATCAGTTTGGTTATATTAATCACCTCATTTAACACTGAGTCAGATTTCCCGCTACAACTATTAACTTCATTTGTTAGCTTTCTTCACCAATCAATATCAGTTGTGAAGATCGTTGAAAACCAAATAACACTAGACAAGTGTTCTACCATATTTTGAGACTCTTCATCAGTGCACACCTAGAACCCTACCACAGATCGAACACGAGACTTTCACATTACAAGGCCAAGACCACTAGCCGTTTAGCCACTTGGGCTGGAATTGAATGACATTGACTTTTAACTTTGTTAATTTGCGATACAGCACTACCCTGAGTAATGCCTTCGATGAGCGACCACTCCACCTTCACAACAATGGACACCAGTGTTCGTGACTTCTCACTCCAGCTTCAGGACATCTACCCAATATCCATCAGTGATCTGGCGATTGGTGTTCGCGTTATAGGGATGAATTCCAGCCCAAGTGCCTTAATGGTCAGTGGGCTTGGACATGTTACCTTAAGGCTCCAGGTTCGATCTCTGGCGGGTTCCTGGGTGCACACTACCGAAGAGTCCTAAAGTAGGACGAAACAGCTTCCAGTACTCCCAGCTGGATTTCCATTGGGGTTCGCACGAAGGACCTTCTGATTACAAAACGAGTTTTCGGAACACTAAGCCACTAGGACCTAATCCAAAGACCAGTGCATGAATCCCAACTTCTTTTTCCAGTTCATGATATGGCGAGACTGGCACTAGCCATTATCATTCGTGGCGAGTATCTGTCCTAACACCCGACCTGCTGTGCCCCAATAGTCACAACTTTTCACTAAACTCCAGGCCCTGGGTTCTAGCCCTGGAGGGTACGTGCCAAAATAGGATGAAACAGTTGTCCAGACTCCTAGGTGGTTTTCCAATGTTTCTCTAACCAACGTCAGCTCACGATGCAATCCTGAAACCAATCAAATGCACGCAAACAAACATTTGTATATTCTGGTCGATAGGGACCTTTATTCTTCAGAGCTTGTCACTGAGTGAGTTTGTAAGTTTAAATGACACTGAATGGTATTCACACACTTGCATTCGTAGTGACACAGCACCAGTCCCAGAGATATGGAAAGAATAATCAAAGGATAGTAGTCAATGGAAGTAAACAAAATTCGAAATTCATGTGAGCACCTTGTTATTACTATGAGAGATAAATTATACTCGAAGCGTAATCAGCAAATAATACTGCACTACTGTATATTTTACCAGTAATGCTGTGTACATTTCTTTGTTAATTAAAATATAAGCGTTACATTTGGTGTAAGGAGTAGAGCTAGCCCGGTTTACCCACCTACTCCTCTCAGGAAATAGATTTCCTAAATCAGTAGAATATTTCTTCTAAAAAACAACTTTTAGAAACAAGTCGATATTTTTATTCACATAATAAGTTTCATTTGTAAAGTATGCATTGCAAATACTTTTATCTTCCTCGAAATAATTAATCAATAATCATCACAAAAGCTGTACTCTTATTTTGCAGAAGAACAGTTGTAAAAATAGACACTGTTTTGAATAGTGCTTGTTAAGACATGTTAATGATTCCGGGTAACTTCATTGAAACATGATGGGCGTTAACAAAAGAAAATAAATAGCTAATTCAACATTTTATTATTCAAAACAACGGTGATTTTTTAGTGAAAATTCAAACTCAGAAATAATGTTTACCTACCAGTATTTATAATTTCTTTTTCTGGCAGAGCAAAACTGTAAAATAAGACGTACTATTAATATGAGACAACACAATTAGAGAATAGAAGAAGGTAAATGGAATGTGTTCATTATCCTGAAACCAATCTGGAAATCTTCCGCTGTCACTCAGCCAGTATCAACAACAAAATTCAGTCGGATTTTCAATGCAAACGTCAAGTCAGTCACTTCTTCTATACGGATCAGAAGCTTGGTGGGCGGGTCACAAAGAATATTTCCAACAGCCTGTTGCAGACCAGACCTTTATCAACCAACAACTATCTTCACTGGCTCTATACTGAAGATCAGATGGCCGGGCCGGAGAGAATCACCAACAAGAAACTATGGGGACAAACAAACAAAACAAGGACCAATCGCCAACCAAGAAATATGCAGGAGAAAGTGGATGGTGATGAATTGGACACTCGTTGAGGAGGCCGTTTGGTGACATCGCGCGTCAGGCCATAGCTCGAGTGGAACTAGGCCGAAAGAGAAGCGACGAGTGGGACATCGGTGCAAGGGTGACATGGGGGAGATCGTGTGAATAGGAGTCGAAACAGTCAGTATGGACTAACATGGATCCAGGTGAAAAGTACAGCAGAAGCAAGACAGAAGTGGTAAGTGGAGACGTGCAGCTGAACCCCTATGTTCCACTAGCAACCCAAGGGAACAATTATAATAATAATAAAACGGAATGCGTAAAGCTAGATGAAAGAAATATCATTGTCAGGATCGAGTGTAACGCGTATTTTGAATCATGCCGTATCAAATTAAAAATAATGAGTTTTAGACTATTCATTTATTTCATCGAAATCTAAATTTAAAATAGGATTAAGTTCTACATCTGGAAGTTACATAGTTCAAAGTGAAAGTTTACTTTAAAAGCCATAAATATTCAGATCACAATATAAGATCAATGGCAAATGAAATCTAACGGACCTATTTTACCTCGATTCTATGGTAGGCCAAAACTACACAAACCAAACATTCCCTTACGATCAATCGTTTCACTTCCAGAAACACCAACAAATAATCTATCTAAAGAACTTTTCAGGAAATTAAATTACCTAACAGAATCATGCGACCATTCTATCAATTCATCAATCCAATTTTTAGAGAAATTCAAAAACATTCAAGTAGAAGAGAATGAAATAATGATGTCATAACATTATATACTTCAGTTAGTCCAAAACTAACAACAGAAACTATGCAACAATTACTCTATAGTGATGAAAACATAAAAACGCAATGTTCAACTTGGATAGAACTCATAGAATTATGCCTTATGACATACTTCCAATTCAATACTAAAATATTTGAACAAATAAAAGGAACACCGATGGGATCGCCCATATCAGGATTAATAGCTGAAGCCATCATGCTAAGATTAGAATTAATAGCTCTACCTATAATTAAACCGAAAATCTGTGTACGTTACGTTGATGATACAGTTGTAATAATTAAGAGAAATGATTTAGAATATTAATATCAATAAAAAGTTTGAGCAGTGTGGATTAGATCAAATAAAGTATAATTATATTTCAATAGTTTACACACAATGATAAGTTTTGTTATTGGTAAACGTTTAAACCGATGAATCTGATCATAAAAATAAAATAAATCCACTGAAAGATCCCATAAAAATGATGGATAAAAACAATTTGATTTACAAAATATCTTGTGCTGACTGTCCGACTAAACATGTGGGGCAAACGTCCAGATCACTCAAAATAGTAGTGAATGAACATAAACGCGTAACCAAAGGTTAACCAACAGGAACACAAGCTTACAAGAATCTTGAAAAAAATTCATCGATAGCTGCACATGCATGGGACAAAAACCACAATATCGATTGGAACAATGTGTGTATTCTAAAAGCTAACATGAACAAATGGAAAGAAAGACTCATAACAGAATCAATATTCATTAAAGTTACACTGGATACATGTAAAAAGGGTGACTCAGTACAACTATCAATAACTTGGATTATAATTCTGAATACAAACAGATGAATGAACGTGAAATATAATTCTGAATACAAAAAGAAACATGAATGAGCAAAAAAATAATGATGAACTATATATTTCTATACAAATGGTGGATGGTGGCTAGCAGTGGAATCCAGGATGCGCATTTCGTCCTATTTGGGACTCGTCAGCCGGATGTACCTGCATTTCTCAGTGAGTGATGATGTTCCCACCGAGGCTCGAACCCAGTGCCCATAATTTCAAACGTCAAAGCGTTATCCACTAGACCACTTGGGCCACGAGAGCCACCTCTTGTGCAACGGGTCATATTAATTATTGAATTGAATTTTTGATTTTCCCGTCGATTGATTGGACCGAAGTGGCGTTTGAAACTCTGGGCACTGGGTTCGAGCCTCGGTGGGAACATCATCACTCACTGAGAAATGCAGGTACATCCAGATGACGAGTCCCAAATAGGACGAAATGCGCATCCTGGATTCCACCGCTAGCCACCATCCACCAATTGTATACAAATCAAATACCCAGACATCGTCGAAGCATCTGCACAAGAAGCCGACATGTCAACCTGAGACCGAGCACTTTGGTCCAATCAACCGACGGGAAAATCAAAAATTCAATTCAACTATATATTTCAGTACAAATCATAAATGTGTGAATGAAACAATTCCAACAGTGGTGTGAACACAGGCAGTAATTTTGCTCGCAATATTACCAAAAACAAAACTTATCATTGCGTGTAAACTATTGAAATATAATTATACTTTATTTGATTTAGAATATACCCATAAATTAATAAACAACATATTTGAAAACATCGAATTAACAAGAGAAGAAGAATTAGATAAGAAAATCCCATTTTTAGATGTCTTAATCAGGAGAATCAACACAGGAACTTTAGAAACACAAGTATATAAAAATCAACGCACACTGATCAAATACTCAACTATACTAGCAATAATCCAATTACTCACAAACGAAACTGTGTGCAGACATTGTTTTGAAAGAGTTCAAACACACTGTAGCACTCCAGAGTTGAAAAGAATAGAAGAAAAATACCTGCAAATGGTCTTCAAAAAGAAGAGTTATCCACAAAATTTCATCAAAAAATGTTTAAAATCGAATCACAACACCAACAGGGAACCATCATCAAAGGTCACAAGAAAATTCATCCTACCATACATGAGAAATATCTCTGAAATAACGGCTAGACTATTGAAACCGTTTGATATAGATATAGCACACAAGCCAGTCAAATCGCTTAATACGATATTATGCAAACCGAAAAATCCAACATAAAAAAGAGATAAAATTAATACCATTTACAAAATAAATTGTATGAACTGTAACAGGCATTACATCGGCCACAGTGGGCATCTTTTTCGAATCAGAATCCAAGAACACAAATCAGCCGTGAAAAGGCACGATATACATTCTTTAGTATCAATGCACATAGACAATTATGGACATCAATTTGATTGGGAGAATGTCGAAATCGTAGACAGAGGGAACACCAAAGGTGCAGTCAGGGAATTCCTAGAAGCTTGGTACTCAAACGAATATGCTATTAACAAACACGTTAATATAGACCAAATATACCAATTAATAAAAAGTAAATCATGTGACCAGCAAGTTTAAAATCCAAGTCAATAGAAAATGCTCACTAAATATGGTTACCGAGAGACGCAATTATATCACTCATGAAGAAATTTAAATCATTTCACTTTGTGCCAAATATTGCGCTGAAGATGTTGTCCAGAAGGACGACGAAAGCTCCGCAACTAAACCAACCAACTCAGAGAACACTGTTAATTGCAAATATGTGGTCTTCTTGATGACATTAATAATAACCAATAATAATCGAATACTCAAAAAAGTAGCCTGATGACTTGAGCAGTTAGAAATCATTTACGCCGACGCCAACAAGTGGCGCCTGCTAAGCAGATCAAAGAGATATAGGTAACCGTTTTGTTTGTTTGAAGTCGACCTTATCATCGGTACATCTGGTGAGACGTAGGGAATTCGGCAGAATCTTTTCCAGTCATTCGAATTCCAGCTAGCTGCTTGAGTGAACTCATAAAACATAGAATCGAATTCGTCATCTGCAAATGATGTTTTTTTCATAGGATATATGTGGACTATATGGTGTTTAACTGATAATCATTCTTTGGCAAAATGTATTTAACTTAATGTAGTCAAGAGGTTATTCAAAACAGTCTAACATTTGTCTTCGCTATTACTGTCTGGAGTGCATCATTCAGTCGGTGTTATAAATTTATCAGTATCTTTTCAAATGCTTTTGATTGGACACTAGTTAGTAACTATTGTAATGTCTCTAGTCCTCTGTTTGCTGCAAACTTAATTCTATCCATTCACGGTTGCAATGTGGCCACCATTCTAGGTGGTTCACCATCACAGCGTACTGTATACCACTGAGCTCATTGGTAACGTCTCTGACTGTTGCACTGAGTGATGCAGGTTCGGAGATATGAGTTTGTTCAAAGTGTGTGACGCGCCTGGCTGGCCGATGTGTGTCAACTAGCACGAAGACTGGGTCCAAGTCTTCCTGTCGATTTCCTCCAACCATCTAATACATTTCCAAATGATAAAGCAGTAAATAACTCATTTTTCATCATGTTTTAACTAATCAACACTTAGTAAATTTGTTAATTTTGATTATAATACGCTTAAACATCCAGAAAGTGAATCTGAAAGTTATTACTATTCCCCAATGTAGATAAGATCTTGTTTTGATAGGTCACACAGTGTTATACAGTAATATTTACTGATGACGACGTTTCGAGCACAAACTATTGCTCATAATCATGTCAAGTTACTACTCACACAAGGTTTCCCTTCATTTATATAATAGTGAAACTACTAATGATAATATAAGTAAGAAAGA
This sequence comes from Trichobilharzia regenti, assembly GCA_944472135.2. Classification (NCBI taxonomy): domain Eukaryota; kingdom Metazoa; phylum Platyhelminthes; class Trematoda; order Strigeidida; family Schistosomatidae; genus Trichobilharzia; species Trichobilharzia regenti. The sequence goes on along the minus strand of OX235264.1, from coordinate 68,770,444 downwards.
TTATTAGTAGTTTCCTGGATTCTGGTAGGGATTCGTGACCAGTGGGGTACATCAGGTCGAAATGTGAGGAAAAATACTCACCACCGATAACATTGGATAGTGACAGTCACTTCATATTGTGAATGGGCAGAATTCGGAATTCATGGGCTGGTCACCGGATTGGTGGGTCTCAGTGGCTTAATGGTCTATGAGCTCGCCTTGTAACCGGAAGGTCCTCGGTTCGAATCCTGGCGGTGGGTGCGTACTGGTGGAGAGTCCCAGAGTAGGACGAGGCGGCTCTCCAGTACCGTCAATGGGTTTGTTTTCAAATGGTTCTTTGACCGATGTCACCTAATGATGAAATTCTGAAACTAATCTGGCTTTCATGGCTTACAGCATATATATATATATATTGAAATTAAGCATTCAGAAAATAATAATAATAATAACAAAATATCTGACAACTAACCAACTATATGAAATAAAAGGACATATTAACAGTGAGTTATATTTTACTTAGTTATGCAGTCCAATATAGACAAAGGTCAACATTTTTTGTTCGCTACAAATGTGTTTTTTAATTATTCATTATACACCTTTGAGGGTACGTGTGAAGAATCCAAGATTTCTCTTTTATGGCTTTTAGTAACTCTCACCTAAAATTAGTTTTGATTTTGTGGTCAGATATTAATAAATGTTTAGTAATGGATGATGTAGTACTCCTCTTTAGAATAAGTACATTTGGATTTATCGCTATGTTCTTTCCTATGAAATTGGAACATTCTGTTGTGTCTATTCGTAAACGTGTTTCTATGACTGCAGGTGAAATTGTAGATATAATGAAGAGTAGAGTTTATAAAATTTCATTTCTGTTCATGAATAATCCTCATCTGGACATTATTGAAAACAAAACACGTAGTTCAGCTTTCATTTTTCACTTATGGATGTATGAAAAGAAAGTGTTCAACTTTTTAGAAGAAGGACTGTAGCGTCAAATTTGTACCTGTCAGCTGACTGAAACCTTTAAGTTGTCATTTTGATGATTTCGTATTATTCAAATGTTATTCTGATAAAGATAATGTATTTGTTACAGAGGGTGTCTCGTCAAACGGTAACTTTTATTTTCTGTAACATAAAATGAAGTGTTCCGGATACCCATCAACTCTCATAACTGGATGTATACATTGCTGTTCACTTGTCCAAGTTTTAATGGTTGGTTAATTAATACCTCCTTTTATATTATAGAATTAGTAATTTTTTAAACACTTTCACATGGTCGAATATGTTAGCTGTGACGCAATATCAGCTAAACGACAAGACGATATCATCTGACATCATTTGTCTTCTGGATGCCTCCCGGTTGTAGGGTAAACTTGTAGACCATTCAGCCACTGGAATCCGACTCAATGGCCCATGAATTCTAATTCCAAACAACTAATGATTTTAGAGCTACCACCAGCTTATGTGGTCCGCAAGTATCTGTCGTCACCGCCTACTAGGTGTATCTCATTCGTCAAGACTTCCTAACAGAACTCTAGGAAGCTAGCCTTAGGACGTGCTGTCCAGTATTCCCTGGTTTTCATTGTTTCTCCAACTAATATCAATCCGTAGTCACATCTGATATGGTTTACGAATAGTTGTCTATGTTTACTAAATTATCTAGCGAATGTATTAGCTGTCGGAAGCTCATAGTGTTACTTTGTAAACCTTTACAATACACTACAGAGGATGACAGTATAGCATGTAAACGTCGATCAAAAGCTTAGATATCACATAAGACATTTCCTTTTTACGTATTTCTCATGCTTAGACATCATATTATCAAGCCTGAGTTCGAGTGGGGGTCATTCCCCCTTAGCTTAGACCTTCATCTTACTGTAGAAATTAAGAAAAACAGAAGTCACCACTGCACAAAAGCTTCTGATATCATGTGCGCCACTATTTGTTTTTTCCTTTGCGTTCCTAGTGAAACAAAGGGCTTCAGCCCAGAGCTTTGAAGTTTCGGTAGCAGTGGTATTTTATTTTTATGCGAAGGCGTTGCTAGTCTCACACCCAACCTTCCCTCTTCACCAGTCTTCTTACTGGCTGAATGAGGTAAAGGAGTGCGTCGACCGGGAACTGAACCGCGAACCACCTACGTTGTTGGCAAGTTTTCTATCGCTGTACCACCGACGCAAAAAGCCCGCAACACCTGGTATTCTTAGCCGGTCACCCATGAAAGTACAAACGTTGCAAGCCCAACGTTGCTTAACTTCGGTGATTGGACGAGAACTGGTGTTTTCAACGTGGTATTGTCACCGACTCTTATTTACGCTTGATAATAGTGACACACTGACACTATTATCAAGGGAAAATAAGAGTATTCTGCTAATCTCTTCCTAAGTCGCTTAGTCAGCTGCCACTTTTTAGGCTTTTTTCTGTTATTTTTCAAGAAAAAAAAATTCTATCGAGAACTGACGTGTTAGTTAACTGAGTAGGCTATAAGAACTTGCCTTCATAGGGTAAATTCAGTTAATAAAATCATACACTGATACGGTCTTCTTTTGCTGATGAAGTTTCGAGCATAATTTACTGCTCATAATCTAATCATAGCCTTGATTTTATCAAATTAATTTCCTCCGTGCTAGAATTATACTTTATTATAGTGTTCAATTTTTATTCCGGTACCAATGAGATATAGAAACCATGCATTCTGCAACGTATGTCATTTGATTTTTTACCACTAATGTTAGATTTTCTCATTTGCCATTATTTTACATAGGGAAACCAACGCTTTCAATTGTATTACCGTTTTTATAACACTCATCTCTTAGTTAGATTCAGACAAAACTAACCATGCTCGGTAGGGGAAAATGGGATTTAGTAAGAAACAAATAACAATGACCAGTGATAAAGTACTAAGCTTCACAATTGGTGTAGATCATATTGTTACTACAGTCTGAACATGTATTGTCCTTCGTTTCCTGTCCCCTTTTCTGTTGTATTCAGCATTCTAAACTCCTGTTTTTTGTATCTTTTACAGCTGGATAATCGGTTACACATAAACTTTTGTCATCCCTTTCGGAAATGATAATACATACTACTTATACCAATTACTGTAAGTAGTATGCATTATTATATATTTTTTTATGATTACAGCTTGATTCCACACTGTATTTTTTGTACAAGTATGGAATTTTCAGCATGGATATCGGTAGCCAAAATTTTGCAGGCCGACCATAGATATCAAGTGTGCGTCGGTGCGTGCTCGAACCCTGGACCATGTACATGGTCGGCGAGAGTCCTAACCACTGTGCCACCGACGCACATAACTATTTCCTGTGTTCAATGATTTAGTCAATACCTAAGTGAATAAATTGTGTGTATGAATTGAAAATTTATAACAATATATATATATATATATATATATGTTAAAGAATAACACTGAAATAAATTTTCTTTAAGTGTTGGTTTGAAGGGATTTGGTTGGTTTCAGGATTTCATCATGAGCTGACATTAGTTAGAGAACCATTGGAAAACCTGGGAGTACTGGACAGTTGTTTCGTCCTAGTTTATGACTCTTCAGCAGTACGCACCCACCGGGATTCAAACCCAGGACCCCCCGGTTACAAGGCGAGCTCGTATACCATTAAGCCACTGGGACCCGATCCAATGGCCAGTGCATGAACTCTAACTTCTGCCAATTTACGACATAGTGCGACCGCTAGCCAATGTCTTGGGCGAGTATTTGTCCTCACACCTGGTGGGTGCTTACTGCTGAAGTGTCCCAAACTAGGACAAAACAGCTGTTCAGTACTCCCAGTTTTTCCAATGGTTCTCTAACTAATGTCAGCTCATGATGAAATCCTGAAATTTTCTTTATATTAAATATTTATTGGAATTATGGACAAATATTTTGTCAAGTTTGCATTCTTCACCAGAGTGATGGAATCCGAAGTATCCCTATTTTTTGAATATATAGAATAACATTTGAACTGGGACTTCAGTAGATATCTTCCTGCATGTTGGAATGACGCTGCGGCCTGCTTGTAAATGTACATATCAGAGGGGGACTAAAATCACCCGTCATGGTTGATAGTATCCAGTAGGTTACTAAGCTGTTCAAATTATTTTTCACTGATATTCTTCTGAATTTAAATAGCATAGCAAAATGCGACACAACTGCCCCCATGGGTTTACTTAGATGATCTCAAATAATACGACTCTTTTAAAATTAGACCTTTCGATGAATACCGTTTTTAAGTTAAATACGAGTGACGATTGAGTTATTCTTCAGTTTAATGATTCATAAGATTTTAAGGTAAACGCCATAAAGGAATATATAATGTGTATCAAGTTTCTTGCAGTAATAAACAGCCACCTAGTAAATACTTTAGAAATTCTTACTTATGAAAATACACGGATATGAACACATTATTATTTGAATTGCAACAACTATGAACTACTTGTAACAGATAATAGAGAAAAGCCTGAAATAGAAAATAAAGAAAGATTTCATGTTATGTCTTTTATCATGAGGGATTCTAGTGAGAAGTCATGACCAGTGGGGTACATCAGGTCGAAATGTGAGGAAAAATACTCACCACCGGTAACATTGGATAGTGCCAGTCACTTCATACTGTGAATGGGCAGAAATTGGAATTCATGGGCTGGTCGCCGGATTGGTGGGTCTCAGTGGCTTAATGGTCTATGAGCTCGCCTTGAAACCAGAAGGTCCTCGGTTCGAATCCTGGCGGTGGGTGCGTACTGGTGGAGAGTCCCAGAGTAGGACGAGGCGGCTTTCCAGTACCGTCAATGGGTTTGTTTTCAAATGGTTCTTTGACCGATGTCTTTTCATGATGAAATCCTTTAATTAATCTACCAAATCTCTACAAACAGATACTTGAATACCATATTTAAATTAGTTTCTAGTTAATCACCTTAAAACATGTCAAGTAAGACAGTTAATCGACTATAGCTTTAATATACTTTTAGCCATCTTCTCTTCAGTTTGCTGAATGCTAAACTAAGCAACTTTTTGACAACATATTAAACGAATCATGTTACATGAAACAAAGGCGTTCAGCAGGCCGGGTGTGGGGACAAATACTTGCCGAAGACATTAGCTAGCGGTCGCACTATGCCGTGAATTGGCAGAAGTTAGAATTCATGAGCCATTGGATTGGGTCTCAGTGGCTCAGTGGCATACGAGCTCGCATTGTAACCAGAAGTTCCTGCGTTCGAATCCCGGTGGGTGCGTACCATTGAAGAGAAGAGCCCCAAGCTAGGACGAAACAGCTGTTCAGTACTCCCAGGTTTTCTAATGGTTCTCTAACTACTGTCAGCTCTTGATGGAATCCTGTAACCAATCAAATCCCTACAACCCAACACTTGAAAAGCGTTTAAAGTATACAACCGTAAAAAAGTAATATAATGGTGATATCTGTATTATTTTTTTGTTAGTTTGAAAATTTAAGCAGATATAAACAGAAGTGTTCAATCAATCTTAATTCTAGTATTCATTTGATCCTAGGATCGAAAGTTATTATTATGAGCGATTGTCGGTCAACAACCTAGCCTCATAACCTGAGGATACTAATTCCTATCCCCGGTAGGGTACTAGGTGCTAAGTACTGAGGAGTTTCAGACTAGGACGAAACAACCGTTCAATACTGTTTTATTTTCATTAGTTCTCAGACTAATGTCAACCTGTGATCTAACTGGAAAAAAATCAAGCCCTTGCAAACAAGCAGTTGAAAATTGTCTGTGTTTATTAAAAGTAATATTTATAACTACTGCCTAGTGTATTTTGTATTTATTGATAAAGTGTCATTTCTGTTTGTCCTTACAAGTTAACTTGTAGTTCTCTTCTAAATAATCATAACTATTTCCTGTGTTCAATGGTTTAGTCGATACCTAAGTGAATAAATTGTGTATATGAATTGAAAATTTATAACAATATATATATATGCAGTATATAGCACGATTGGACAACAGTAAATATGAATGAATTGTGTATTCTAAGATTGTGTTCATTCTTCATTTTTTGCTAAAAAGTGTTACACTATGTTGGTATGGTAATAGTATAACACACAACTTCTGTTCATGATGCTTTCGATCATACTACTATTATCTATTCGACTGGCTAATTTTGAGACTTTCTAAATAAAATTACCTCTAGGTGATTATTTACATACATTGTGTGTTTCTCTATCAGGCATACGCTAAGCAGACACTCAAGTAGCATTACACGCCAGGCCATCGTGTGGAACCTGAACAGGAAGAGACGAGTTGTGTCTCCAATGGTTTAACATCGGGGAGACTATACGAAGAGGAAATAAAATTTTGTGGAAGCATTAGGCCCAAGAGAAACAGATAACAGAGAATAGAGTGCAGTGGAGACGTGTCACTGAAGCCCTATGTTTTACTTGGAGCTCAAGCAATGAATAGAGTTGATTTAATCCAGAAAATTGCTCCATAGAAGTGCTTGCACATACCTCACTGGTCTTATAGCAGCCAATAATTGTCTCAGTGGCATTTTTCAATATGAGTTCGAATTCTCCTACTATATTTCTAATTCATAGCAAGCAGATATTGAACACAACAAGATTCCCAACACTTTCGTTGCTATGGTTTCCACATTCAAAGTACAATGTTTTCCATTCTATCATAATCACTGTAATTTCAAAGAGTGTATAGCTAATGAAGATGTGAAAAATAAAACCATATCTTTTCTATCAAACTTTAGCAAGATTGAAATTTTGAATAAAATTTTGAAATTTCTTAAATTTCTTCAGGGTTATGCGTCTGAAATGTTAATGATTAGCATATACAAACATTTAATTTAAATTTAACTCATCTTGTTTAATTTAGTATATGATTTCAGACAGTTAAAGTTGTTTTAAATATTTCAAAGTGCAAATTATGTCTAGCTACTTGGGTAAAGTGATGATACACTGAATCGAATTAACAATTCATAGGACAGACAGACGGCCATTACTTTTATGGAGCATTCAAAAAGCGTTGAATATGTTGTGTAATAGAACTATGAAAGCGAATTAAAGTGCCGGAGTGTAGGACGTGTTTGGCATTGATTCCATAAACAAAGATTCGGTGGTTAACTTCTCTCTCTCTCTCTTTCCACCTAACTGTATTGCTTTTTAATACTTTCATCCTGTCACACCCTATTGTGCGATTATACGCAAGTGATTGCATTCCAGTGACTCAGCTTCTTTCGAGGTTATTTCACTCAACAGGACCAATCATTTCAGGTCTGGCTGAATTTCTGTGTTCCGATAATCTAAGTGACTCCCGCCTACCGATTTGACTTGTGTAACTGACCTCACAGTCACTATGTGGTATTTGGCAAATTATAATACCTTTTCTTAATTGAACCTATCAGGTCCTTAAATTGACAAAGTTAGTCTCTGAGAGAACTGCTTGATTTAAATACCACCCTGATTCCAGTCTGAATGAGAATCCTACGTAAGGCCTCTGATATCCCTTCTTTATACTACAGTACTACACGGACTTTGAATTCCCTGTTATTTTTGTCATTTTTTGCTAGTAATTTTATACTTTCCATGGTTTTGCCTATCTTTCTGTATAAATTCTGATGGTTAATGTGTTCTTCACTTATATTTGTCTTAATTTGTTTTATTTCATTATATAAATCTTCTAGCTTACCAGTTAGGCTTTCTGACCTTATTATTTACATGTATTTTTTCTTAGCCTGTGTATCGAGTTGCTGATAAATAATACCATTACCTATTCTCTTGTCTTCTGGTGTAACATTAACTGCTACTACTTCTACTTGTATCATTGATGTTAATCATAGTGATATTAATTAATTCCTGGGATGCATTTAAACTAATTAATTTAATTTAATAAATGCGATAATAGCAGTATTTAATTAATTTATTAGTTTTAGTAAAACGCATCATGGTCAACTACTCTACATTCTTGATATCGACATATATACTAACAAAAACGCAGACATCATGACATCAGAATAATTAAAATGTCTAACATTTGTGAGAAAATGATAAATTTCTATTCAAACCTCACATGTAATATGTTAATGCAAGAATATACAATATACAAATACGAGTAGATGGATGATAAGATAGAAAACATTTACTTTTCTACTCAAATAAGACAAAAAGTAATTTATCATAAATCCAGACGACACTTATCTGTTTTATTTGCCTTTTTCTGAAAGAAAAATTTTTTGAAAGAGTTAAACAAACCAAAATATCAGAAGAAATCACACACACCCAGAGAGAGAGAGATAAAAATAGAAATAGTACGTTTTCTTGGTGCACTTATAATGTCTATCGTTATATATTTGCCCTCAAAAATCCAAATTTCGCAGTTGCATTCAACTGAACAAGCCTCTAAAGTTTCAACTAGTTTCCTTTTAGACAATCTGTTGATAACACACACTGGAAGAACTTCTGTTTATATCATTATTATGATCTTAGTTTAGTGGACGAGTTGTGCTGAAGTTCCTTGAGCTGTCATATTGACAATGCAATTACAACTTGAGATGGTGTTCACCAACGAATGTTAGCTGAAATCCTTTTCTTAAGCCCTGTTGTATACTTGCTTCCACAAAGGCATATTAATTACTATACTTAGTTTGAAGGGATTAGGAAGATCAGTTTACCTGTGGAAAATGTGTTCCTGCACTGAAATATTCATTTTAGAGTCTTTTTTATAGTTATGTTTGGTAATTTGAAATACGTCGTCTATATTAGTTGGCGGTTAAAACATATCAAGTTGACTGCTCTAGTTTTGATACATACTAAAATAAACTAATCATCTCGTTAGCAGTTGAGTCATGTAGCCCACCTGATAAAGTAATGGTCTGTCTGTCTGTCTGTTTTCGACATAGAACTTTGCACATATATGTGGTAGTTCAAGCCGCCACACTCCATGTAGCTCACAAAGCAAGAGAAGAAATCAGAAGAAATGCATAATAGAGACAGTAAACAGAGGTGCGAGACAAAGGAATAGCAATAACGAAGAACAATATAGTTTCATTAGAAATCAAAGCCACAAGGAGTGGATGCATCTGCGCCATTGAAAACGATTTTGAGCCATGTCCCCAATAGTTTCCAACCATTGGTTTTTACCGTCCCGAGGACCCCAACCAGGAAGCCAGTCTACACCTTCCTACGTGACTGGCTCGCTTAAACTAACTGTTGCGGATTTCACTGACTGATGACGCCATGCTTTGGTTTGACCACCGCTAGCTCTTTTCCAGTCTGACCTTGCGTCAGCTAACATTGCTCGTCGAGGAAGGCGATGACTAGGCATACGTAACACATGTCCTAACCATCTCAGTCGATGTAATTTCACAACCTCGTCGATTGATTTCCCCTGTTTACCTAGAACTCGATGCCTAAATTCAATGTTGCTCACCTTATTATGCCACTTCACACGGGAAATAGAGCGCAGGCACCTATGATCAAAGACAGCTAATCTTTTCATGTCTTCCACTCTCAGTGGCCAGGTCTCACAGACATAAAGGAGGACAGAGCGGACTGATGAGCAGTACACCCTTCCTTTGCTCGATAGTCGAACATCTCGTCTACGCCAGAGTCGGCGTAAACTGACAAATGCGAAATGAGCCCCCTGTATTCGTGCTGAGATTTCGTCACTGATCAACCCGTTGGCACTGGCTGATGGTACTTCCCAAATAAGTGAAGCGGTCAACGTGCTCAAATGAACTAGTAAGCTGGAGATTACTGATTCGAGTATTTCCGTGACGTAGATTTTTATATCGTCATCAATAATTACCGACTATATAAGTAGCAAATGATTTTCGCTAGTTAGTAGGCTTTAATTATCATTAAAGTTGTTCGAAATTATTATAAGCTGTCATCCTTTGTTCATACTAATATAGATAATCGATGAATAAATTTCAAGTTATGAATTATGTCCACCTAGATGAATCATTGTTTTCAGGTAATAATTACTGGAGAATTATAATAAAACATCATCTATTGATTTGTCTGTCATAAATCTACAAATACTGTATTGACTATTTTTATTTATTTATCTTGACTAGCCGTAAGCTTTCTTCATTCATGAACTTTAGTATACAAATACCAAATGAACTTATGATTTTCTCGATCAATATAACTTTAATATTTCCTAGAAAGGCTAATACTTCAATAATTTCAATAGCTGTTTCTAGAGTGACTTTATTGCATATCCCCGCTAATTGTAGCATCGATATCTGTTGCTATGTTGGTTTAGTAACAAGTTATGTTTTTATATCTTTTTTAAATGAAATTTTGCATTAAAAAACTTTTCTGACATACATCATATCGGTGGCATAATCTACTTGGACTACGTTACATTTAAAAACTTCATGCAATTCTTCCCATTAATAAACTTGAACAAAGCAAGAACAACAAATGTACCAGTATAATATGAGCTCATCTTTTATTATTTCGAGGATTCTTCACTACTGGTTACAACCTGAACGTTAAAAAATATGAATTACGTTAAAGATATGAACATACTTTTCCACGATCATAAGGAGTAATTGGTAGAAATTAAAAGTAACATTAGCCCGGAATGATTTAACTGATTAGGAGTTACAAACACTGACTATTTATAGAATAATTAGACAATTAGGCTTGGAAACAAAAACAGGGTTGCATATATATATATATATATATATATATATATATATATATATATATATATATGGAAACAAGGTTTAGCTAGAAAGAGCATAACAAAAAAGTAGATTTCAGCATGAGCTGACATTAGTTAGAGAACCATTGGAAAACCTGGGAGTACTGGACAGTTGTTTCGTCCTAGTTTATGACTCTTCATCAGTACGCACCCACTGGGATTCAAACCCAGGACCCCCCGGTTACAAGGCGATCTCGTATACCATTAAGCCACTGGGACCCGATCCAATGGCCAGTGCATGAACTCTAACTTCTGCCAATTTACGACATAGTGCGACCACTAGCCAATGTCTTGGGCGAGTATTTGTCCTCACACCCGACCAGCTGCACCCTACTGGTCACGACTTCCTACTGGAACCCAGGTAACTACCTACCTGAATAGGGCCAATCGCCAGTGAGCATCTCATTGGTATTCAAGTGTTGGTTTGTAGGGATTTGATTGGTTTCAGGATTTCATCGTGATTACGTAACTAAAGAAAACGTCTTATCTAATAGCCAATAGAAAGAAAAGAAACAAGGTAGGGTGAGTCATGTTTAGACGAGAGAGTAGAGTTTTCTAAACATGGAAAAGGTGACTGATGAAAGTTGTATATTTTTTGTTATCACCAGGGCAGTGCAAGATTCACAACTGTCTCTTTCTGCGTACATAGATTTGATTTAAGTCGTTTGATGGCAATTGCTTCAGCAAAGCGTAGCAAGCTAGGTTTCTTTTGCTTGTTGATTATTTTAAACGACTTCAGGTTGTCTAGAATACGACCAATGTCCAATAGATGACGAGCAATAGCACTGTTTAATGCTTGTGGACCTTTCAGTCTCAAGTTCTTTGGTATGTGTTCATAGATGCGGACACTAACCCTTCTCTCTGTTGTTCCAATGTATGTGCTTTGGCACGTACATGTAAATTGGTAGACTCAATTGGAGGTAACATGAGGTGAGTATTTTTTCACTTTTGATTGTCTCAAACAGCTAGTTGTTTGATAAACACATACAAGCTTGGCGGATGGATATGTTCTTTTCAGGGCAGCGTTCAGTCTGCATTTCATTCTACTAGCAGTATCATCACCTTTGAATGCAAGCTGCAGAAAGATAAGCTTTTTATCTACTGTGCTGCTTTTGACTTTTTCAACATGACGTCTCTCATACTTGTCGATGAACTTTTGTGGGTAACTGTTGTCGTGTAGGCATTTCTCCACAATGGATAGCTCTTCCTCAATCTTTCCTTTTGAACACAGTTTCATCACACGATCAAATAATGTTCTCACCAGTCCCCTTTTTGTAACTTATAGGGCAGAAGCTTTTGAAGTTAAGATAAACCGCCCTCCAGTTCTCTTTTCTGTGTATATATCTCATGATTCTACCATCTTTATCTCGTTGGATACCCAAGTTCAGAAAATGAAACTTCTCTTCTTTTTCATACTCCACTGTAAACTTAATATTAGGGTGGGCGCTGTTCAAGACTTCTAGTACTTGAGATGCATCACTGAAAGAATTACAGATAACGAAGGTGTCATCGACATACCTGGTATAGAAGTTTGTCTGACTGATTATGGATTTTAACCTTGTTTGTTCTAGACTACCGATAAAAGTATCTGCCAGAATCGGACCCAGGGGGCTTCCCATGGCGACTCCATCAATTTGGGGGTATAGAGTGTTGTTGAACTGGAACTGTACGTCTTCGGTGCATATAAGTAAAAGTTGTTTGAGTTCGTTCTTGGTCAGTCGAAGAAGTCCGGCATGTTGACATATAATTTGTATTGTTTCCTTTAGTGGGATCTTTGTAAACAGTGAAGACACGTCAAAGGACACCATAAATTTATTTAAGATGTTTAGATTCTCTAATTGTTTAGCGAACTGAAATGTGTCTTTCAGGCTGTAGACTGCTAATTTACTACGGATTGGTTCCAACATTTCTGCTAACCACCTAGCTACTTTGTGATACGGCGAATTAATCATAGATAATATTAGTCTCATAGGGATGTCAGGCTTATGCATTTTTGGCAAGCCGTACATGTAAGGCAATCTGGATCCCTTAGGCTTCAGTTCGTTGTATACGTTACATTTGCTGTACTTGTATCAGGAAATGTTACTTGATACTGATATATGCGCAATGTGATGGATTAAATAAGGTAAGAATTTCAAAATTTAAATGTATATTTTTGAATTTTCATGGAATCATACTGGCATATTCTGCCTATTTATTGAAATGCTATTGTCTTGATTGGTTTGGTAGTTGTTGGTATATTCATAGCTCAATTTCAGCATTAATTTCAGTTGTCATATACTTATCACAGTCAGCTTTCTTCATTTTAAGACAAAAAGTATTAGCACTATCGTCATAATATGTAGCATTGCTGTGAACTTGCGTTTCAAGTGGTCTGTATATTGAGGGAAGATTTAATTACTACAATATTCCAATTTCATAGACATAACTTAAGCTCACAAGTGAAAGAAAATTATTATCTTAGCTGGAATAAGGACAAGTTGTTCAGAAGGCATTGAGGTGCATGACAGTTCCATATGAAGCAAGAGATGATGAATGCCTTACCCTCTCTTCTGCATAAGAAAGTTAATAACACAGGAATTACTTCACAAGACTTTCCGTATTAAGTTCATTAAGGACAAAGAGAAGTTTTTCCATTTCATTGTTATAGGTTATTTTTTGTAAACCGTGTTGGCTTGTACATTAATACATTTGGCAAGAAGACTTCATTTTGAAATCAAAAGTGTACATGTATTACTAAATCTTATTCGCTTCTGGTATAGATTTGATTTTCGTCAAGTGGTCATTTGGCAAGTGCTGAATGCTGCAATTAAGCTAAAATTATTTATTAGTTATTTTTGATTACAGCTTGATACCACACTGTATTTTTTGTACAAGTATGGAATTTTCAGCATGGATATCGGTAGCCCAAATTTTGCAGGCCGACCATAGAAATCAGGTATGCGTCGGCAGGGGATCGAACCTCGGCCCATGTGCATGGTCGGCGAGAGTCGTAAACACTGTACCATCGACGCACTATAACTCGTAATTGTAAGAATAGTTGTCATTTTCATTGCTAGTAGTTCACATTCTATTGAGTTCACACAACCAAAATGCCCATTTCTCACTTTACTGAGGCAACACTAACTGGGTTTTTTGAGAAGCCGTTACGTCATTTTGTGAATTTCATAAATTCTACAGATTGCATTCTATTCACTTAGTACAAAAACTAAACTATGAGGGGACTCATATTTCCAAGAAGGATGTAATACGAGGCTCATTTCCGTAACTTTTGTCCTTTAGTTTAATTTCATTATATATGTATAAATAGATTTGTCTATCATTCACTTTAGGGACTTACCAGGGAACTGTCTCGCCCATCTAGGCTGTGAGAAGTGACCACTGAATTTGGGAGATATGAAAATGCTACTGCTGTTTGATCGTAGATGTCTGTGACCTATCCCCAGTGTTAAGTAGCATAATATGGTAAGTAATATATGAGGTTAAATGTATAGTGTTAGGTAGAGGTGTAACTCCAAGTCACTGTCACTGATACAGATGCATTCTCTTTGTGTAATCTCACGTATCTAATCAACCCTCATATTTCATTCTTAACACTATCCGTAATCTCTCACATTTATACTCATTAGAGTTACATTTAATTTCTTTTTTCTCTACCTTTGTGTGCTAAATGGAATTCGGTAACTTGAACAGGTGCACAGGTGTGTGCAAGCTTCTATGTTGGAAGTCAGTCACTCGGAATGACATATAGTCTCTAGGTATAACGAAATATTAAAAAGTGGATAATAATCACCGAAATGTCAACAAATGGTAATCATATTTTTGCGTTTAGTTCTTGTCTAACTGAAAAAAAGAGTTATCTTACATTAATTTCTCCTCTTACCCGAGATAACTCTCACACTCTGTCTCGTTATATCTCATGAGTTAGTTTATTTTATCCCATAGCCTAAATGCTAAGGCGAAACACATCTGATGAAATATTTTTTTTTGTTTATTACCAACTATGTATGATATTTTTACAAGTGTGGAATGCAACAAGTCGAACTGCTGCACTTCTGTGCTTAGTTCTATGTTAAAACTCAGTCAGTCAGCATTTGTCGATGCAGCTGCCTAGTGTCACAACTCACTGCAGCGTTAATTGGCATAGACAATTATTAATGCCGTTTCCTAAGTACTGTATGCAATTTACAAATTCATTGAATTGTCCACATAAAGTGCACAAAAGAAGAAACCGTGAACCAGAAGTCATTAACACGGACGTAAGAAATAGTGTGAATAGAAGTGAAGTAGATGAGAATTATTGATAAAAATAGTAACTTTTGGTGTTCAGGTTTCTAAAATTTTGACTCATCTGAGGGGATGTTTTATATTTTGTGGATATAACCTTTCCAATCTACAATTACAATACCTGTAGGCGAGAATGACGAGACAGAAGTAGTTACACATGTTTTGAAACGAATGAAGAAGAATTCATTCTTGACAACCCAGTTATGTGAAAAGTTAAGACTAACTCTGCGTCAGTTATTCCTCGATTCTATAGTCTGCCGAAAGTTAATTAACCTGGATCACAACTTCGTTCCATTTTAGACATGGCACGTCTCTAACTGAATACCACAACTTCTGGTACCATTAAAATGGCAAATCTGTAGTTACTGTTTGCATGACACTTTTGAATTTTAGTAGTTGCATTGGTGATATTAATGTTACTAGAAACATCTTGTTGTCACTTGTTACAGGTTGGCTGCTCACTAATGTCCCATTAAATGAAACCGTATGCTTTATTTGTAAATACACCAACTTACATAATATAGACATAGGTATGCCTACATTATGCTTAAAAGGGTTGATACTTTGGTGCACACTGAACGCCCAGTTTCTTCTTTTTAAGAACGAAATTTATAGACAAAGAGTTGGGATAGCCATAGGTTCGTCTTTTGGTACTTTGATTAGTATGGATAAACGTACTCTTGCACCTACTACTACTACTACTACTAAGGGAGTGAACTTCTGTAAAAGATACACGGGTGACACATTCACCATATGTGTCAAGATCTGTGATTTGGAAGGCTATCTGAAAGTATTCAATGACTGTCAGTCTTCTATCCTTTCCACGTTAGAAAAAGAAACTGATAGTAAGATGTCTCTCGGTGATGCGTTACTCACAAGGTCTGATGAGTCTTTGAAAATGTTGATCCCCTGAAAGTCGGCATGGACGAGACAAGTGAAAGTTTGCTTACACGAGCAGGAAAAGGAATTTAAGCCCTTCTTCCTTAAATAGGGGTCTGGAGAATTCATAGTGAAGACAAAGTTGGTGATAAACGTAAACAACTGAAGGAAGCTTTCACAGAGAATCAGTATCAAATGTGCTCTATCGAAATGAATAGCAAATTATATGAAAGACGGACAAAATGGGACAAGATATTTGACAAACTATTGTATCTAAACTTAGAATTTCGGGGTGACACTGCAAGTGAAGTCCTTAAAATTCAGTAGACAACGTCGTCAAGGAAAACTATTTTGCTGTCACTCTATGGATAACCTATTCTAGCCGTCCACTAATACACCTTAATGTTAAGGAAATGCTACGCCGGTTGCCTAGTTCTAAGTGTATTTATATGTTTACCTCTGAAACTTGGTACATAGGGTGTTCGTCGATAAACATGTCCCACTGCATTCTAGAGTACTTCCGAACTTGATCGAGGAGAGAAGTGTATAGATATTAATTCATCTATATTACAAAATATAATCGATAATGTCCACCCCCCCCCCTATCTTCCTTCGATATAGTCTACAAAGTCCGATAAAGTTTGCCGAAAGGGAGATGCGTACATTTCCTTTGTGTAGTGGAAGCTTTGACAATATATAACATAATACCAGAACTTTATGCACAAATACATTTTATACGATCTCTTCCCTTACCATGGTCTTAATTTTATCATGTGATTCACTAAAGTTCTTAACCTTTTTTTATTCTATGTTCTGTTTTTGTTTTGTTCTATTTCACCTTATGGTATCACATTCTAACATTTTATTTACCACACTCATCTTATTTTCCCATCTTATCACATACACATTTACATCTCCCTATGTATTTCATCAACCTGTAATCTATTTTACTTATGTCTGTTGAACCGTATTTTGACCTTTATTCATTTATTCATATGTCTAATCAATTTGTGATGATAAAAGCTTTTGTATTTCCCAATGAAAGGAAAACAAAACGGTATTTTTTTTTATTGAAGTTCCGTCATACAATGCTAATACCTTCTTCAAAGTGTTATTAAACCAGAATTAACAAAATTTCAGCTTATATACAGTAACATGATCGTTTTTGTTTAGCATAAGGTAACTTTTACGTTGTCAGGTGGTTAAGACAACAAAACCATGTGTAGGTTGTTGGATTTGTTAAGTGCATGGAATTACAAATTTATATAATCATCTACACTAATATTATAGCACTTTAGTATTTCCATTCACTGTCAAACTTTAACACACACAAACAAACAAGCAAACTAATTTTTATTAATTGGTGGATTTCATCATGAGCTGACGTCGCTTAAGGTAACATTGAGAAACCTGGGAGTACTGGACAGCTGTTCCGTCAGCCTAGTTTGGGACTCTTCATCTGTACGCACCCACCGCCAGAATTCGAAACCAGGACCATCTAGTTACAAGGCCAGCGAGCTCCTGTACCATTAAGCCATTGGGACCCGATCCAATGGCCCACGAATCCTAACTTCTACTAATTCACAACATTGCGCCACCACTGTTTACTGTAATTCATATATATATATACGTTTTTATGGCTATATAAATGAAATCCTCAGAAAGAGAATTTTCCCCGCTGAAATGAGTCTTCTAAATAATCCGGTGAAGATAGTTAAAGGTGAATTAATTGAAATAATAAACTAAGTGGGGGAATAACAGCTTATAAAAGGCTTAGGAGATGGGTAAGTCGTCAGTTTTTACATTCATATCTTCATGGCTGAGGTAAGGGAATCGGTTGCATGAATATTTCTGAACATACAAGTGTAGCTTCTTCAGATAGGTTCCGACGTCCTTAGTTGTACATAGAAGACAATGTCGTAAATCAAAACGAATACTCGACAGAATAGTATAAATAACTTTAAGTGCTTTATTAACATTAACTTCATAATCACCATCTACAGGATGAGCTAAAACAGACTTACAAGTAGATCCTGTTTGTCCTTTACTTAACCATGCTCGATTATCTTTGGAAATTCGTTGGTGAGTACGTCCTAACTGTACACCCAATGTAACTAGCTCCACGGTAGTAGTCAGAATGATGGATACACATAGAGCAGGCAAAATTAGTTAGTTTTCTTTTATTTCTCGAACATTAAATTTGTTTGACTGTGAAGAGACAGTGTGCCTCCGTTGCAGTGAATGCTGTTTTCACCATACTTCTTAAGTGTTGTTTCATTACAGCATCAATGTCGTCACCACATAACTGCAGTTCTAATTAATAACAGGGACTTCTTTGGATCTGTTACCATACTAACTTCCCTTGGCAGAAAATTCATATTTTTATCAAGGAAGCTATCTTACTGAATAATTCTCGAGTAATCTAAGGTCCCTTATTAAGACGATCATTTAGAAGATTATTTCAGCTCAGGAATCACACATTTGACCAGAAGAGGAACATCATTGTCACCAGAACAATATTTTGACTCATCAATGCAAGTTCATACTTATTATTTATGTATGTACCTACCTCCTTCTTAGGGATAAGGAAGTCTAAAAGTGGAAGACTACTATTTCTTTCTTTCTCAACGGTAAAACTTATTGCAGGATGCGCAACATTCATTGCTATGTTGTCTGTTCTTAAAATCAAGAACATATCACCCGTGTAACAGCAATAGAATCCCAGTTCACTAATTGCACCTTTCAAAGGTCTATTTTCTGATTACGCCAGGAGAAAACCAGCTGTGGTTAACCTTAGCGGTAGCATCGTAGCTGCATCATCAGTTTGTGTATAGAATTCCTTGAAGAAATTCCCTGCGAAATAAAGAAAAACAGTTTAATGTTACCTCTTCTATTTGTAGAGTTACACTGGATACGCACTACCCATTTTGGTTAAGCAAAAAATAGGGTAAAGCGATACGTAGCTCACTTCGTTTGAGCAGTACACCGACTCGACACTAACAGTAATTTCAGAGTCATTTATCATGCCTTATCCAACCTTTATCATGCTCTACGTGTCCGAAGAGGCGATTATAATTCATTGGAATAAGCTAAATCTGTGTGTTCAATAGATGTCCGTATAGCTACTTCCTTTACCATGGGCACCTACATAATATGTATAGAATGTTACAGGTGATTTTACTCCATACCTATAAATATTATTTTTTTTAATTTTTTAAAAATTTTTTTGATTTATAGCTTGATTCCACACTGTATTTTCGGTACAAGTATGGAATTATATATTATTATATAACATTATTATTGTTATTTTATTATGATTACTACTCTGGCTAATTTACTAAACTCACTTGTACCCTGAAACTGACAATTCTTATTGAATAACACGTCACATGATCGGTATAATTTTGATGTATGGTAATATATTAGTGTAGAGCAGTTGGTGAGTAATTAACTGAAATAGAGTATATACCGTCGCTCACTCTGTTGTTTCTCCTAGACGTGTAAGTGGATACTTTTTTAAAAAACAAATCTTAATTATATAGCTATAGAGAATTCACTGATAATAATGACATATATATCTTTTATTCCGGTATGATTCCAGTGGAACATAGAACTTCAGGCTAGAGGCTTGAAGTTTCAGTACCAATGGTGTTTACTTTTAGGGGATGGGCTGCTAGCCTCATGCCCAACCTTCCCTCTTTACCAGTCTTATTACTGGCTTAGCAAAGTGAAAGAGTGCGTCAGCCATAGATCGAACCCAGGTCTATATGCATGGCTGGAGAGCATTCTACCAGTGTCACCAATATATATATATACATATATGTAAGTCGAGGGTGGCCTAAGGAATTCGACAATAAAACACAAACTACTAATAAGTAGACAAATAGTAAATTAAGCAATATTTCAATCTTATTGCTGTGTAAGAATGAGTTTAGTTTATCTGAGGCTTTCAAACTAAGAATTGTTTGACCTAAACTCTTTGAACTGGATATTGTTGACGGTTATAGTCTTTGTTTTCAGTGAGTGATGGATATTATATTATCTTCTTCTTACAAGTTTAAGAATCTAGATGCAGCTATATCAGATGTTTTTGTCTTTTTTCATAGAAAAGTCTTTTATGAATAGACACATCACTGCGAATCAGAATTCATCCAATGATCCTGTAAACACATTTATCAACAGGTTTAATAATAAACACTTGAAACATTTGCAATAGTGAACTTCCAAGTTATTATTTAACTGAGGTGAAACACATTTTCTTTTAGATTAAACCATCATAAACAGGAATGATGACGAACTTATTGCAAATTTTGTTATAGCAAACTTTAGAATTTTTCCACTGAAGGTTTTGTTCTGTATAAAATGGGAGAGTATGCCTGTTAGTTGAATAAGTGAGTGAGAGCATTAGACATAATATAGCTGTTAGTGAAATGGTGAATGACACCGGATTCTAAATGTATAATCCAGTACTACCTTTGCAATATGAAAGTTAGGTGTTGTGCTTATAACTGCATGTGAAAGTCAGAATGTTTATAAAATATATGAAGACTCATAGGAAAGATAAAAGTAGTAATGTAAATAATGAAAATAATATAAAGAATATGGGATCCGAAGCCTGTGTAGTGCTACAGCATACATGAGGAATATCAGAGGCCTTACGGAGGATTCTCATTCAGACTGGAATCAGGGTGGTATTTAAATCAACCAGTTCTCTCAGAGACTAACTTTGTCAATTTAAGGACCTGATAGGTTCAATTAAGAAAAGGTATTATAATTTGCCAAATACCACATAGTGATTGTGAGGTCAGTTACATAAGTCAAATCGGTAGGCGGGAGTCACTTAGATTATCAGAACACAGAAATTCAGCTAGACCTGAAATGATTGGTCCTGTTGAGTGAAATAACCTGGAAAGAAGCTGAGTCACTGGAATGCATTCACTTACAGTTAGGTGGAAAGAGAGAAGTTAACCACCGAATCTTTGTTTATCTATCCAACATCGCGCACGTGCAGTCGAAATGACGGAAAGTGGAAAATTGTAATCGATAACAAGGTGACGAGCAAGAACATACAGAGCAAATCATGAAGCCATGTGAATACACTGGTATGATTATGAGCAATAAAGTGTGCTCGGAACGTTATCTGGCTTTTAATACTACATTGCAGTATGCCATATTAAGTAATTTATTATTCTCTTAGGTTCTTAGTGGAACATACGGCTTCAACAACACATCTCCACTTTCGTCTATCTTCTGCTGTCCTCTTCGACTGGTGGACCCGACGACTGCCTACAATCTCTTCTCTCCTCCTTCCCAAACGACCTCCTCCATGTCACCCTCACATCGACAACCCACTCGTCACTTCCCATTGAGATTCCACTGTACCGATGGCCTGCATTGAGCGCGATGTCATCCGACGGCCTCCTCAACGTATGCCTGATCCATCTGCATTTTCTCCCATATACTTGTTGAGCAATCGGCTCTTGCCTATTGGTTTTTACCCAACCAGAGTTTCTTGTTGTTAATTATTCCTGCGCATTTGATCTTCACTATGGAGCCAGAGAAGGCAAATGTTGACAAAGACCTGTAACTTGTTACAAATCCTTTTCGTGATATGCAGTGCAAATTCCTGACCCGTATACAAGCGGTGAATGACTTCACATCTGTGTTGTGTCTGACGCATAATCCAGTCCATCACAATAAAAATATCATCGGTGATAATAGGCAGTCTAGTCTTACTTCTGTATTCACTTCGAACGCCTCGCTGAGTGAATTTTTCGCTGGCGATCAGCTGACATGTGGTATTGTTATATAGCGGTTGAATGAGGTTGATAAAGTCTTGGGGTATGCTTCGATTTGAATACAGCTTATATTCTAAAAAAACCTTTATATGGTATTGCATGTAAAATAAAACTGTATTGCTTTTATTGATTCCTCTATGCCTAACGGTAATAGCTTTATTAAATTAAATTATATTCGTTTAAGCTGATCTGTTTTTACTCTTGATTGCTTCACTTAAACAAATAATAACTCATACATGTTGCAGAAAAGGTGGCTCTTGTGCATAACGCTTTGGAGTTTGAAACTACATGAGCTAGGTTCAAATCTGAATGGGAACACCGTCATTCACTGAGAATGTAGGTACACTCAGCTAACCAGTCCCAAAGAGAATGAGGTGCATGTTCCTGAATTCCACAGCAAGGCTCTGTAACTTACAATGTGTTGAGTAAACTGTTTAGAAGTTATCATTAAGTAAACAAACAGTGATACATTCCAGTTTTTTAGACATTTAAGAGAAGGAAACAGTAACAGACAGAAGGCATGATTATAACTAGGGTGTTGTATGGCTCCAGGTTAGACCACAGATTGACATCAGTTAGTAAACCATTGGAAACCAAGAAGTACTGGACAGTTGTTTCATCCTGGTTTTGAATTCATCAGAAGCATGCACCCAATGGGTTTCGTATACCATTCAGCCACTGGGACCCAATTCAATGGCACATGAATTCTAACTTCTACCAGTTCGTGGTTATTTAAGTGAGAAAGTCTTGATTGCGTAACGTATCATTCTAAGACTAACTGTAAAAATAAATAAAAGATAGGTGATTCTACACAGCAATTTCAGCACTTTTACCTGTGGTGGAAATCTGAAAATAATAATGGCAGCATTAACGTGTAGAAATCTCAGTACAACTTCCTGACTTTTGTATTCCTACGTATACATGTTAGTATCCTAAAAAAAGAGTTAAAACTCACCGTTTTCTATTAGGGATATTACCAAGTGTTATTCTAATTGAATGTCTGAAATTCTCCACATGTGACTGTGTCTTCTTGCAGTATCCACAATTTCATGATACGATGTGTTTCACTACTAGTGAGAAGAAATTGTGACTAAATTTTATACACATGAAGTAAAAACAAAACTGTTGGTATCGCCTTATAATTTTTAATAAGTCTATACTCTTTTCAAATGAAAATTTCACAGTCTTTGGAACAAATATGAAACACTTTTTTGCCAGCAGATAATTGATTCTAAAAAATAAATAACGTCTGCGCTTCAAGAATTTAATCCCAGGAGTGAGTAAACAAACAAACGATAACTCAGATCAATTTGAGCGTCATAATGACTAGCAGTAGAATAAAAAAATCTGTACCTCGCCCTATTTAGGACTCATCAACTGGAGGTAAATGCAGTCTCTAGTGAAATTTAAATCCATCGTTGCAAACGTCATAGCGCTACTATCCACCGGATACATTAATGTTAATCCCCAGATAGTATAGGATCGTCCATAGTAGGAGCCAAAAGACTTCCCGGCAAAGTTAAACCTTAAGCACCACTAACTACCAATAAGCCAACGACCTTCAACGAACCAATCACATGAAAGAGGGATTTTCGACTATAGAAAACGTATATTTGTGAAGAAAAAACAACATAAAAACTGCATAAAACTCTTACATAGGGTATCCTTCTCTTACGTGTGACAAAAACATCGCGCAGTTTAGCATAGAAAGCTACACCACATTCTGTACATATATTCATCTAAATGGCTATAAATGACATACTTTTGAGATCCATTTGTAGCCCTAATACTATTTTTTAATCTTCCCCAAAATCCTTTTATAGAATTCGTGTGTGTCACTGTGATGGGATCCACAATATCGCCAGAATGGTTCAATCTGTGATGAATATATATCCAAGGGATGACAGCGAGTTATAAACTTTCCATTCATCAGTATTTGCCATAGATCCTTGTTTTACCAGTCGAGTGACGATAGGTACTAAGGTAATAGACTTTCTGTCTGCTATTTTCTCCACGAATCTTTTCTGCAGAGAGGTTTCATATAAACCTACCACCCAAACATTTTTGGCTCGCTCACGAACATGATTGTATTTTTTCCTCGAAAGGAAAGTCTCGTCCACGTGTACGACGACACCTTCTCCGCCTAACAACAAAGTAGTTCTCTCCGTTTTCTATTGGGTGATGTCTCTGCAGTGCTGGTACCACTGTACTGTTTAAACAAGGCTTTTTCCAGTTTCAGCAGTTAAGCCTCTCACAGGATGTTTTAAAACCCATTAATTACAAATATACAAACCTGGTTTGGAGCTAGATGCGACCTAGCAAAAAATGTGCCTACGAAATATCAAAATCATCAGCTTACCTTCCCTAATAGTAACTTGTCTCAAGCAAATTGCACAGTGATGAACATCCACCACCAATCGACCTGCTTAATTCTTTTAAACTCCACATGAACAAATCCTCTCCTTCTTAAGCAACCCCAAATCCATGCAATACTGCAAAACCTTATCCTCATTGGAATGAAAACGTAACTTTGTAAGAGCAAGTATCTGACACGAATCGTGTCAGCGCTATACGACCTTGAAATCGCGTTGGTGAACCTGATTGGACTATTTTAGGTCATTCACTGATTGGTAGTTTGTGGTGCTTAAAGTTTAACTTGGCCAACTTTCTTTTTCTTTTTAATCTGTGCAGTTTTATGCTTAACAAAAGATTTTTTATCACAGATTAATCGTTATGACTAACAATATCTTGAGATTTCAATAGGGAGGTGGATTTGGTCACTCGCATTGACCGTGAATAATCCTGTTGGACTACTACTACAACAACATTATACGACAGCTACCTGTTTCCTCACTTCGCACTACGTGAACGAGAACACACAACAACGTGAACCGCAAAGTATACTCTATATGCAATAGTGTGTGATTCAAAATATCACCAAAAATATGTCAATTAGCCTGTAACCATGATCAGTGAAATAATGGGTGTTATTTTATGTGGGTCAAATTCTGATTGATTTATTTTCAGATTGAACATCGACCACCATATCATTAATATTATTCGAAATAAAAACTTTTATCACTTTTAGCAATGAGATGCATACAACACTTTTTATAGATAAGTAAAGAACCTTGGATATTGATTGAAAAAATGTTTCTTTAAAGTAAATCAATCAATCTATTATTTCTTCGGTCTCCTATTGGAACATAGGGCTTCAGAAAGCACATCGTTACTTCATTCTGCCTTTTTTTTGTAGTCTTTCCTAGCTGGCTACATGATAGCCTACAAGTTTTCATTTCCTCTTCACACGATCTACTCCCATGGAAGCCTAAAAATCGAATTCAAGAAAACAACAGTAACCACCTTTTTTCATATGACTGTTTTGTTTAACTGTAATGCATTATTGCATGAATAAAATTACATTGGCCGTTGCTCTAGGAACTTGATTTTCCGTGCTTGGGAACATCTACTTGTGTAGTTAAATAAAGGTGTATTTAAAAGCATCAATAACCCCGTATTATAACACTTGGTTCGAAAACTGGCCACAAAGACAATTGTCAATGTTGGTGAACATTGAATAGTTTATTTATTCGGGTGACAAGAAGGCTGTCACTGCTTAATCGTGTACTAGTTGGCAAAAGATTGGAGAAATACGATCAGAAGTATTGTTGTATATTATATCAACTTTTATTTACAAACTTTAGCACCGCTTAACTATTGTAAATCTGTTTCTTTTTCGCTTGAAGAATAAATAATCGTGTTGCCCAACCGTTTTCTGTTATTCCGCATCGGTTACATTGCATAGTGTACTGAGTATTAGGCTTCATTTTCTGAAACCAGAGATAGGTCCAGGATCTCAGCGATCTTGATATTTGACACCAATATTGAAGAGTTCTTTTCCATCACCTATCGAGTATCAAACAAATTGCTAAAATCATCTAAGTACCGCATTCTCCAAACATCAGAGGCTATCGCGATTCGCCTGAGACAATCGGTACTGTGTGTGCAGAAGAAACAGGTCAAACTACTGTTACTGCCCTGTTGTGGAGTTAACAAATTCATAAATACCTTGTTACATCGCCCTGTATATGCAAATTCCTCTACCCTTTGTAATTACACTTGCATTAACTAACTTTTTGTTTTCTTATTTAAGTGTAGTGGTTGACTAACAAAAACATGGCACCAGTCAATGAAATCCACAACAGTTAGTCTAACCTACGTAGGAAGGTGTAGACTTCCTAGTTGTGGTCCCCGGGACGGTAAAAACCAATGGTTGGAGACTATTGGTGACATGGCTCAAAATCGTTCTCAATGCATAGCGCAGATACATCCACTCCTTGTGACTTATGATTTCCAATGAAACTGTTTTGTTCTTCGCTTCTACTATTTTGTCTCACATCTCTGTTTACTGTCTCTATTATGCATTTCTTCTACTTTCTCCTCTTGCTTTGTGTGCTACATGGAGGGAGTGTGGTGACTTGAACTCCCGCACATCGGTGCAAAGTTCTATGTCGAAAACAGACAGACAGTAGTGGTTGACTTCCACACTGACACACATACAACGCACATAAAATTCAACTCTAAAAATCTTTTTCTCTACCCCGTCTTTGACATAACACTCATCCATCTAAAGTCTATAATCAATATGAACATAACTCATAAGGATTTTTTTTATTCCTTTACGTTCTCAGTGGAACACAGGGATTCAGGCTAAACGCTTGAAGTTTCAATGTAAGTGGTGTTTAGTTTTACTGGATGGGGTTGCTATAGCCTCATGCCCAACCTTCCATCTTTACCAATCTTATATTACTTGCTTAGCAAGGTAAAGTAAAGTGCATCGCAAGGGGATCGAACCCCGAATCATACACGTGGTTGACCAGGTATTCTACCACTGTGCCACACCACCAACGTAACATGAGAATTTATTACTGTGCATTCGTTGTCACTCATAATCATCTACTTTGGTGTACTAATGGTGTTCAATTTAGTATTACAATTTTACATATTACAACATACACACATCTTTTTTGGGCTATAATCTATTAACAATCTAATTGCAAATAACTTTTGGAATTCTGATCTAAATGATTCACCACTAATGTTGTCAATAACAATCATTCTTTCACTACTGTGAATGGGGATATGTAACTTTAGAACCTGATGATAAAGTTATTGAAAAGAATATTCTTTGTCCAATAATCAATCTTATGAATAAAATTGCTTAATATTAGTTTTTAAAGATTCTACTCACATAAAACATAATATCAAACAGAAATTAGAACTAGACATATAAGCGAACAATATTGCTGCTTTCAATTAGATCTTCTTCAGGCTTTACTCTAATTTACATAGACTTATATATATAAAATTTTAACCAATGAAGGCGATTTTGTGGATCTAATAATAATAATGTGGTAAATGTTTTGAACGAAGTTAATAACGATGATTATAATGATAACAAAATATTGATAATAAGGCTTATACATGTGATAAGAATAACAAAGTTAGTATATGCATATATGTATATGGGTTATCTTAGTAGATTTGTTAGGAGACACATGAATGCCAAGTACAATAAAGAATACCGACAACAGTTAAATAAAAACAACTGTTCATGAAACTGGAATTTAATGGGGACGTGGCTAGTGAAGTCTTACATCAGAGATTATCGAGAGCGATAAAACGGACTTATACTGCCACCACCCTCTGTTTGTCATTTTACAGCCGACCAATTTTGATTGCTTAAGTGAAAGATAAGCTACCCAGTTGTGTCACTTCCATGTGTATCTATAAATTTAGTTGCTCCTGTGGAGAAAGCTATATAGGCCGGACAACTAGACAGCTTAACAAACGCATTAATGAGCATCTTCCTTCATGGTTCGGAAAATGTCAAATAAAATCCATACGAAGTTCTATTTTGGCTCATTTGATTGATAGTGGTCACGAAGTGGACAAAAATAGTGCTTTCAAAGTTATTTACCGCATTCCATCGAGTCTTTCGAACGGAATCAGAACCCGTCTTTTACACTTAGCCGAAGCTATGGGAATTCGAGAGGACAATCCTGGTCTTTGTATACAAAAGAAATTTGTTCTACCTTTGTCTCTCCCTTGGCCTAGGTGAATTCTATTCAAAACCCTCCCACCCTTTCTTATCATCCCTCTCCTTCGTACTTTTATGATATTTATTTAAACTCTGATTATCGTTCCATTTG
This sequence comes from Trichobilharzia regenti, assembly GCA_944472135.2. Lineage (NCBI taxonomy): Eukaryota > Metazoa > Platyhelminthes > Trematoda > Strigeidida > Schistosomatidae > Trichobilharzia > Trichobilharzia regenti. Next base: position 68,742,597 of record OX235264.1, on the reverse strand, counting down.
ATTTGACCTAATTTATTTATTTATTAAATTGTCTACATATATGCATATCTATAGTTTTTGGTTTGTAAGGATTAGTTATGTTTTACGAGTTGATCACGGATTGATATCAGTTAGAGAACCATTGAAAACCAGGGAGTACTGGACAGCTGCTGTTTCATCCTAGTTTTGGGAATCATCGGCAGTACGCACCCACTGGGATTCGAACCCAGTACTCCCTGGTTTTCAATGGTTCTCTAATTGATATCAATCCGTGATCAACTCGTAAAAACATAACTAACCCTTACAAACCAAAGTATAGAAAATTTACTACATTATTATTATTTGATCCACAAAATCACCTTCATTGGTTAAAGTTTTATATATATACGTCTATTTAAATTAGAGTAAAGCCTGAAGATCTAATTGAAAGCAGCAATATTGTTTGCTTATATGTCTTGTTCTAATATTATAAATGGGAATATTTAAAGATTTGAAATCACGTGTGGATCCCAGTGCATTAAAGGCACTCAATGAGTACTTGGAGTATAATGCCAGAAATTAAAACTATTTAAGAAGTCTAAATCTCAGGGATATTAAAGAAGTCATCAAAAGTCAACAGGTTATTATTTCTGTAATAGATACTAATATTGTTAAGATCCTAGTTTTCTTTTTATTAAAAAAAAGTATGCTTAAAAACAATCAAGAATTATTCAATTTTACAGTGTGTTCATCAGTCAACTGGAATATGATTAAGACTAAGATCAATAGATATTAATAAATTAAATATCACATTACAGGTGGATAGATAGACACACAGATAGGCCTGCAGATAGATAGACAAACAGACAGACAGAGGGCAAAATCAACTCGACGAACACAGTAACAACAAAATACAAAACAAAAAGACGAAAAACCAAGCAAAAAGGCCATTACAATATTTTCACAGGAAATGTTTCACTTGGCAATGCTCGAGTTGAAAAACTCTTAAAATATTCTACTGCATATTTAACTACTTCATCTGGTTTATGAAGTAGTAAAGATTTAATGAAATCAGAAATCATATCACGTATCTCTGGATGATCACGTAAATATAACAAATATTGAGCTTTAATTTCACCCTATAATAATAATAATAATAATAATAATAATAATAATAATAATAATAAATTGTAATAGTAGAGAGGAAAATCTGAGCAGGAGAAATATATTGAAATTTAATATATGTGTAAAACTTGGGCACTGTGTTAGTAAGTAATTTCATATTAGTTAGTTTATTAGATGTATCACACAGTGATGAAACAGTGTTATTTACTGGATAACACAGTTTCGAACAAAATCTATTGTTCATAATCATCATTTCATTAATTATAATCACACGACTTTGAAACTTGAGTTTTATAGTTTTCTTTGTTTTCTCCTATTTGTCGTCGTTGGGTTAGTAGAATTTTCCAGATATCTGGGACAGATGTTGAATCATTCCTATTACATGTATTTGCAGTTGATTCGATAGACAAAGCTTCTGTTATCAATCTCTCCCTCCAGGCAGCTGTGACATTAGATTTTAAAACTGTTGTCCTATCCCAGCCATCCTATTGTATGGTTGTGTAATTGCATGTAGTGTGTGCTATAGCTGAACTGTTCTCTAGATTTCTTATCTTATTCGGGTCAACCAATCTAAATTTAGTTAGGTTTTTATGTTCGGCTAGTGTGACTGCCCCTGTTCTACTAGTTTGACCTATGTATTTAACCTGAAAATCATTGCAGACAGGGTATTAGATAAACTAAATTGTTTTGTTTTAAAGGCTCCACAGGATCCTTTATCGAATCAACTGCAAACACATGTAATAGGAATGATTCAACATCTGTCCCAGATATCTGGAAAATTCTACTAACCCAACGACGACAAATAGGAGAAAACAAAGAAAACTATAAAACTCAAGTTTCAAAGTCGTGTGATTAGAATTGATATGATTATGAACAATAAATTCTGTTCGAAACGTCATCCAGTAAATAATACTGTTTCATCACTGTGTGATACATTTAATAAACAAACTAATATGGTATATTGAAATTCACTTTACCAGTTTTGAAATGTAAACTGACCGGTTAAAATCTATGTTAAAAAAAAAATAAAAATTTGTAAAAACTATTATGTACCCAACAAATAATATTCTATTCTTTTCCTTTAGGCTTATACACTACTGTAGTCTAGCCATTAGCAATGTTCTTTTTAAATCAAAATATTGCTGAACTATTGATTTAAGATTTATTAAAGCCGACTTTCTTTTAAAAAATTTTTTGATCTATAAGTTAAAAGTTAGAGTGAGTGTATAATTTCTAGCAAAACAAACTTGCCGCCACGCTTTCGATTTAGTTTACTTCACTGGATAGAACCCAGGCGATCAACTGCCATTTGCATTCTCTAAGGTGATTTCGCATCACGTGTTTGGAGGGGTATTTCAAATTTGACTGTTTTAAAGGTGTTTTATTATCGACGGTTTTACGCAGCTGGAATGAATATCTGTTGTGGCGTTTGCCATGCTATGCACAAAAGCAGCCACCCAGCAGCTTTTATTCTCACCTGTTAGTATTCAGGAGGAATAATTTTAACAATTCGTGTAAGTCAAATTTCCACCACTCTAATAAAGTGACTTAGATCAACAGACTGAAAGTTGGTAAATGCTTACTTTTATCTCATGAAAGTCCTCTCCAATACTCTAACGTTTCAAGAAGATAAATAGGACGGTTAGGAGTAAGTAAAATCATCTATACAAAAAAAATACAATTATATAGTTGCATAATAAATGTCACACTGCTGCTCATAGACTCAAAATCTAATTAAATTTGTGAAGTAAATGAATTGTTCTTTTTTTATACGCAAAAGCTATGCTCTTCCTGACATATATTTTAATGTTGAATCAGTCTCTGCCAGCCTGCATCAGTGAAACATTTCAACTGTTTGTTTAAGTCATTTCATCACTTTGCATAAGATTCTGAATACATGACTGATAGAGAAAAATGTCGCTGCTTAACAAGGTTATATATACATATAATATAGTATAAATGTTTGCCGCTCACATCACTTACTTTTCGATCAAGAAAACGTGAGTATAATTCTAAATCATCTTCCCAATTTAAACTGATTTGTGGAATGATTGGTTTAGGCAAATATTCTTCTACAATAGAAACAGGATTTATGTAAATTAAAAAAAAAACGAATACAAAACAAACCTTTTTTAAAGAGTTCAGGTATTGTATTCGCCTTTACGATGATTGGAGATCCAACTTGTACTCTTAATATCAAATGTCTGTAAAATATATATACATGAATGATTTATATTTTGTTATTTGTGTATCACAGTTTTTCTTTCTTCATAAAACAGTATAATTACGAAAAATTATATCATTTAAAAAATATGACAATCATATGGACAGTTTTTAACAAAATTAACTGAAGAAACTGTCTTTATCATACTGGAAAATTATATCAAAATCACTTGCGGTAAATAAGCATAGAAAATCTGATTAATACATAACTAAATTTTGAAAATTCTCTGTAGTATGCACCTACTGCGGTTCGAACCCAGAACCTTCCAGTTACAAGGCAAGCTCGTATACCATTCAGCTACTGGGACCCAATTCAATGGCCCATGAATTCTAACTACTACCAATTCGTGATTCAGTGCGACCACCAACTAACCAATATCATTGGTGGGACATTCACCTTCACACTTGATTGGATGGAGCTGGCTGGTCATGATTTCTCACTAGAACTCCAGGAAACTCCGTCCTGTAGCAAGCTACTAGGGAGCATGAGATTAATTTTCAACAGTTGATTTGTAAGGATTAGGTTTGTTTCTCGAGTTTGACCACGGATTGATATCAGTTAGTGAGCCATTGAAAACCATGCACTACTGGACAGCTGCTGTTTCATCCTAGTTTGGGAATCATCGGCAGTATGCACCCACTGGGGTACGAGCGCAGGACCTTTCGGTTACAAGAGTTCTTTAACTGATACTAATCCATGGTCAAAATCGTAAAAACAAACCTAATCCTTACAAAACAACTCTTGAACATAACTACAGAGCCTTATCCTGGATCTTTGGTTTCAGTAACAAAGACAGTCGACCAAATCTTTTTAAAAGCCATGATGACACAAACTGGTTATAAAAATGTTTTCGAGACAGAGAGAGAGAGAGCATTATTACTTCTTAACTCCATATGTTAATGTCAATTTCTTTATACTAGTCTTTCTCATTTAGTTAACGTGAATGGACTTTTAATTCGTTGATCATGTTACAACTGAAGTGAAATGCTTATACAATAAATGTACACATAAAATAAGAAAATAAATATGACAGCGGTTGATTCACTTATAAACAGTATTTAAAAAATTGACGTAAAAAGTTATACAAACAAGTTGATTTATAATTAAGATTTTCTGGAATACTCTTATTACTGAAGTCAAATATTAATAACTGGTATTTAATGACTACTTATGTCTGTAAATAATTTTCGAATTTTTATTACATGACTAACAAGATGTATTGATGTGGTTATACTGGCGTAGAGCATATAAGTGTATGAATTAAAGAGGTGTGGATATGAATAACGTATTTGCATTCTACTGAAATTCATAGAACAAAAGTAACCAATTATAACTATCTAGCACTTATTTCACTTGATTTTTTCAACCAGTTGGTTTCACCATTGCAAGAACATTAACCAACCAAGAGCCGAAAGTGGAGATGGATCGGGCATATGTTGAGGAGGCCATCAAATGACATGGCACACAATGTAAGCCATCACTCGAGTAGAATCCCAAGGAGGAACGATGAGTGGGTCGTCAAAGCGAGGGTGACATGGAGGAGATAGTCCAGGGAGGAGGAGGTGAGAGATTATGGGAAATCGTATGGTCAGCCAGCTGGAGAGAAGAGCAGAGAATAGAAGAAAGTGGAGATGTGTTGTTGAAGCCCTATGTTCCACTAGGAAATCAGGGGAATAATAATAATAAGAAGAACATCAGCCAGTAGTCATGTACTTTTGCATATCATTAGCATCAATCACCAATGTCTGGATTAAACAAAATCTTGCTGTACGATAGTTCTGTTTTTTTAATGTAACTGACATGATAGGTATAAAACTATACATACTATAATTCATAATAAAATCTCACAAGACCACAGAATGAAAGAGCATCCTTATAAGCGAGGTGACTTTAGAAACTAAAAAGCAAAATACCAAGCAACATTTCTTCACTCAAACAAAATAAATATTCACAACCAATGTTATAACTTGTAGTATAGTGAGTAGTTTGAAGTAAAAAAGGTACATTTTCACTTATGAAGAATTTTAACCTAGGCAGTTGATTATTAAACTCCCCCAGGCTAACAAACTCAGAATCTACAGGATTTCATACAAACGGACTAAAGACTTAGAGTAACGAAAACAATATGGACAAAATAGGTCATGAAAAATATATCGTGTTTTGCATTTCTCACCTATCAGTAAACTGATGAGACAGTAATTTAGTGTGAAGAGAAAGATGAGAAAAAATGGTGATGTAATTAGTGGTGAAACTCTCATAAGTCAAGAGTGTAACAAGAGATATTGGAATATTACTCCTAAGTTTGAGATCACAACAACCCACTTATATAATGACTCTTAACTGTAAGATAGGGAGTGTAGTGGTTCACTTATTTGGGAAACTATATCAGCCTCAGTAAACTGAATTTCAACGAAACCTCAGCACAGATATCCATGCTGAAAATTCCATACTTATACCAAAAATACAGTGTGGAATCAAGCTGTAATCAAAAAATAAAAGGTTTGTTAGGCATTTATCAACTTATGTCATCTCCAGCGTAGACGTGATACCGGCTATCAATCAGAAGTGTTTACTAAGCAGCAGTTCTTTGTGTCCACCGTTATGACTGTGAAACATGATCATTGAAAGTGGAATTTATGAAAATGCTAGCTGTATTTGATCATAAGCGTCTGCCTTCTATCTACTGTGTTGTGGCATAATATGATGAACAATATTGAGGTTAGACACCGAGTGTTGGGTAAGTGGGAAAAGTCAGTTTGTAGGTTGTGAAGTTGAATTGATTAAGACGGCTGGCATAAATGTTGCGAATGACTAGCCGTCGCCTTCCTCGACAAGCGATGTTAGGATTAGTCTCGAAAAGATTTAGAAGTGGTCAAACCAAAACATGATATCAGTCCATGTAATCTTTGACAGTTGGTTTGAGTCTCATATGAAGGTGTGGGCTGCCTGGTTGGGTTTCTCGGAATTCTAAGAACCAAAAGCCGGAGATAATTGGTGGTACGGCTTAAAAGTATTCTTGATGGAGCAGATGCATGCACTCTTTGTAGTCCCCCCCTCGCCATATCCACTAAACCGTCGTGTTTTTAAGTGTTATTTTTCTCTTTCCTTCAAATAGTTATAGTTCCTTTTAATATCTTTTGTCACTTGTTTCTACCTTTATGTGCTACATGGAGTGTAGCGACTTGAACTGCTGCACTTCTGTGCAGAATGCTATGCTGAAATTCAGTCAGTCATCATATAAAGATAAAACCTGGGCATTGTGGTAGAGTATAACTCCATTATGGTTAAATTTTACTTTGATGAAGTCACACAGTGTTCTACAGTAATATTTACTGATAACTTTTCTAGCATAATTTATTGCTCATAATCACTTTTCGGTAGCTGAGTGACTATCCTGAACAACGGTACAACTCAGTATTCGATAGTTAAACATCATACTGGTTTTTACTGAAGTTTTTGGATTATAAATCATGGTTAAGAAAACACAAAATGACTTGGATTATAGAAATAGATGTATAAAATCGGATTTAGAATTCCGCTGCTGGTTTCAAAAGATATTAGGCACCAGAAGCAAGTGAGGTCTCATTAAGATTAGGTAGCTTAATAAGCATTGCTATAGCGATTAGCTTAAACAAGATACGAAGGAATATCTTTGCAGGTTTCTCTTCGGCTGCTAACAGAATATAAGCCAAATAAGTTATTATAAACGTACGGAGCATACTTCAAGATTATTTTAACTAAAAGGAGATTTAAAACTAACTCATTTCAACCGCATATCATTTGTCGACGACGTGCCTAGTAATTGCTCTTCTAACCAACTTCATACCTTTCAGACTTAGACTTCTGAGGATATGATCAAGTACACATAAATTGGTAAGTGCAGTCGACCTTGACTTGAGCTGAAGTACTTACTTACAATTAACTGAAATAAAGAGCATTTTGTGAGTAAAGTCAAATAATCTAACGGTATTATATGTCCCTTTCAGTACACCTTTAATTTATTCGTTGACTTTTACTGCGTCAGTGGCCCAATGGTTAGGATTCTCGCCGACCATGTTCATGGTCCGGGGTTCGGTCCCCCGCCAACACACACCAGATATCAATGGTTGGCCTGCAAAATTTGGGCTACCGATATCACATGCTGAGAATTCCATACTTTTTCCGAAAATACGGTGTGGAATCAAAAAAATTTGCACACAAAATAAGAGAAAGCTAACTTCTTTTCGACGGTTTTCATACTTCGTTATATACTTTTTCTCGAATAACCATTCTCCATAAGATTCTTTTCAATAATAACAGTAAACATAATAGTAATCTTCAACCTTTCTAAACATAATCCACTTGTTTCGCATACACTTACAACAGAGTATAATACTAGTGCATTACACCTTTTAATTTTTTTACTCCTTTCAAGATAGATCATGGTAGAAATTGTTACAAAAGATGAAATAAAGTACCAATAGAACTCGTAAATAATTGTCAAAGACCAGAACTTGTTACCACTGAGAAGAGCAATAGCCCCTTTAGCACCGTCAAAGAATAATATTTCACACAAGCACATGCTGTAGGATTTAGCGATCATCAAGTGTCCTATTACTTTGGACAAATAAGACCGAAGATATATATATCAATAATAATTGACAGACTCGATAAAATAAAACTTTAGAATTTACTTGGATTGAGAGAAATGAAATGAAGACAAAGTGAAATATGAATATACTCACCCATCATCCATAAAGTAGTTTTGCCAGGAGGACGGAAGACAGCTTTTTGAGTGAACAATTCGTTGGATTCCCTTGACAAATAGTTCATTATCTCCGACGAATATACTGCGCTCGCCAAGATTAATCTATTTAGAACATATCACACAGTACAAAACTAACGTAAGACACTGTCGCTAAGTTATAATCTGGATCGAAACCAATGACCTCCAGTGGGACAGAAGAGGGCGATTTAACCAATATTCTCTGAAAGATCAAATCAGCTCCTTCGGTTATAAGACCCGACAAACTGGAATTTGGTATTTCATTCTTAAATGATGACTTAATTTCTCCGTCCACTGATTCTGTAACACGTACATCATACACGTCTTCAACAAGTTTGACAGAGAAGGACTTCTCTATCACTTTTCCACTCATCTGCACTGCAAATAAAGACAAAACTGATTGTTTACCACGGTAGTTTCCACCTTTGTTTGTGAAACAGTTTCAAGAGAAGGCAATAAACGGGCTTTAAGAGTTGAAGTGCTATGTATTTCACCTAAAAGTGTAGTACTCGATGCTTTCACAGTAATGAGGTTTAGAGCGCCTTCTTCTTCTTTCTTAACACAGCACTAGAATATTAACCAGGTAAATTATTTATCAATACCTCATATGAACCAATTGGTTTATTATTATGAGCATAACACATGAGAGAATCGTCAAACACTGCAGACGTAAGCTTCTCATTGTCTTTCAGACGCATAAAATTATTGTAGCCAATAGTTACCCAATTCTTCCAAAAACATTCTGGCCTGCTGGTTTATACAAGTACTACTTTCCATAATTATATCACTACAGTTAAAAGATGCAGCGAAACATTGACGACCAATACCAATGCAGTGATTCAAAGAAACAACCGCTAATCATAAGAACAACTGTAGTAATCAAAGTATGTTAAACACTAGTTTTTCGGAACTTTGTATCACCTGGAATTCGCTTCTCACGTAAAAACCTTCAAAATATATGTTCAGAGGTATCAGACAATTATTTTATTTTTCATTCCACACTGTATTTTTGGTACAAGTATGGAATTTTCAGCATGGATATCGGTGGCCCAAATTTGCAGGCCGACCATAGATATCAGATGTGCGTTGGCAGGGGATCGAACCTCGGACCATGTGCATGGTCGGCGAGAGTCATATCCACAATATTAATTATTACATGGATAATATTCCTCAACAAGCAGAACGGCCTGTTTGAATGTGCAAGGGTGTAACTAAGGTGGAATTATTGTACCATAATCACGGCAAATTTATTTGGCGGTTTCGCATCGATGTATATAATTTGGGTCCTACAAAATTGTTCAATGCATTACGTTTGCATGGTTATTAGATTAGATGAACCAAAGGATATGAAAGCTAACGTTGTTAGAGATAGCTCTTGTCCGTCAACGTGCACACATACATACTGGCTCCAGCGGCATTCCGCGAATATTCCTTAAGTTTGTAATACAGCCATATTCCTTAGATAAGTATTTAAATCTGCTACCCTGAATATTCTTGACAATTTATTTTACTCAAATTCGCTCAAATAAGGTCACTTTTACAAATGAATGAGTCTTTTTTATTTGTGTTCTGTCGTCAGCACTAACAGGTTAGGTATAGTACTGATTTAATGGATCACTGGGCAAATTACATTTAGTATAGCCTTGTACAGTGTGGCTTATCAACAGCATTATCAGTAAATTACAGTCTCATCTGTTTGGGTACTCTGAATAATACCAAAGGAGGAACTTTCGCACGTCTGGCAGTTGGACAGAAACTTTTACTCACCCACTGTCTCCTGAATAACTCAAATTCATCGTGTGGTTATTGGGTTATTCGGTAAGTAGTTATAGCAGCATTTGTTATCATCAGTACATCATGAGTGAAGGATGGCAGTTTTTAGACATCAAAAATACGTTACATAGCCAGTAATGAAGTCGAAGCACTCCGTGCGCACGATAAAAAATCTGTGAAAACTGAGTTTTCGAGTAATTATTCTCCGGTGATCGTGTTGTGTCGGCTGCAGTAGGCATAATCATTATTAACTTCGCGAACAACACTAACAATCAGTCGTGTAGGAGAAAGCGCTTTCGAGAACATGCATAAAATCATTCCTATACCATTTAACAAGTTCAGTCAGGATTTTGGAACTACTGGTCGTTTGAAAATGAAGTTAGATAGATGGTTGTGGAAAAGTGCTGATCTCAGTGATTCAGTAACGAAATCTCAACTTCATACAACAAAGCTGTTTAATGTTATCACAGCTTTGAGGATAGACCTCAGTGCTGTATGAAGCTTAGTTTTCTTTAACAGAAAACACGTAATATAGCAGAAAATTATCAGTTTTGAACTTCTCTGTTTGAAAGCAAATGGATTTTGCGTGAAGCAGGAAGACGTCATCGAATAAATGGAAGTCAATCATCATTTAGTGTCATCCAGTAGATTGAGAGATACCCACAAATTATAAAAAGCTATGGTTCATCAGTGATTACTCATCTTGCCCTTCTGAATCATGTAACTGCTAATTGCCAGTGAATGACAGATCCCATCGCAACACCACCTCCTGTTAGATGCAACTTCTCTAGAGATGTGAGTTCCATTAATCTGTCTACTGAAGCTATACCAAAGTTTTTCACTGTTTGTCACTGATCTGCAATTTCGGAAATGAGCTCAGCTAGGACTACTGTGCTGGCTGACGAACCGTAATTCTACACCTTCACAACATTAAGATGTAGAAAATATGTTCTTCATCAATGAGGAACAGATTAAAATTATTTAACGAGCATTTACATAATATGGCGGTGCTGTCGTTCAATTTCCCATATTATCTTCCATCTTATTGTATCAGACTACTATCAGTTGGTGCATACTGTGTGCATCCATTACCAAAAAATAGTTGCTGGCTGCAAACCAATTTCTACGTCAAAGATTTACTCTCTAAGGCCACCGGCAGGGCCTTCTCGATCCTGTCTTTTTGCCGTACGCTTAAGTGACAACATTATGCTCCAAAAGATGGGTCGATTATAGAAGGGGACTAGGTACATAGTTTACACCCACCACAGCTCAGCTCATTGGCGGGAAGAATTTGACTCACTCAGTAGCTCAGTGATATATCTTTATTTCCGCAGCACTTCTGCCGCTGGTGAGGTGTCATTTTATTACGAAGTGGTCCAGTGTGTAATACTGGTTATACAAGCTTGCTCAAATCAAATTGATTTCGTTGTGCTCACTTGTTGATTGTGAGGTAAGCTTTCCTGGTTTTCAGTAAACTTCTTACTTATTTTACTTCGGTTATCTCCTACGGGAGGATGAGCCAGCTTCATGAACATCTCGAATCATCGCTGCCCAGGCGCGGCGATCTGATGCAAGGTTTTGCGACAGGGTTATCCAATTCTTGTTCCACAGACGGAGTCCGTAGACGGTTTGTAGCCCCAGGCACTCCATATCAGCCTTGACTGTACCAAGCCATGTCTTCAGCTGTCCACCCCTGCGACATCGCCAAGATGGAAATGGCGAGGGATTTAGAACTGATTTGACCAGATCGTCATCTGGTCGGCGCAGAACATGGCCAAACCACCGAAGGCGACGTTGTTGGACCAGTACTGGAATTTGGTTGATGTTGTAGCAACGACGACGCACTTCTTCGTTGGAGAGTTTGTCCTGCCAACGAACATGCAGAATGTACCTGAGGCACCAATGGTCTACTACCTCGAGTCTGCGTAAATCTTCCGCGCGAAGAGGCCAGGTTTCACAGCCATACAGGAGAACGGGTCGTATGGAGGCTTGGTAGACCCGAATTTTAGTCCTGAGACTGATTTCTCTCTTGCTCCATAGAACGCTCCTCAGCTGTAGAAACGCATTCCGGGCGTTGGAGATTCGCGCATTCACTTCGTTTTTCGCTTGACCGTTGGGGAGCATTATGGATCCCAGATATCTGAAGGATGGCACAATTTCAATAGGTGCTCCATTCAGGATAAGATTTCATCATTGCTGGTGGATGTGTTCGAAAACATTTTGGTTTTGGAAGTGTTAATTTTCAAACCGATAGTAGGCGCGAGGTGGTTTATCTGATCGAGCGCCTGTTGCATATCGGGGAAGTTTTCAGCTAATAACACGACGTCGTCGGCGAATTCGAGGTCGGTTATGTGAATATCGGGCGAAAGTTGGACGCCGTGGTGCTCGGTTAGGGCGTGCCGCAAAATCCAATCAACTGTGAAATTGAACAGGATGGGGGATGCTGGACAACCTTGCCGGACACCGCTGGTTACCTCAAAAGTGCGAGACTCTTCACCGTTCACTCGGACTCGAGCTTTGGTGTTGGAGTAGTATGACCTGAGCAGGTTGATTAGCTTGGTCGGAACTCCGTCGAGCTCCATTAGATACCAGAGTGCTCCTCGATCAACTGAGTCGAATGCCGCTCGGAAGTCGATGAAGCAAGCAACCGTCGGCTGTTGGAATTTGTCCCTGTGTTCCAAAATTCTTCGCAGTGTGAATAATTGATCAACACAGCCTCTTCCAGGTCGAAATCCGGCTTGATTTGGCCTTGTTCGCACGTGGCGTTCGGCCGCGAAGCGGTTCAGGAGAATGGAAACAAAAACCTTAGCAGCGATATCAATCAGACTTATGCCTCGGTAGTTCTCGCATAGTGACCTGTCTCCCTTTTTGTGGAACGGTAGCAGAACTGAGGTGCTCCAATCGGAAGGAATGGTTTCGGACTCCCAAATTGAGCAGAACAGCGAGTGCAGCGAATCGATTAGCGCTGGAGTGCAGGCCTTGTATATTTCTGGAGGTAGACCATCTTCGCCCGGAGCTTTTTTGTTTCTGAGTCTGTTAATTGTTTTAGCTATTTCGGTTGGAGTGGGTGGATCGCAGTCAACTACGTAGGGTGTTGGTAAGTGTCGTATCGGTCGATGAGACGGTTGACCAGCGTTGCGATTGAGTAGCTGCTTGAAATGTTCGGCCCATCGTTCCATCTTACCATTGGTGTCCGAAATAATTTCTCCTGATGCTGTGCGTAACACAGCATGACTGTTAAGGCGTTTGCCAGATGATAGGCGTATGAGGCGATAAAGTTTTCCGAAATCGCCTACATTTGATGCTGCTTCCATGTTAGTCGCCACATTAGACCAATAGCGATTTCTGTCATTCCTAGCAGACTGTGTAGCTTTGCGCCTGAGGGAGCGATAAACTGGAGACTTTGCTAGGCGAGCGTCTCTGGCTTGCGAGGATAGATGCATGGTGTGCTCTGAAATCCAGTCTTTCTGCTTCTTGGATGTGGTACCCAAATGCGACATTGAAGCTTTAGAGACTACTTCTTTGAAATGATTCCATCGTGTCTCAGGTGTATTAGAAGATGTGGATGTTGGTTCATCTGCGGCGCTTAGTTCGGCCTGGATTTGTTTGGACAAGGCTTGTCGCTTTGTCGAACATTGAAGCGGGCAACATTGATACGCTTCGGAGGTCGCGCCTTCTGGCGTGTTGTTAAACGAAGTTTGAATTTCGCCCTAACTAGAGTATGGTCTGATCCCCCTTTATTTCCGGCCTCTGCTCCACGATAGGATCGACAGTCTTCCACCGAGGAGATCCAGCGTGAGCGCACTAGGATGTAGTCGATCTGATGTGCAGTGCGACCGTCGTTCGAATACCAGGTGAGAAGATGTTTTCTAGGGTGTTGAAATCGAGTGTTGGTGATATATAATCGATTGTAATCAGAAAAAGCTAAAAGTCTATCACCATTACGGCAGCGCTGATCGAGACCGTGTTTGCCTAGTATATGTTTTGTCGCGTCGTCTGAAGGGCCAGTGCGGGCGTTCCAATCGCCGGCTACTATGAGAACGTCACGCTTTGGGATTTTGTTGATTGCCTCTTGAAGATTGTCATAAAATTCGTCTTTGATACTTTCATCAGAGTCGAGGGTTGGGGCATAGACAGCGAGAACAGAAATGTCGAGCGGGGAACCCTTGAACCTAGCGATTGCAACTCTGGAGTTGACCGGTTCGAATGATATTAGGGCATTATTGGCTTTGTTACTGAGAGCAAATGCTACCCCATGTTGTCCCGAATTATTCTGGGGTCCACTATGAAGCAACCAGAATGAAGAATCTGTTCCAGGTACGGCTATTCGGCGGGAGCCATGATCGGGTAACCTCACTTCAGATAGACACGCTATGTCCACCTTGTAGTCGTATAAAGAACGCATGGTGATAGACTGGCTACCAGGATCCAACAGCGTCCTAACATTCCAGCAGCCAACAAATAGTTGGTTTCTAAGTGTTAATTTCCCAGCTGGCTTACTTTTCACACTGGCCACCGGGTGAGCACAGGGCGCGTCGCTTACCGGGAACGCCGTAGCATGGTGAGAGTTGTTTGTAAGAGAGTTCATGAAGTTTCATGGGAATTTGGTACGAGTGATGTCCCCAGCATCGCTCGGCCTTTTGTTTGAGAGTGCAGCTCTAGCCTTTACACAACCAAATGTGACCTACAAGGCAGTAGGAGTGTAGTAGGGAGTCCACTATCCATTGGAACCCGGTAAACTTCTGCTAACAACTTTCCGGTACCGGGCTATTGTAGCTTCGGACAAGTTCAAGGGGAGTGAACATGGGAATAGACAAATGTAGTTAGTAGTTTGCGGGTGTTGAAACTGGGTTGGCACTTTGATGACTCCCCTCTTTAGTCATCAGATTTAGTCGGGTGATTGTAAGTGCTCCTTTTAATCACTGCCTTACCTGCCACAACCTTTGTTTGTTTATAGCTCTTATCCTGTTATAGGATACGTTGTAACTCAATGAATGTTTTAGTCTTTGAATGTGTTTCAAACTGAAGATGTACAAGGCAGCATGAATCATACTGAGGTGTCAGTTAGCAGACCCGCGATTTTACTTCACTAATCTGTGCTGATGTTTCAGATATGCTGGCTATATTTTCTGAACATTCTGCATACATAGCCCTAATAGGCCTTACTTTCCGCATCTCAGGCTTCAGCTCTTCTACTGACAGCTATATTCGCTCTATTTCCAAAGTAACTGTTGGAGCTGGAATTGGTATCTGAAGTTTGGAGACATGTAGATGAGTTGCAGTGAAGAAACCTATATCGGGATCAGTAATCGAGTTTGTAGAAGCGGTGCTACTACTGGTTTTCAGCATGCTTATGCTGTTATCTCAATGCACATTAGATAGCGGTGGGACGGCAGCTCATCGCTTGTGGCGTGGTGGCGAGCTGTGCGACTCACCGCCATATTTTGTTGGAGTTGAGTCGCTTCTTGTATCAGGCAGGTACGTGCTCCCAGTCATCAGGTTAACAGGTGACTGAGTTTATGGCCTTTTAAATGATTGACCTTAACTAATTGGTAAAGGGTTATTGATTACGGGCATGGAACAAGAGGAACACTTGTGCGAGTTCCGCAGGAAAAGTAGTTCACATATAACGAATCACGTTAAATTTTGGAAATTTTGCATTTATTAGGAGAGTAACAATGAAGTCTCAGTGTCTTTGGTAGAGTTCATTGCAACTCTTGATGAAGGAGATCTAGACAACGACCTTACGAAATTTTCAAGCACTACTGACTCAAAGCAACATAGAATAATTTGTGAACTGAATGAATGTCAATATATCAAGGAATGTTAACGTGAAACAAACGTTAAAAATTTGGAAGATAAGAAGAAGTTAGGAAGTCTGTAGCATGACAAACAGCTTTTTGATGATATCAGATGTCTATGGGCTTTTATTCTAAACACTGTGTGTCAATGTGATTGAAGACTGAACGATCAATTCATGGCTGTTTGCTCAAACCCAACTCTATATTTTGGCGGGAGTCATCGATACTGCAGTCATCGTTTCATTGTTCGTTGTTCGTTGGAAGACAGATAAAAACTATCAGAATTATTATTGTGATTTATTGTTATGACATTTATTCTTAGACTTTGTGTACAATAACCTTATGGTTAGCTCTGTATTGGTGCAAGAATAAAGGGTTCTTGAGTAACCAATTTGTGTTCTGATTTTTCGTGTTGGTTATTACGCAAAGTTCCTGAAAGTCTTCTTAGGATAGTGTGAGGTCTGGTGTAGTAAGACCTGGACGTTTGACAGTTTCTGATAATTCTCCTGGAATTATTAATCTTATTTATTGTCAATTCGTCTTCCCTTGTGTCTGCATGTCATCTTTGGACGAGTGTTATTGGGAACTTCTCTGGAATTTTTGGTCAAGTTCAATAATGCCTGGGTCAAAGAAAGGACAAAACTTTTTGGAAGCAGACAGGAAATTAAGTAATGATGAGTTGCCTGTTATATGTAATGATGTGCATGATGCTAAGCATGATAAAATTCATGTCCTTGTTTCGCCGTCTAGGGATAATAGAAATTTTAATATTCCTAAATTTGAGCCTCGGTGTTTCGACGGAAACCCAGCTGACTATCCACAGTTTGTAAGGAGTTTGAAGTAATGTTGAGTGGGTTTGCAATGAATGACGAAATGAAGCTAATGTATTTGTTGAGGTACTGCTTTGGTGTTGCTGCAAGAGCTATACAGTGCTGTAAGTTTATGCCCTCAAACGAAGGATATACAGAGTCTATTGGGACACTACGTCAAAGCTTTGGAAGGCCATTTATGATATCCCGTAGTATTTTTGAGACCGTGAATGGTAATGGGTCACAGTTAAACGACAATTCAGAGGAACTCGAAGAGCTCTAGGACAGTTTAATGGTATATAGAAATGCTCTTGCATCTCTTAATTGCGTAGATGAATTGAATTCAAGTTCCGTGCTTGAGACTGTCGCCAAGAGATAACCGGTTCGTCTACAAAGGAAGTTTATAAAGATCAGCTCCCGTCAAGAGGAATAGGGTTTAGAGCCTGTCGAAAGACAGCGTAAACCAAGGTATGAGCAAATTTGCTAGTATATTGCATTTCACTCCGGGAATAGAGAAATCAGAGAGCAGAAGGTAATCATTTATGACAAAAAAGTCCCAGAGAAGCATATATCGAGAAAGCCGAATGTTGTCTAGTGGTCCATACAAAACTGAAGAGTGTCACAGCGTTCGTGGGATATCCTCAACAGATAGGTTACAAGCTGCAAGACAAACAGGATTCTGGTTGCAAGAAGTGCATAAAAAGACCAACTGTGAACCAGCGAGCAGGGTTACTGGAAAGCCATGTCTCAGTCAAGTCTCACAAACCGTTAATGCGCAGCTATTGCTACGCTGGGCCTCGCTCTGTCCCTCGAAGATTTTCAGAAACACTTAGTATTAACCAACGTAAAAACCAAAACACTGTTTTGCGACTCAAGAATTCTTTATTCTAACGCCAACATATAACAAGAAATACTGGCTTTACAGACTAAGGTCTCAGAACAAATAATACAACAATAAATCACAATATTACTTCCGACAATTTTTCTATCTCCTTTCTGAACATCGAAAGATGGGACGATGACTGCAGTATCGATGACTCCCGATAAAATATGGGGAAGTTAGGTTTGAGCAAACAACCATGACTTCATCGTTCAATCTTCAACGACGTTGACACTATTGTTGAATAGATCGTCACAGACGACACCACAGTTTTCACAGGAGAAGAGAGTTACAGTTTCAGAGTCCAGTTCTGACTCCACAAGATTACAAGGTATTACTGGTCAGAGTCAAGGTGTAAAACCTTTAAGGACTTGTGAGGAAGAATCCAAATTATCTACTGCTTTTATTAAAGAGTTTGAAAATGATGAAGTCGACCATACAAAGTGCGGCAAAGTTAATATTTGTGATAATGATCATGGCAGTGCACTCACGCCAAAATATGGGGAAGTTAGGTTTGAGCAAACAACCATGAATTGATCGTTCAATCTTCAACTTTATTGACAATCCCCGCCAAAAAGGGGTTCCATTCCTTTTTTCCTTCGCAACCAATACACGTTGACTTGGATGCCATTGCGAGAACCTAGGTCACACGGACAGAGCTGGAATGGAAAACAAACAGAAAAGCCAACACACCACAGGCATACCCACAGCACAATCTCACACATCGATGACGACCTGCGCCCCCAGATAAAGGCCTCCTCTTGACATCTTGCAATACAATCGCCGCTTGCTTGAATGACTCTTGCAGAATGCAACGTGACCATAGCACCACCTCATGATACTCCACGTACGTCCTCGTATCTACTCACTACCAATTACCACTGAAATCGCTTGTCACTCATTCTACCTCAGTCCTAGTAACGGTGACGTATGCAAGCCTCAGCCGTCTACACTCCCGCTCCCCGGCGTGTGGGGTCACAGCTAATCATTATCTCCGTATGCATGTCATTCTCAGCACTAGCCTAGCCTCCCCGGCGTATACGACCCATCTGCTGTCTTTAACATCAATCAATTCATTCACGGATGTAGAAGACAAGAAACAACTTCAGAAGTAATCACGACGAAAATTTTAACGAAATTACGCCATAACAACAAGGTACGAAAACAACGAGTAAACACAATGAATCCAAAACACCACCAATTGATATGACACACCACACATATATACAAACAGTACACACAAACTCGCAGATCGTGTCTCGATGGAATTCCCTTGAAGAATTGCAGGACTTACACCAGTACGCCTGCAAACCTACTCACGTTGACGATTGTAAGTTGTGGAATGTCCTGACACAAACAAGATCAACCAACAATTACAATAATTGGAACTCACACAATTATTTAACACAGACACATGTACAATCAATACGTCAAATGTCGTAGATTCTGCCTTAAAGAGCCACCCTTGAAGAATTGTAGGACTTACACCAGTACGCCTACAACCCTTCTCAGGTTGACGCTCTAGGTTGAAAAATCGTCGCAGAGTTCATTTGCTGACTTCCCTCTATCAGCTATATCCTCAAATCTCCACGGTGACACGCTCATGTCATTGTATCGTAAAATATAGATGACGAACAAACACACGACGTATCTGGTCAACCAAGCGTAGGCACAGAGCAATTTACACGAAAGATAATAACATTCAAATAGTAACTTGAAACTAGAAATGCTTTTATTCATGCAAATCAATTTAACAATTACTATCTCGTTTACACTTGGCTTATCCTCACTAAACTGAGCAATACCTTTCGTCTTTTCAAACGCACCAATACTATCACAGTCATCGCACAAGATACTTGAGTTGGTGGGCGTCCTTCTCATTGTGGATGACAACACCAACGACAACTGTTTGATACCAGTTGATGAACTAAGAGGTGGATCAGAAGCTGTTGTTGTTCGGCTTTCAGATAGTTGTCTAACTGCAAGATTACCACCACTGCTGTCTTTCACTACTAGTTCGGGTTTAGCATTATCATCTGATGATAGGTGGGCTACACGCTGATCAATTACACTGACGGTCTCACAAGTATCCATACCTTCTGCAACT
Organism: Trichobilharzia regenti; assembly: GCA_944472135.2. Taxonomy (NCBI): domain Eukaryota; kingdom Metazoa; phylum Platyhelminthes; class Trematoda; order Strigeidida; family Schistosomatidae; genus Trichobilharzia; species Trichobilharzia regenti. The sequence goes on along the minus strand of OX235264.1, from coordinate 68,723,155 downwards.
GAATCTGTATTCAATTCTACTTCACGTTGTAGTTGTACAGAACCTTTATTCAACTTAGCAGTAGTAGGCATTCCCCCCATTTCATCATGACCAACCAAAGACGAATCTGCACTATCATGATCATTATCACAAATATTAAGTTTACCATCATCTATCTGGTTGACTTCATCATTTTCAAACTCTTTAATAAAAGCAGTAGATAAATTGGGTTCTTCCTCACAAGTCCTTGAAGTTTTTACACCTTGACTCTGACCAGTAATACCTTGTAATCTTGTGGAGTCAGAACTGGACTCTGAAACTGTAACTCTCTTCTCCTGTGAAAACTGTGGTGTCGTCTGTGACGATCTATTCAACAATAGTGTCAACGTCGTTGAAGATTGAACGATGAAGTCATGGTTGTTTGCTCAAACCTAACTTCCCCATATTTTATCGGGAGTCATCGATACTGCAATCATCGTTTCATCATTCGCTTTTCGTTGGAATACAGGTATAAACTGTCATAGGCGTTATCGTGGTTTATTTTTGTGACTTTTATTCCTAGACATTGTGTTGACTAACCTTTTGTTTGTCTCTATGTTGGTGCAAAAATAGAGGGTTCTTGAGTATCCAATTTGTGTTCTGATTTTTCGCGTCTTTTTATCTTAATTCATTCTTTGATAATACGAGTTATAACATCCATTATACCCTTATCATGTATAGATTTATTTACTTTACGGCTCTCTGTAAGTCTAACTTCCCTTGCTAACCAAATACTAAAATTTTGTTGGTTCTGTGTTAATACTTTTTTATAATATGCGTAGACAGTTTACTTCACTATGTCAAATGTTTACTCTATACAATACTGTTATCATAATTTAGTACACTAAGTCCTGCCAATCGACCTTACTTTCATTTCATTCTGCCTACATTGATCCCTAACTATGGTGTTCTGCTGAATCTTGCTCCGCTATTCACAAAACCTATTCTTTTCACTCCTTACGTTTTTTTACTTCTTATAAGGTAATCTGTTCATTAGGACGCATGCAAATATATATATATATATATATATATAATATTTTCATAAAGATATACGTGGAGACCTATTAGAAGCACCCATTAGGAAGGCTAGGGAGGTTGAATATGAGGTACGAACATGTCTGATACCAAGCAATATATTTGCGGTAGCCATAATAATCATAGTCTCAGAGCCTAAAATCATAAAAGGAGGGAGGGTGGCGCTAGCTGATCAGTAGATATGGTGGTGGTCACTAAGGTGAATCGCCCCATTCTGCAGGAGCAGCAATATGCAATTTGACGGCTCGAGATATTTCTGATTTTTATGAGGGCTTAGATCTTTATCTTGAAAAAGATAATAATGAACGCCTTGACAGATCATGCTTCTGCCTTTAAACATATACCATTCACTCAGCCTATTGTTGAGGTGCGACCACGCGGGATCTGCACAGATTTATGGGGCATCTTATAAACTAACTTGATATCCATCGTCAGATCTTTAAATACCACTTCACAATGTCTTATCTCATTTATTTTCTAATAACGTCTTTACTTGATCCTCATTATATTCCATTAAACCTAACATTTTATAGCTCTACATGAATTTTATTCGACTTATTCTATTCCTAATCTCTGTAGGGTACGTCTGTGCACCAAATAGACAAAAAAGCATGAAATAAAAACAACTGGCTTGAAAATAATTGTATTAAAGCCAAAAGTGGACATCATGATTGTACGAATAATATTGGTATCATTATACATTGCAAATGAACGTTGTCGGCCTAAGGATTAATTACTTCCCCATTCTGTTTTCTATATAAATGTGTTTAGCAATGATATATTGCACTTGCTTAATTTATTACACTTTAAGGATTCACATTAGCACTTCAACTTTTCTAAAACAGCTTCCAATCCCTTGTAAACGTTGTACTTACCTCAATATTGGTTGGTTATCGTATGCCTACAACCACGGGTTGAGAACGAAACAAAGTCGATTTTCCCGCGCAACCTGGGGGACAACTGTACAATTCAATAACTATGCGGCCTGGTTCAGACAATGAGTGTTTTATATGTGTGTATCAAATATTTATCTGTTTAAACACTATTAACTTGTAGACAATCTACGATTTGGTGTTACATCATACTCGATCGTGCCTGCAAAATGGTATGCATTCTCATGTAAATTCATATGTTTATATGAAAATATACATTATTATTACGCAAAGTTTCTGAAAGTTTTCAAAGGACAGCGTGAGGTCTAGTGTAGTAAGACCTGGACATTTGATATCGTGTGCAATCAGCTGCTTCTAATTTACCCTGGACGAACTTTTTGGAACTCCATATACTAGTATTAATTTGTAATCTGAACATCAGGCATTTAACTTTCTCCTGGACAAAATAAGTCGGGCAGGTGCAGGTGGGCATTTTGTATCATGTTCGGAGGTTTGCGTAAACGAAAGGAGACTCTGCACAGGGGTTAATCTTGTCCATACGAAGTACTATCCTGAAGCCACCGATGTTTTCGATTCGCATCAGTGAGCTGTCATGCCATCCAAAGCGCCTAATTCTTCTCGACACCGATGACGTAGTAACGAGCTAGGAGGACTCTGATGGGCTACTGGCAGGCATAAACATTCTGAAGACTGAGTGACTATCAGCTATATTACCGTCAACCTGCAAAAGTGCAAAGTAGTTCGACTACATACCTGTAGGTTGCAGAATGTAAGTTACTCCCTGTGTAACGTAAACTTGTCCCGCAAACTCTCAGAGAGCGATTGAGGTCTAGGGGAAAACGGACATAAGGGCGAATAACAATGGCCATGTAGCGAGAGCATATGCGGTCAAAGACTTTGTGTATACTCGGTTAAGTGTGCCCACTCCTGAGCGCTTTCTAAGATTTTATAACATACAGGTAAGACCACACCTTGGAGTGCTCAGTGTCATTACTCCACCGCTTTTTAGAGAAAACGCTTAATTTTCAAGAACGTTCAGAATTTACGACAAAAGGGGTGATGTGTTTCTGAAACAAACCGTATTATGAAAGGTTGAGGAAATTAGGTCTTTTCACGTTTAGCCCCCATCGGCTTGAAAGTGACTCAGTTATCGCCTATAAGATAACAGAATAACCAAAACCGACCAAACAAAGGCATTTTGTCATTAAGTACATTTGGACTACGTCATGTCAATCCACAGAAAATAGCCTATAGATTATTAAATGTGAATCCGATTAAAATAGTATAATACACGTTTTCATTATCCGGCGTGTTCCAGCGTCGCGAACAAATATGGAACGTCGTTGTGTCAAAAGACTCGGATGAGGACGTGAGAAGATGTTTCGCCAACGAAATCAAATTGCAAAGAGCGTGCCAGGTGTACATAAATGAAACTGCGCAAAATATATACATATTTATAAGAAAAGAAAACAAATGTCCTATGACACAATGGCATGTATTCGACAAGCATTTGCGAAATTAGATTCTGTAATGTTATAATATTGGGACATCTAGTAGTTTCACATGCGTACAGTTGGATTAATATAGTGGTACCTGGAGTCCACCAAATATTAAAGACTTTGGTGCTCTCCCATTTTCTTTTCACTTCGAGGTTTCAGGCCCTAGAACTCTCTTCCTGATTATGTAGCTACTAAACCACTGGTGGAAAGTTATAGGTAGAGAGTGGGCAATGATACTGCAACATGAAGACTGTGTCCAAATAACCAGTCGTCCTAATACCTACACACTACCAATGGATACACGCCCGAACTCGTATTTTCACTTCTTCGCATTCCTACTTGTCTTGCTCTTCTGATTACTCCAACTATTAATTCCTTTAAATTCATATTTTTATTGATGCATGTTTATATGTATGGGTAAATTCCAGATCTCATTAGCTATTCGTTTTTACATTTTATTTTTTCCTTTTAAGTCTGCATAATCTGCACTAGTTATACCTCTTATTATATAACATTGTTATATCTCTTTTAAACCACACCGGACTACTGACAGATGAAAGAATCAACTCCAGTCACAGTAGTGACACGGTGCTAATACACCACACATTACAAGCCAAGTTTAGTCAATCGCAGCACCACCTTTTTGGATTTGACCAAAGCTACGTCTGTCGAGTGACAGGACAGACTACGCAGAAGTTTATGGAAGGCCAAGAAGCTTTAACTTACAATCAAGAAGAGGGAACAAAGAAATAAATTTATCTTACATTAACTCGTTGAAGCGCTATTGGACATTGGATAGAAGTGGTGTGGCGATTTGGTTCCCACGTTACAAAGTTACTCTAAATGGTAGGGCGATACTATTTTGTCATATGTGGACCACACGATGAAGCTCTGTTTGATTTAGACTACAACTCACCGAGCAAAGCGACTGGTGGAAAGGTAGATGCCTTCATTCCATTTATTTAATTCTCAGACAGACGACTGTCTTCATTTAAACCAATTTATTGCGCATGCTGCGTTGGATTTAGTGGATGACCATGTATGGACTAAAACAGATACTTATTTGAAAGTTGTAGACAAGTTCAACGAATGGATGGTTTCGGCGTTTGTGACGCCTGGAAGTATCTTTTTTATCTAATTTGCAATTTTACACAAAAGCTGGCTTTTGTATATGTAGGCGTAAATCTAGGTTTTTCTTCATTTACTACCTATGGCAGAATACTATGGTTTTCTGCTTGGTGTGTGGTAAATGAACAACATTTTGTGGCAGCAAGAAGGGCTTTTGGGATCTTAAATAGTATAGACGTTATATGTGCTTTGTTCCAGGAAATGTGATAGAGCATATTGATGTGGTATTATTCACTGAGTAGTGTGAGTGTAGTGATATATGTATACATATTCAGTGGAGTAATGCCAGTGCTAAAATAAAGCATCTGTATCTTCAAGTACTTGTAGATTGTGACCACTTACCCTACAATCAAAAATTAGTAAGCTGCTATAACTGGATTGATTAATTTTCACACCTAAAGTGATGCAAATATGTAACCTCTAAGGCAGCTTCCGGCTTCACAGATAGAAGGTTTGGAGATTCTTGAATTTTACGTCTCCATCCCTGATGGTATAATTTCATTTTATGAATCAGTAGGAGATTCCTTTGGGTCTTAACGATAAATAATAACGCAAAACTTAAGCTTAGTTACAGTTTACTACCTGAGTGTCATAGAGAACCATTTTGAGCCGTATCACCTATAGTCCTGAGCCATTGGTTCTAAACATCCCAATGATCCTAAACAGACAGTCTATATCTTCCTACATGGCTCAAACCAAGAAATAGCGAAACGAGTGTCTGAGGTTGACAGCAGGACTTCCTCTGAGGTAGCCTGGCACAACATACAGTTAGCTGTAGACACAGCTGTAAAAGCTGTTAATAACCTAAAGTTGGTGAGAGCCATGGGATCTCTTCTGCCTCATCCGAACTGATTGATGCAAGAAGACTGATTCCGGCGAGCTTCGATTATGATGAGGAGCGAAAGTTACTCAAACGCAAACTAACAATCAGTCTTTGCAACGACCGTGAACAGTGGTGGGCGGCAAGAGCGAAAGAGATGGAAAAGGCATCGGTGATTGGTGACACCAGACAACTATTTAGGCTTATCAGGGAAACAGGTGGTAAAAGGCAAATGATAAGTGAAACAATCTCTGAGAAAAATGGCACAATAATTAGCTTCCAGGATAGACGACTGGAACGCAGGAAAGAACACTATGAGAAGCAGTTTAATTGGCCCACAGCCACGCTCAACCTTCCGAACATTCAACACCTCGCTGAATGGGATATAGACTCAGGCCCTCTGTCCCTAACTGAGGTTACTAAAGCTGTCACTAGTCTGAAACTAGTCAAAGCAGCGGGACTTGATGGGATGACTCCAGAGGTATTTAAGTACGATGGAGACAGTTTACTGTCTGCATTAACTGAGGTTCTTGGCAGCGTCTGGGAATCAGAGGAAGTCCCATCAGGTTGGTGTAAGTCACTGATTATCCCAATATACAAGAAGGTAGACAAGTCATCCTGTGATAATCACAGAGGGATTAGCTTGACTGATATAGTATCTAAAGTACTAGGCTCAATAATCATGCGTAGACTAAGTGGTGCTCGGGAGGCACAGACACGAGAGAGCCAGGCAGGCTTTAGACCAGGAAGAGGGTGTATTGATCATATCTTCGCCCTCCGACAGATTCTAGAACATAGTCATTCCTAGCGGCGTCCAACAACCATATTTCTTGACCTAAAGGCGGCATTCGATTCTGTCGACCGAGAGGTTCTCTGGCGATGCTTGGCTGTAAAGGGAATTCCGAGAAAATACATTGTACTGATCAAGGCACTCTACTCAAACTCATGCAGCCACATGAGGGCTTACGGTTAGTTGTCATCTGAACTGGTGACGACTAGTGGTGTCCGTCAAGGATGCCCATTATCCCCTTTTCTATTCAACTTCATCATAGATGTTCTAATGGACTTAGCCCTAACCCACTTCAGAGGCACAGGAATTGACTTGCTACCAGGGAATGATCTCGCTGACTTAGAATATGCAGACGATATACACCTTTTCGGCGAGGACGCTGGCAAAATCCAGCAGAGTCTTCTGAACACCTTGAGCTGCAATCTACGAATGTTTGGCATGTGATTCGCCCCCGCCAAATGTGAGATGATGTTACAGGACTAGACTGCACTGACTCCTAATTTAGAAATGGGGAGTGAAGTGGAAGAGCATGTTGACAGCTTCACTTATTTGGGAAGTACCATCAGCCCCAACGGGTTGATCTCTGGCGAAATCTCAGCGCGGATACGGAGGGCTCGTTTTGCATTTGCCAGTTTACGCCATCTCTGGCTTAGACGTGATATGATGTCCAGCTATCGACCCAAAGGCATATGTACTGCTCAGCAGTTCGCTCCGTCCTCCTTTATATCGGTGAGACCTGGCCATTGAGAGTGGAAGACATGAAAAAGCTGGATGTCTCTGATCTTGGGTGCCTGCGCTCTATCTCCCGTGTGAAGTGGTATAATAAGGTGAGCAATATTGAGGTTAGGCGTCGAGTGCTAGGTAGGTTGGAGGGGAAGTCAATCGACGAGGCTGTGAAGCTGCAACGACTGAGATGGTTAGGACATGTGTTACGCATACATCTCTAGTCATCTTCTTCCTCGACGGGCAGTGTTAGCTGACATAGGGTCAGACTGGAAAAGAGCTAGCGGAGGTCAAACTGAAACGTGGCATCAGTCAATGAAATCCATAACAGTTAGTTTAAGCCAGCCAGTCACGCAGGAAGGTGTAGACTGGCTTCCTGGTTGGGGTCCTCGGGACGTTAAAAACCAGTGGCTGGAAACAATTGGTGATGTGGCTCGAAATCGTTCTCAAAGGCGCAGATGCATCCACTCCTTGTGACTTTCCAATGAAACTAAATTGTTCTTCGTTATTACTATTCCTTTGTCTCACACCTCTGTTTACTGTCTCCATTATGCATTTCTTTTACTTTGTTTTCTTGCTTTGTGTGCTACATGGAGTGTGGCGACTCGAATTGTCGCACATCGGTGCAAAGTTCTATGTCGAAAACAGACAGACAGACAAACCAACTGTTACAGAATTCATGAATTGATACAAGGTTTTGCTTTAATTACCTTCAACTCTTTGTCAGTCTGGAAGTTTATGTCCAAAGTTAATCATAGTCTTGTATTCTGTTATGAACAGAATAATTATTCTTACTCTGATGTTGGTAATAAGATTGTTATTTGGGGTTATGGGGTGACTTGTTTTTTTCTTTTCAGAATTAACTATGGATTACTATCGAGTAATAGCCTTAACCTAATAAAATTTTAGGACTCCGATTCATCTTACTTCATGATGAATCAAATGAAAACCGTATTAAGTACTTTTTTCAAGACACATATGAAGCATACATAAAGGTAAGGTTAATTATTAGTAACCGAGATAATTTCTTGTTTTCAGCTGGCGTTAAATCCCTTTTTTGAACGTGATAAACCAATAACTTCTCCCAGCTTCACCAAACGGGTGCAACGAATTGCTAATAAACACTTTGGTTGATGAATTTATTCTTTTTAAAGAATGAATATAACAGATCTTTTCTATATTATTTCCAGTTAACTTCTCTTATCCTTTTTACTTCTTAATGATGTATTCACATTGTAATATATTACAGTTTCACCTGATAATAAATTGTTATTTAGCTAGTGTTTTCGAATTTGAAATACTGTAGTGTAGGTATAACCCTTCAAGAACTTAACCTGGGTCAAGTAGGTAAAGACACCATTATTTTGTAGCATTCACTCATTCTGCCTTGGTGAAAGTTGTTCACTAAGGTGTTGAATTTTTGTGTGAAGTCAGTAGGTTCGTAAAAGTAATACATTACATACAGATTTACTAGAAGAATAATGAAATTGATTGGACGAATTCTGTTTAGTGCACAGTGTAGTCATGGTTAGTTAAAGAGGACAGTATACTAGGTGTTTATGTATACTGTTCTTTTGTTCTAACGCTTTATATCTGGGCTACAGCAACGCATTGAAATTGAAAGCTTATAATTTCTGGCGAGGTTAGTGTAGTCTGGTAATCAATACAACACAATATATTTGCTAAATAGAATCAAGGAGATAGTTGTACGTTCTGTTGAATTCTTTTGGTATTTAGGTGGTAATAATTTGAAATAAGATCACTAAACATATATTCTATGATTCAGTGGTGATTCTATTAGATATCAAAAGGAATTAGGCAGTAATTGAAATGAGGGAGGTAAGATGTTTGGCACGGCTTATGATTTTCAAGGTACCATCTCTAAAATATGTTTGACAACCGAGCTTCTCTGAATTGTAAAGGGAATTCTTTCTATTGTCCGCTAGTCTTTATGTGATTGCTGCTCACTTTTTAAACCGAAACTGCCATAAAGCATATTTCTCACTGTCAAATCAGAATACTTTTTTAGATGAAAATACGCTTTGACTAGTCAGCTCAGTGTAACCAATGTTATCTTTAGTCACAAGTGCTGACTGAAATTTATTGATTGGGCTTACAATAAGTTTCAGCTTAGTGGTCCGTCAGTACATCCAATACAGTTTTTTGGTTCATTCCTTCGCATTCTCAGAGGAACATAGGGCTTCAAGCTTGAACTTTGAAGTCGGATTGTAAAAACACGTAAGACACAGAAGCCAAGATATATGTATATGTTCTTTAACCAATCACTAAGCGTGTGATTTCGGTTTACATCAAACGACATGAAATAGAATGTTCAAACGTACATAGTATTCTGTTGCAAATGCAGTATATAACTGAGGAAAGTATCCTGTCTCTAACATCGAATAGAATGGTCAAATAGATATATCGTATTCTGTTGCTAATGCCGAATCGAACTGTGGGAATATGTGAGAATAGTATTCCGTTGGCACACTTCGTCTGTATCACACCACCACACCATTAGGCGTTGTTTACGTGGCGTGGGGGCTAGCTTCACACCCAACGTTACCTCTTCCCGAGTGCTACTGTCTAAGCAAAGTTCAGAAATACGTCGACCGAGAACCCGCCGAGATATAGTAGACATTATTTAAATTTTGAACAGTCTGCGCGTAAACATTATATCCAGTGAACTTTCAGGTAAACTTTGTTGACCAGTTTAACATTAGATTCCGTGTTCTCCTCGGATGGCATCTAATCACTAGGTGTTTTACGAAGAATCATCTGGTGAATGGCTTTCTGATTGTATCTACGATTTCAGGGATCTGATTGATATGGCTAGTTTCCAACCATTTAAATCGGTCGGCAGTGTCCTGTTATCGAGCCGTTCACATTTTATAATCTATGTTGGATTCCAACTGTAATTTGCAAATAATTCATTGGAGAAGATTTGCAGCTTAGATAGATGTTTTTGATGTTGAATTCTTTGAGAGGGATAATTTAATTATGAAGCTTTGATTATCCCTCTAAACATCATCACTAATTCCAGGATGAAATGTACTTTTGAAATTCTCTGTGGAGAAAGTAGCCATCTCGCCTAGCAACTATGATTGTGATTCTTTGTCTCTAGAAATTGTCTTATCATTACATTCACCTGCACTGCTTTTGATTGTTACTTTGACCTGGTATTTGACCTTCGATCATGCAACTTATTCTGTATTGATTGGTAAATTTAGTCTATATTCATATGTCAGGTGCAAGTTTATCCAAGTACAGTGCTTCTAGGGATCATATCCGTAGTTGTTTCAGTGCATCCATATGAGGGAATTTACATCGTACCTTCTGACTGCTAGTTTGGGTTCTTTGAAGTGAAGGTCTAGTTTGAATTAGCAATACATCCCTTCATTAAGTGGTAGGTCACACCTACTCCAAGTGGCTTGAAAAGTCTACAAAGTGGGGACCGATTATTTCTAAAAACAATTGTATACCTTTGGATGGTGACATTACATATGCGAAGATATGAACAGTGTAATGTCTTAAATACGATCTTGAGGAGTCTTTGGTTATCAAAGATGTTCACTTCTCTATGTGACAACTCTAAAAAGGATTGAACTACAAAAGCAGTGGTGTTTGTAAGACATTAATTAGCCGCCGTAGAATCATTTATGTTATGGAGTGAGGAAATGCAGTATCCAATTTCCTTACATAGGAGAAGGTAGGAAAAACTATATTATTAAGCGTATACTCAAGAACAAAATACCTTAATGAATAAAACGAACCTCCGCATGCTGCCCGCTAACTAATGTAAGAGGTACTATAGCTCTAAACATGGAGAACTGCATCGCGATTGTTGAGGTACTTCTCAGTGATAATGTATAACTATTGTTCACGACAAAGACTATTTGAACGCCAGACAGCTTATCTAATGCATCTTGACTAAAGAAATAAACGGAAGTTATTTATTTATTTAAACGCGGAAAAATACTTGGTACAATATGGCACCAAGAAAGATGCGCCGCACTAAATTTCATTTGTTGTGTGAGGGCTGAGATACTGCCCGGCCTATTCGGGAGTCTTTATAACCGACGTACGGGTCTCCATGCTACGTCATACTGCGGTGAAAGTTCACTGAAATCGAGGATGGCTTATGTTGGTCACCAATTTTGAATCACACTCTACAATCGAAAGTCACATTGTACTAAAGTACATTGAAGATCTTCACAATGGCTCCAAAAAGACTACAACGTTGTTATTTTACATTCTGAGAAAAGCTAATGTGTAACACTGACGAATAAGGGAGATTACACAGAAAAGATGCATGGAATATTTTCTGGTGATTAGAATATTAAGGCTGATATCGATGCGAAAGATAAAACCTTGTCCATGGAAAGAAAAATTGTACGACATATAAGACAACAATTCTAAAAGAAATATACTGATGAAAACGCATTAAGAAATATCACATTATGATCGGGTTACATATTCCAAAATTATATGTGTGTAAAAATGCACCACCAAGGAGTGCATATAAGACACGTACTCTCAACAGTATATTTACAGCGAAACAAAGTAGCGCAGTGGTTTTGTGAATTATTGCAGTCCCTATTGTTACGTTTTAGAACATATGTAGTCCCTTATTTATTCCACCATGTCAAGAAGATTAAGGATTTGACTTATTTTTCGTATTTACAAATGTTTCAGTCATTGAGAGTATTGGCTTCATAAGTAGAGAAGATAATAACATGCCTATTCCAACAAGAGAACTAAGAAAAATGTTACTTTTAAAAGCTAAAGATATCTAATTTCAACTTTATGGTCGACTATCCAATCATGCGTTGGTGGCATAGTGGTTAGGACGATCGCCGACCATGCACATGGTCTAGGGTTCGATCCCCGGCCAGCGCACTCCTTTACCTCGCTAAGTCAGAAATAACGGTGGTAAAGAGGAAAGGTTAGGCATGAGGCCAGCAACCCCATCCTGTAAAATAAACACTGCTACAGAAACTGCAAGCCACTAGCTTGAAGCCCTATGTTCGACTAGGGAACGTGAAGAAAATCCCATCATTTTGATAGTGTTGCAATAGGAATTTCTTTTGGGTCACTCACTGCATACCAACAGTGCTTGACCTCGCAATGTATAACAAAGCAGTCAGGAAAATAATGTTCTACTATACAATGGTAAATATTTGTTAGGCCTACGTAGTCAGTTTCTATAGAAGTCTAATGCGGATGTGTGAATTAGTTTTAAAATCATTTGATTAGAGTTAATACAGGGGCACGATAATACTTCACTCAACAAAGTTTTATGGGGATATTTATTAGCATATAATAGAGGTCCCTCGATCGAGAGAGCATTTACAACAACTGGAATTATATCTAAGTTATGTACACGAAATTTTTACTGTCTGTGGAACTAAATCAGAGACAAAAGATTTGTTAATGAAATTCAACTCATGGAGTCCTTATTCTAACATTACAATAGGACACACCATTGGAAGTTTCTAGTGAGAAGGATTAATTGTTCAACAGAAAGATCCATACTTAAAAAAAGTTTTCACAGACAGAACAGTACCTACACTGTAACAGCTTTGTTCACATCCAGTATAAAAAGAACCTAGTTATAAAATTGTTCGATAGAGTACCAAGAATTTCTTTGAACGGTAATATCGAGTATGAAACAAAGACCCTGAAGGATATTTTGTCGAAGATTAGACATTCCTAGAGGTTCATGAAATAAGAAATACAGGCCACTACAACTGTCGAAATCGACTCAATAAAGGCTGAGTTGAAAGACGACGTACAAAAAGTAGTTAGGAAAAGAATTGAGACAGCTATGACGAAAACTTATTATGCTGCAAAACCCGTCCTCCTTAACATCACCTAGTGGGTCATTCAACAATCTGGGAAGACTTATCGCAAGCCCTCGACACTTCCAAAATTTGCGTACCAGTTTGAATGTTTCTATGGAAGCAAATACATAGGTTGTAAATAAAGGCGATTGTTTAACTGCTTGACAGAGCGTTTGCTAAGTGGCTGAAAAAAAGTTGAAGTCAAGGTACCAAGACGTTCAGTAACAAAGACATCTTATAGACTACTGACATGATGCCAACTCTGTCTATTCATTCACTGTTGTCGTCAAACAAACAGAAAGATGTTTTCGATTGCGGACACTTGTGCAGTTAGAGTTTAAAGACCTTGTCTATGTGTTCAGAAGAAAGTGGTGGTCACTTTGTATCTACCTTGGTGATATCTTTAACTTATTAACTGTTAATATGAATATTTTATCCCATCTTTTATTATTATTCTTGACTCCTTAACGACTATATTTGTCACCACCATTATCTTGACTCGTTTCACTATTTTTGTTGTTATCACTGTGAAGTTTGAAATTCTTGACATTTTCAAGTTTTCGCTCTAATAACTATTTGTTTATTGCAGTGATTTAACTGAGCCGTAACCCCCTATAATCTTAATTCTGTTGTCTCATATACTTTCTCCTCGTCTCTCTGAAGATAAATTGAAAAATATTTCACACCTGTCGTTTTGCATGACCGATCTAATGTAGTTTATTTATTTATCAATTTCATATCTCCCGATGGAATTCTAATGGCATATATATCCCTGTATATAGAGTATTCAGATAAAGAGTCTTACTGAAATTTGATGAATTCAATCCACCCTGCTTTATTAACATATGTTGATCGTTTTAAATTCATATAGGGAAAGAAATGTTTCCCATTCACTTGAAGTCTTGTCTTCTTTGCCTCCTCTGCCAACTCCTTTTTGCTACATTACACATAGACCACCTGTTAAATCCATGTCTTTTAGAGTGATTTTGTCAGTTCAAAGTACGTTTGTCTTCTCACTCCCCACTATCTAATGCATGATGTATGTAGTCCACTACATGAAGTGTGTGCATCGGTGGCACAGTGGTTATGACTCTTGCCAACCAGGTACATGGTCCGGGGTTCGATCCCCGGCCGACGCACACCTGATATCATTGGTCGGCCTGCAAAATTTGGGCTACCGATATCACATGCGTGCTGAAAATTCCATACCTGTACCAAAAATACGGTGTGGAATCAAGCTGTAATAAAAAAATACATTTCATAAGATAATCAGTGATGGTAAGCTGTCTTGTCTTACTTCAGTCTTCATTTCGAACGATTCAGTGATCTTTTAGATAGCTGTTGGATAAGGTTTATACATGTTTGTGCTACTCCACTCCATGTTGTCGAAACAATTGCCAAATAACTTCGTGTACTTTACCAGTAATGTAGAAACAAAAAAGAGTTTGATCACTGTTCACGCAGTAAATGCTAGAGAAGTGATTCGACAACTTCTGCAGATAAGAAGGAATAATGCACAATGAATATGGAGATCTGTGTTGTTGATTTATTATGATTCTCAGCTGTGTGATTTACCAAATGAATAAACTAGTATAGAAATGAAATTCCTATTATAATTTCTAAGAGCAAAAATAAATTTTGTATGCGTCGGTGGCACAGCGGTTAGGATGCTCGCCGACAATGCACATGGTCCGGGGTTCGATCCCCGGCTGACGCACTCCCTTACCTCACTTACTCAGTAATAAGGTTGGTAAAGAGGGAAGGTTGGGCATGAGTCTAGCAATCCCATCCTGTAAAAATAAACACTGCGACAGAAACTTCAAACCTCCAGCTTGAAGCCCTATGTTCCACTGGGAACGTGAAGGAAATAAAAAAAGAACAAAAATAAATTTTAGGATGATACATATCCTGAAAATCACTCTCTGAGAAGTACAGTTTCCTTCGTGTGACTTTCTTTTCAGATATCTCTAAATTTTATGAAGCCAGTCATTGGACAATTTACTTCAACATCAGATGTAACATTAAGTCGTGTCATTGAAGTAATATTTCTCATTACACTAAAAAAATGTTTACTTAGAAAGAATTCCAAAAGAACTAAGGGAAGATTCTCTCCTTCCGGAAAACAACTCACTAGTTTATTGATGGACATTTTGTAGTTGTTTTCATAGATATAGAATAAATAGACTATAGGTAAAATGAATTCACTGTAAATTTATTGTTTTAAAATTAAATGATTAAGTGAAATCGTCTTTATGTTGAGAAGGATGAGTTTTATTCAGGTGAATGTGAAAACAATTCCGGTTGATAGAATAAATAATTACACAAGGCGAAATTCAAATAAAGTCCATTGGAAATTTCAAAAGACTGTTTACTGAACATAGAATTATCTTTTCAATAACTTCTTCTTCAGCTTCTATAGTTATATATCCATAACAATGAAAGAGTTATTGTTATTGTTTCCTGAAAGTTACGCCGAATCACTGACATTGATTTTGTCAATAAAATAACAACAACTCTTTCATTATTATGGATAATGTAACAGTAGAACCTAATAAAGTAGTTATCGGAAAGCATATTTTTTGTTCAGTAATCAATCTTTTAAACAAATTCACATAATACTTCTATACTGTTCAAAAACTTATAGATCCGACAAAACCATTTCCAGCAAATTGTAAACTTTTACCAACATCTTCCCTAGGTAATTAGTAAAGATCCATTGGCCAGTAGTAAAGATTAAGTAGTTTTGCGAACAAGCCAAGAGCCTACCGTGCCTCTAGATATAAAGAAGAAAACAGGGATGGATTGGTTATGTGCTACGGAAACCTTCTATTGATATCGTGAGTCAGCTTTTCAGGTGGAACCTGAGTGAGAGACAACGAATTGAATTTCCAAGTGTGATATGTAGGAGATCGAATGAGGAGGAAGTTAGTGGTTGTATGAGGTTGATCAGGATCATGGAGAACTGAATACACCTGAAGCTTTACGTTACACTTGGAACTCAAGGAATGAATAATTATGATCGTTAATAAATCATTAAACGTATTCGGGGTTTATCGGGTGAGTTAAATGTTCTTGTTTAAATCAAATAGGAGTTTACTAATTATGTAAACAGATACATTAATTGAGCAAAAATTAATGATTCATCTTATTTCGCACAAGGTGTAAGTTTCAGTATGTTATTTTAGTGCGTTTCAAGTTCCTCCTTTTCCTTATAATAGTTATTATTATTGTTAAGTTTTACTTATTTTTATTATTGTTTTAATTTACCAGTTTCATAATCTAAAGTTTCAGCAAAGAAAGTGACATGAAGATGTCATTTTTCAAAAACTGTTTCCTATTCGGAATCAAGCTGCCACTTTTGATATTTTCCAGATTTCAAAATATTAAATATTTCTACTGTTAAATTTAAAACAATACATTTGAGCAATCAATATTGCTTTCACTTATATCTCATCAAGCTTAACTCTAATATACATAACTTTACAAATAAATATTAAAATATAGACCAGTGATGGTGTTTTGTCAATAGGATAATAAAACTGTGTCCACGCCAGGTTAAATACCATTTCCAATTATCCTGAAGAGAATAAAAGATGCACTGGATGCAGAACTCCGCCTGCTGCAATAAGCTGGATTCAGGAAAGTCGGTGGCACAGTGGTTAGGACTCTCGCCGACCATGCACATGGTCCGGGGTTCAAGCCCGCACCGACGCACACCTGATATCATTGGTCGGCCTGCAAAATTTGGGCTACCGATATCACATGCGTGCTGAAAATTCCATACTTGTACTGAAAATACAGTCTGGAATCCAACTGTAAATCAAAAAAGAAAATGAATAAATAAAAAATAAAAAAATAAAAATCAAATCAAATCATTTGCTGATCAAATTGGAGCTCTACGTATGGTCTTCACAGGACTGAGCATAGAATGGCAATCAGACTTTTACCTCAACATCATCGACTTCGAAAGGCCTTCAGCAGACAGCGTTGACCAAGAAGTAATTTGGAAACTACTATAAAACTGTGGCGTGCGATGCTCAAGACTTTATCAATCTCATTCGACAGCTGCCTATATGACAGTGCCAGATCCAGAACGGGAAACTGAGTTAGGTGTTCGAAGTGAACGCAGGAGTAAGACAGCGTTGTCTATTATCAACGATGATATTCTTAACTATGGTGGACTGGATTATACGTCAAACTGTGCGTTGGGAGCGAAAAGACAGGAATGAGCTGGACGACCGATAGAAAGACTCTACAAGATCTGGATTTCGCAGATGATGCATGTCTAGTGTCGCACCAACTCGAAGGATTGCAAGCGAAAACCAACAAACTGGCAGAGGAGGCTGGCAGCGAAGACAGGACTGCAGGTGAACACAGAGAAGACCGAGGTGATGAAAATAACCAATCAATAGCAATAACAACCAGCACCAATCACCATTGACGGGAGAGATTTAACGGAGGTTACCTCCTTCATTTATCTGGGAACCATCATTTCAAATTCAGGCGGAATGGACGAAGACGTCAAAGCCAATTAGAATCGGAAAGTCAAGATACGCTTTCATAAACATGAAACCAGCGTGTTAATCTGCACTTCACAGTATGCTAAACAAGACTGGGATTCCCAATACAAATGTGAAGTCAGTCAGTTCTTCTATACAGGTCAGGAACTTGGACTGCATATCACGAAAAGAAATACCAACAAGTTACAGACTTTTATCAGCAGCTACCATATTCCCTGGCTCCATACTGAAGATCAAATGCCGACCGGAAAGAACTAGCAACACGGAATTCCGGCTGGGAAGAAACCAACAGAAAAGAGCTGATTGCTAAACAAATATGTCGGAGAAAGTGGAGGTGGATCGGACATGCGTTGGGGAGACCGTCGAATGACATTGGGTTCACTGCAGGCAATCGCTGGAGTGGAATCCCGATGGAAAGCGACGAGTGGGTTGTCGGTGCAAGGATGACATGGAGGAGAACTTTTAGGAAGGAGGAGAGAAGAGATTATGAGCAGTTGTGGGGTCAGCCAGTTGAAGAGGACAGCAGAAGATAGAGGAAAGTGGAGATGTGTTGATGAAGCCCTATGTTCCACTCGGAATCCAAGGGAATAACAATAACAAGAAAAATTGAGGCAATCTGCGATAACATTTGTTTGTTTAGTCATGCTGTTTTTTGTAATTCTCGTCATCACAGATCATCTCATATTTTCATTTTGTTACTGACTGAATCATTATTATTTTATTTTTTTATTTTTTATTACAGCTTGACTCCACACCGTATTTTTGGTACAAGTGTGGAATTTTCAGCGTGGATATCGGTAGCCCAAAATTCGCAGGCCGACCATAGATATCAGGTGTTCGTCGGCACGGGCTTGAACCCCGGACCATGTGCATGGTCGACGAGAGTCCTAACCACTGTGCCACCGACGTTGTTATTTTTATTACGACTAATTGTACAATTTGTATGCGCAGTCTTATTCTGTTGACAAAAACATCATGACTGGTTTATATTTTAATATTTTAACTGATTAAAAATGCCCATTAAAATTTTTCAAAACAATGGATACTGAACAAAGAGTACTCATTTTGATAACTTCATCATCAGGCTCTACCGTTATATATACATTATAGGGAATGAATGAATTAGTGTTATGAAGAACATTAATGTTTAATAATAATGTAAGGCTTCCTGCCGATTGCCTCCAACCATCTAATACCATTAAATCAATGTGCACTGTAATGGCGAGCTAGCTAGAATGGTGGTCACATTACAACCTGACTAATAGAATTCAGTCTACACCAATCAGAGGACTAGACGCTTCCTACCAGTTACTAGTGTCAGATCAAAATAATGTAATCTAACAATCTTATTGATTCGATTTTATTTAAACATTAATGTTGTTCATAACACTAATTTGTTCATTCACTATAATATACATATAACTGTACAGTCTAATGATGAAGTTATCGAAATGAGTACTCTTTGTTCAATATCCATTCTTTTGAGAAATTTTAATATTTATTTGTAAAATTATGTATATTACAGTTAAGTCTGATGAGATCTAAGTGGGAGAAATATTGTTTGCTTAAATTTATTGTTGTAAATTGTTCACATTATTCTTTACACAGTATACAATTATCATTGTCTGAGAAATTATAGAACTTTCAAGATTCTCTCGGCTGTTTCTTTCAAATTTACTCCATTAAGATCATTCACTGAGTAAAATGTTGTATGCACATGATATCTTACCTAAAATAGGTTCCTTTTCTAAACGAATTTAGGACAAATTCAGTTTAATATAGTAGTTTTTTTCATGAGAAAGTACTCCATACTAGTGGAAAATCTAGGTTTATGATGAAAAAAGATAATACAGTATTCTCATGTACACCAGGACATCTGTTATAGAAATTTCCTAAGTATATTTTTGAGCAATTAAAAAATGGTGATTCTGTATCACACTCAGGTGATTGAACTTAGATTTTCACACTGAATTTTCATTTTTCACTGTGAATATAGTTTCAATAAAAAGGTATAAATAAGCATTTAAACAGTTTGCCTAACACTAGAAAAAAAAAATTCGTATTGCATTTATCAATGTTAAAACCATGAAATTACTTCATATTCTAGCGGTTATTTCACTTCTACTATTTATTCATTCAAATGATGGTAAGTTGTTCTGAGACTTTTGTGTGTCTTGAAAATAATGAATAAAAAGTGAATTACAGACTTGTAATAAGATTTTTAGCGTCGGTGGCATAGCGGTTAGGACGCTCGCCAACCATGCACATGGTCTAGGGTTCGAACCCCCGCCGACGCACTCATTTGCCTCGCTAAACCAGAAATAATGCTGGTAAAGAGGAAAGGTTGGGCATGAGGCTAGCAATCCCATCCTGTACAAATAAACACTGCTACAGAAACTGCAAGCCTCCAGCTTGAAGCCCTATGTTCCACTGGGAACGTGAAGGAAAAATTATTATTATTTAATAAGATTTTCAGTCTTTAATGTGGTTAAATCGTCTGAATTCACTTGGGATTATTTGCTAACATTTGCATGTTATCAAATCATACTTGAATATTTGACAGTGTCTGGTGACAGTATTTGTTGTAGAATCTAAGATTCCTCATTTCTTCTACTTTGTACTCTTTACCTTCACATACCTCTGCATCCTGCTGATTATTGACATTTCATATAGGACTCGATGTTTACATCTAGTGATTCCGGTGTCACTGCAATATTAGATAGGCTTTCGACTTACGTGGGTTACATTCCTTTCAATGGAAGTTGTTCAAATGTAGTTGAAATTTTCGGTCTTTCTTGTAACTGATTCTCAAGGATGACTATTAAGGAAATATCCGATATTTAATGAAGATTTAATTACAAACAGTATCTAGAATTTAATGATAAGTTCCATGTATTATGTGAAGTTGGTCGATTTGGTTTGATAAAACTAACAAAAAGAAAATGACAGGTATATATTCTGATAAAAAAAAACACATTTCAAATCCCGCGCTTATTCATTCTGTAGCATATAACTAAGACTAATAAATAATAATAAGAGTATACTTTCTTTAATTTAGGTAGTTCAGTTAAGATACCGACAGCTTGCTTAATTCACTGGGCTGCCAGAATTTCTATCCATCAAAATGCTTAAACACTTCTACACTTCTTATTATTTTAACTGTACAGTTATATCAAATGACCAGTACATGAACTCGCTCATATATTTAATTAGTTTCCCACTATACGATATGTAGTTCTAGATAGAAATGAAGAAACAGTGTACAGAATTGGTTTTCTCTTCATATGCAGGATCACTACGACAAATAGTTTACTTCAGATTATTGCATAACATGTAAAAATGGCGGTAGCCCTCACTGGACTGAGAAAGAAACACAACAGCCAGTAGGAATTTCTTGTGGTTACTAGCACATGATAAGCGTAATAAGTAGGACAATTCGTTAATACCAAACGTCTGCTCGTTGGCAATATAAAAATCCTATTCAGATTTACCACACAGACCGCCATCATAGCAATCGACCATCTCCAAGTTGTTGTTCACACAAATCTTCGGTATTTTGGTCACGTTACATTGAGGATGAGTTTCTTCTCCTACAGACATTAATGGAAATCACCATACATAATTGTTAGCCATAGATAGTAGTGGAAATGAATGCGCTTAAAATTTCTGTAATTTATGTTCACATATTGTCTATAATAAAGCTTTACTATTATTATTATTGCTAGCATTAAACCCTTCAGCTTGAATAAAACAATGAAGCGGAATTTTCCTATTGAGACAAATACTCTTACTAAACTTTTACTGTTGTAATGCGTGAGAGGCATTAAATCAGGCAGTTTCATTTCATGCTGAATTCTCGGTGACCTCAATGAGATTTATTCGCAAATCTTGGAAAAAGTCTTGAAATAGGTTTTAACTCATTGAATTCTCGAATGAACAGACACAACTTTGGCGTAATGGTCGGGATAACATGTGGCAATAACTTAAATGATCTACTGTATCAGAAATTCCAGTGAAAAAGATGGGAAAAGTCATTTTGAGCTCTTCTCAGGAGTAAACTTCTCCTCTCAGATAACAATCATGCCAGCCATACAAACTATCTAGATGAAGGTAGGACCAGGAGGGGGTTAGAAAACGTCGGCCACAAGAGCTTTGCTTATTTACTTAACATACAGTGGGCCTTAGATGACATTAAGATCATTATTACGGAAGCAAATTAACAATTTTTAAACACTTGGTGGATGGTGGCTAGCAGTGGAATCCAGGATGCGCATTTCGTCCTATTTGGGACTCGTCAGCTGGATGTACCTGCATTTCTCAGTGAGTGATGATGTTCCCACTGAGGCTCGAACCCAGTACCCATAGTTTCAAACGCCAAAGCATTATCCACTAGACCACTTGGGCCACGAGAGCCACTTCTTGTGCGACGGGTCATATTAATTATTGAATTGAAATTTCGACGGGAAAATCAAAATTTCAATTCAATAATTTTTAAACACATTTATAATTGTGAAAAATCTTCTATGAGTATAAAATCTCTCATTTCGGCTGATAAAAAAGACGGTAAGTGATAGCCATTGGTATTTGATGCCTCACAGTCAGTGAAATACCAGAAACAGTCAGCCAAAAATGTCCATAGCTCAAATATTATCCTTAAACGTTGGTCGAATTTCACTCATGTATGACTACACCAGTCAGTCAGTAATTGAGTTCTACCCATAGAACATCAGAACTTCTACTTATTGTTTGATTTAGACATAGATTTTCACCTGTTATTTTTTTGAAAACGTAAACGCCTATCTTCTTACTTTTTTGATTTTAATATTGTCAGGTCAAAGTACAAGTAAGTTAATTAATTTAATATTTATGAAATTTCATACATTTGGTTCCCTTGAAAAATTTCGATAGAGGAAGAGAGACTAGATTCTCAGTATAAAATGATATCATCATTCTATTTCACAGGTTCTCATCAGCTGCAAACTACCTGAAATTACAATGTTTATAAATAATAACACTTCATACTTCATTGTTTGAAAGGTAATAGAGAAAAGATTATAAAGTGAACGCATCTGGAATATAAGTAATATAGTTTATAGTTTAAGTTACCATCAATTTATATACTGTCAAACTATGAAAAAAGGGAGGGGGTGAGAGAAGACAGAAATTAGAAAAAGTCTAATAAACAGTGTCAATATGGCAACTCAAGAAGGTCAAAGTTCATCAATTTGAAAACTTGCTTAGTGAGGTGAACCCACTAGTGTGTATGACTAATCAGTGTAATGAAAGTAATACGGTTATCAAGGGAGTGAGAGATTGACCACACTCTCTTTCTGTATGCGATTGCGATCAAACGTCACAGACCAAAATTATACATACAGAAAGAGAGTGCCGTCAATCTCTCACTCCCTTGATAACCGTATTACTTTCATTACACTGATTAGTCATACACACTAGTGGGTTCACCTCACTAAGCAAGTTTTCAAATTGATGAACTTTGACCTTCTTGAGTTGCCATATTGACACTGTTTATTAGACTTTTTCTAATTTCTGTCTTCTCTCACCCCCTCCCTTTTTTCATAGTTTGACAGTATATAAATTGATGGTAACTTAAACTATAAACTATATTACTTATATTCCAGATGCGTTCACTTTATAATCTTTTCTCTATTACCTTTCAAACAATGAAGTATGAAGTGTTATTATTTATAAACATTGTAATTTCAGGTAGTTTGCAGCTGATGAGAACCTGTGAAATAGAATGATGATATCATTTTATACTGAGAATCTGGTCTCTCTTTCTCTATCAAAATTTATGAAATTCTTACGTGATGTGTCGGACCAAGAAATATAAAGAAAATAGATGCTTGTGGAAATTTGCTTTGGAAATTAAATCATATGATACTCATTGTGCTACTGGAATGATCTGTGACTAAAGCAATATGTAGAATTAATATTTTCGAAACTGAAGGAGAAGGGAGGAATGTATTCTAATTTCCATAAAATTTGCAATAAAAGTGACTGAGAAGAATTGTCATCATTGAAATTACGTCTGCGGTAATTTCATCTGTTCCGAGATGCATAAATGTTTGCACAGATATTGTCCGTAAAAGAACTCATATTTATCGAATATCAAAGTTATGGAAAATTTTATGAAATTTCCATAATTTAGAGGGAGTGGTTGGGTATTCAAATTATAACTTAACACTGGTATATAGAGGTTATAATAGTTGGTCTAAGGTACATAAGGAGCTGTTGATTAGACGCAATGTTTAGAATGAAAACCCGTAGAAACTTGGAATCCTCTCAGAGCTGTTTGTCATGCTGCAGACTTAGTAAATTCTTATCTTTGAAATTTCGAACAACTTTACCAATCTAGATTAACGTTTACATTCCTTCATATAATGTTATTCATTCAGTTGACATTTTACTTTGTGTCATTTCAAGTTGTGGTAGCTTGAACTAGTAGACCACTATACAGGATTTTTGATGATACAGTTGTTTCCTGTCCATATAGTTAATAGGCTAGTTTGTTGGAGTTACTTCCAGGTTCAGTTTAAATATAATCCGTTTGAGTGATTCGAAGAAGCAAGTAGCAAATATATGGCGATAAAATTTCATTTTGAAAGTGTGATTTTACTGAACTGTAGTTCATTGCTCCATACAATTCGGAGAAGCTAACATGTCAACATGTTTTCGTGGTTTTACTGTTGCCTGTTTATTTGGATTGAAGAGTTGAAGTATATTTTCCTAATGATTCTGTTTTGCCCTACTGAAGTTTGTCGCCAATTTCAAATTCGTATCGGAAATAAATGGCTCCTTCAACTGATTCTGGTTCGTGACGAAGTCCAAGAACTGAGATTGATCTGAATGTCTGCAAATCACATAGCCTAAATATCAACGGCCTACTGTCTGATGGCTACTGGATGTTTGTGCTCAAGCTGTACTGAGAAGTCGTGACCAGCCGGAATGGTGCACGGCCGAAGAAACTGGATTTAGGAAGGAACGGTTGTCCATTGTTTCCTTGTTTTCAGTGCTCTCTTTGATTGATTCTGGTTTGTGATGAAATCTGATGAGTTGAATCAATCCAAATCCTCATAGTGTCCAGAATCTAATTGTGAATATTAACGTCATCACTCCGTTGAATTTGAAATCTGCAGATGTCACAACATAATATGTGATGATTAAAACTGCCTATGCACTGTGTGACGTAGTTAATAACTGCAATCATTAGACAGAACACCTACATCATCAACAGCCTGTGTCGAGTTTGCTGAATTTCGCTATGTTTTAACTACCTCCCTTCACCCTTGAAGGATAGTCTGTACGTGCGTGTAATATTAAATGGTTTGGAATATACCGCTTGATCAATTTAGAAGGGACAAAATCTTTCGGGGATTGAGAGATGTTTCAGATCAGACAATATTCCTTTTACTGACACCCTATAGGCTACTAGTTTCTTTGAAGATTTTGCAAATAGAGTAGGTGGGACACGTTGAGTAATGATAGCCGTGTATAAAAATGTTGTTCCGATTACAGCTGGTATTTCAATGAAATGCAGAAAATTTGAAGCTCAGGTCAGCAAAATAATCAGTACCAGCATAGAATGATTAGAGGGTGGGAAAATTTAGAGAACCGAGCAATTCCGCCGAAAGATGGCTGATAAACTCGTGGAGAATTTTAAAAGCTTACTTCAATCCGAAGTACTCACTAAAGTTGTTGTTGAGTAAGATAATGAGAGTTTCGTCGCTGAAACCTCCAACTCAAAGGGCACTACTACACCAACAAGGGGTCATTAATTATGAAGAAAACTGCTAGAAATCTGTATTCAGAAACGAATGTCATTCTTCGCTTCATGAATGAACATAGAGCTTGGTCGAAAAGTAATTCCTATCTGTGTATATGTTTCAATAGTTGGTTTTCCTATGATATTAGTAAGTAATACATTCTAATTGTCACGCACTACATAAAAGTGTTTTTCTATTCGTCAGAGCGCAGATGGAATGGTATGTTTAAACAATAATTCAATCTAATTTATCAATATTTATTGAGTCTTTCACTATGTGTCGTTGTTTATCTCGACAATTCAGTACTGTATTCTCATCTAATGTTTGAATGTAAGATTAAGAGAAAAGCATTATACACTAAATCATTTATGGTTTCTAAATAGGTTGTAGTAGTTGTCTCTAATGAAGTCGAAATTAAATTTCGTTTATAAAATATCATTACCATAGTGTTCGTGCTACAGAAGTATGTCTAAAAATGATGCTTGTGTTAAACCAAACTGAATATATATATATATATATATATATATATATATATATATATACATATATGAGAGAACAGGTGTTCCATTGATTGCTGTAGCAGAACAGGCGTGTTGTTGAACTAAGTGATCGTATTCTAGTTCTCAAAGAACATTCACAAGTACGAACATATCTTTGATGCTAACTTGCAAGTATTTGAAATATTTTAGCTTTATCATCTGCGTCACACAGGGGACACTGCTGATGAATGGTGCCCTATTGATGCGAAATGGCTACCTGGTGTTCAGATCGCTTCGATCTTGCTGATAATCCTGAACACCTGGTTAATGTGAGTGGTATCCAGCTACTCATATCGACCAGTCAGTAGAATGTAGCGTCATCGAAATGACAATGTTGTAACAACCAGTGAAACGAGCAACTTACTTGGGAAAAAATGGATTCCGCCAGAAGGCCATCTACAGAAATCCAGTAAAGAAGTGGAGACTGACGTGGAAATTAGAAAAGTGCGGCGAAGTATTTTAAGTGCTTCGTACTGGTACACAGTATTCTTGAAATCTCTCTCTGCCGATATATATATATATATATATATATATGAGTAGCGTTGTATAATGCTACCTATCTCACCTTACGGGCTGTAACAATGAATTTCTTCGTACAGCATTTCTTAATTAAAAGACCATAGATCAGGAATACTTCAAATAATCACGTTTAGAGAACATATTTGTATCTAATATTGAGAAACGACTTTTAGTTTCGACTCAGTAGATGCTGATTGAAAGATAAATGAAAGCCTTAGCAGCGGGAGGTTCCAAGACCGATAATACAGCCTAGCAGGCTATTCACAATTATTATATCAATCACCGCAACAATACTGTCGCCATACGCGAAATGAGACAGAAGACGAACAGTTGGTAAGAGACTTTACTGTCTCAATCGATAGTTCAAGGTATTACATGGTAATAATAATAGTAACGACCTGTATATAATGTACGGAAGGATTCGAACTACAGGCATCCAGATTATTGTTTGGGCTAGAAGACCTAACTTCTAGTGTATCCATGGTTTCATTGTAGTCATTAGGTGTTTTGGCCAAGTTAATTATAAGACTTAGGGCATCACGCCAATACCAGACTGCTCAATCAGTACTACCAACTTACTGGTAGCTGACTTGAGATTGTTATTTTTATGAAATTTTAATCATATCAGTAGAGGATGTAAATATTCTTTAGTCAGTCAACAATAAACTTGTTTATTCTGATGTAATGTTTTCGGTGCTTATGTTTTCATACTTATCTAACTTGGAACCTGTTATTAACTAAAATGCTTTTTACCATGTGGAAAAAATTAACTTGATATTTTCAGCGGAAACATGTAAGTAACCACTTAGTGACAAATTGTCTTGAGAAAAATATCTGGATGAATAAGTGTTGTATATGTTAAAAAGTTGCAGAGTTTGCGTGAACTAGTTCACTCAGTAGTGTGAAACAAGTCTGGTAAATTCTACTAATTTAGAGATAAGTAAATATGTCTGACATGTGTTGTGCAGTGAAGAATCGTTGGCAGTTCTTTTGAGCAAATTTATGAAATGTCGACTTACCAAAGTCTGTCTGTTGTCATGAGTTATTCCTAACTTGGTAGAAGAAAGAGGATATTTCGTGGCAGTATGAAACTCGCCAGTGCCGTACACTCACTCACATATTTTCATATGTAGTCCATCTATGAAATTTCACGTTTTGCCATGAATACTCTTTCATCCACTCATTTTGGACCCAGTGATTCATATTTTGCGTACTTTGGTTAATTTTCTACATGAGGCGACAGTCATTAAGGGTCGTTGGGGCGTAGGGGATTCTGATATAATAGAGAAGATTTGTACCTCAGGTGGATGTTTTGCAATTAGTAGTGTTCTCTCAGCTGGTTGGTTTAGTTGCTGAGCTCAACCACAAAATGATCAATACATATGTGTAGATGGTTACCAGGAGACGCAATTCTATCACTCATGGAAAATTTAAATCAGTTCAGTTTATGCTAAAAATTGCTCTGAAGATGTTGTCCAGAAGGACGACGAAAGCTCCGTGACTAAACCAATCAGCTAAGAGAACACTACTAATTGCGTAGAGGATTTATCAGGAAATCTTACTGCAGATAAGTTATTAAAGAGCACTTATTCATCTTATCAGTTGGAGGATTTTCAAAGCATCAATCAGTGGTTAGGACTCTCGCCGACTATGTACATGGTCCGAGGTTCGATCCCCTGCCGACGAACACCTGATATCTATGATCGGCCTGCGAAATTTGGGCTACCGATATCACATGCTGAAAATTCCATACTTGTACCAAAAATACAGTGTGGAATCAAGCTGTAATCAAAAATAAAAAAATAAAGTTTATTGCTGTAATGCTTACTCTTGTAGAGGAGTATCTTTGGCATTAAGTGGATATGTTAAGTTGAGTATTAAGGAGTTGGGATGGTCAATCTCTCATTTAATGTGTGTGTGTGTGTTAGTGGTTAGACAAAGAGTTCCAGTTCAGTGATATAAGAATAACACTTGTGCACTGTGGCGGTAGAGTATAATTCCATTATGGGTAAATTTTTGTTTTGATAAAGTCTCACACAGTGTTATACAGTAATGTTTACTGATGACCACGTTTCGAGCACAATTTATTGCTCATAATCATATCTTGATATGACTTTATCGAAGTTTTAGTTCAGCTCCTAATGTTTTTTGAGATTAACAAGAATCCACAGTTCAGATTAAGAAATCCCCGTTTTTAATTTTGTCATATAATAAGTCATGAGTGATTGTAACAATAAATTAGTGCTGCATTATATTATTTTAGAAGTGAGGATAATTTTATAGAATAAAATAGCCACAAATATTATTCAATAACTTATTAACTTTTGCTGTAGAAACATGAGCTGACCTTTGATTTCATGCATATTGGTATTGATCAGCAAGGTGTTTCAGGAACTACCTCCAAGACTCAAACTTGCCACCTCAGTCTGCGGAAAAGTTATAGACCTTATTACTAAGCTATTCACATCACCTCTGAACTGCATTCCGGCAAACTAACGAGAAGTGTTTAGTCATCAGGTTGCAAAACATGTAGTAGCCCTGTGTTTAGTTAGTCGACTTGAAAGTGTCTTTTTAGCTGAGACATTTACACACCAGTTGAAATCCCTCTCTCGACCGGCCTATGAAATTTATGATGTGATTGTTTAACATCAAAAGACACAATTAGTTTAAGAAATTCGAACTGACTTCGACATAGGTAATTCTCAGGTGAGCATTATATCCTGAGAAGAGCTGTAGTTACCGATCAAAATCATTTAAAATTACTATTCGAATCAGTGATTCATTTCTGTCGTAAAACGGGGCAGTCATACAATGCCAATAGATGACTGATTTTAGAAGATCGAAGATTATGAATTCCGAATCAACATTTGTACAATCAGGTGTGCACTATACATCCGACTACATATCTGTGATCCAAAGTATCTCGAGTCTTGTTTGCACATTTTGAGAGAAATGCTTCAATTCAGAACAGAATAGTCTTCCCTAGGTTTTACTGTTTCAGTAATTAATGAAAACATTTGCGAAATGAATTTCTTCAACGCAAACTTCCTAGCTAGATCATGGACAAAAGTGTATTTTAAATGTAGTAGAAGTTAAATATTATCATTGTATCTTAAGTCGATAACAATCGTTGATAGCTAAAAAGGTGTTCATTTTAACAACTTTATTCATTTACTAAAACTCAGGTCGAAGACGAACTAAATCTGTTGGGGAAGAAATTTTGAAGGATCAGGCAATCTTTAGAGGGTTTAATGGTAAATATTTATGGAATTAATATTTATTTTCACAATCATTTAAATCTGCTATGATGAGATTTTGCAGGTAGTAACATTCTTCTAGATAGTGACTGATACCTTTATGCCCCATCACCCCGTATTTTAATAAAAGACTTCACCTTAGGGTATTGAGATCTTTATTGATCTCTTATAGCAATAGATTGGGTAGAGTGGAGAATTACTGAACAGTCACCATTACTGTACTTCTTGCCCTGACAACAACAACGTGACAGAAACGAAGCCGACAGTTTCCACGCCATTACTTCAAACCTCATAACACTAATGATAGTGTATTGTCCTACTGATCGTCCCAGAGGAGATATTGGTCTCAATGCTATAACTAATAACTAAGGGAATTCGACAAAAAATTAACACAATTTTACAAATTTAATTTGCCACCTATGCGATTCCCGTCCAATGTCGATAAGTAAGGGAGTCGTAATAACATCTTTGATGAATATTCTTATCTGATTAACTTAGTAGTCAAATAACAACGTGGTTATCAGTTTATCTCCATCATATTGAGAAGAAATGTATTCAAGATAGTAAGTACTTACTTAGAAATGCTTGAATGATATGTGCATCAAAGCTAGAAACTTTTTCAACTCATTCAGAAATATAAGTTTCGCGACAATAGATGTCACGAGTTTCCTGGAATAATTTGAGCGTCGAGTCAGACACTTCGTCAGAACACTTCTGAAAAATATCTTGTTTGAATATTTTTCAAAACATGCCGGAATTATTTTAAATAATTTATAATCAATCAGAAATAATTTTATTAATTTGGTTGAATTCCTTTCAAAAACAATAATGTATCTTAGATATTATTAGAAAAAACAGAATAAATCTAAAAAAGACAGAAGAAGATTTAAAGTTATTATCAGGTAAATAATTTCACTTGATGTTTGTTCATAATATCTCGATATCAACTGAATATTAAAGAGATCTTGACCACTTAACATAAATCCCTTTATTCTAGACACTAGTTTTGCGTAGTGAAAGAAACCTGTGGAGTTTAGTAACTCCCTTGGTTAGCTAAAATACAGATGGTGTAATAGCGGAATTTAAGAGAGTTTGGTGACGTAATCTATCTCTTACTGGGAACTTGATACACAAATATTGACAAAATACGTCAACCATCAAATGGAAGTATAATTTGCACATATCTTTGGCATTGTAATGCTTTGTCTTCCCTTCATGTTTCACATGGTGTTTCACAAGCATCACTCATCAAATCTATCTCTCTGCTATTCGATTTTCCTGCAGATGATATCCCCATTTATGTGTGATCTATATACTACTTAAGTATCTTGTTAGTAGCATACACTACCACAGTATTTATAAACGCTTAAATTTTCTTCGGAAAAGGAAGTGAAATTGTGTTTCTTAGTTAGAAGGTTAGAGATGTGGTCACATAGGTTTTATGTTCATTTAATCCAGGGTGATCATGATAACCATTAGGTCGAAATGAAATGAATGCTTGAGTTAAACACCTAGTCCTCATACAGATAATGTATGGTTTGGAATAATATAAGAACACTTTGAGTATTTTTCTTTTATTTCTGTAGAACATTGAGAAGTTCACAAGTTTTTCTGATGGTGAACACATTTACATCCTTAGGTGGGATAGGACTTTACTACTCCAGCTGAGATAATGTGAAAGTATCGGGGATTTTTGCTGCTAGATCTTTGAAACATGGTACTTTCTAGCCTTAGTCATTCGATGATGTTGTGCCACGTTTGTGGATAATTCGCCTTATAAATTACAGCCAATCGATTTACATTTTTCTGAAATGTTTATTGGCAATGGAGCACTAGTCAGTAAACCTATTCACAGTGTAGGTATTTTTAGAATCTAACGACTAGAAAGCGGTTTTTATGGGATACTCGTTAGATATCACTGAGCTCTTCGGATATGTTTGATAAGCGGTTTGTGGTCGAAAGGGAAGATTACGCATAACTGAGAAGAATATCATGTAGACTGAAGTAATTTAGCCAGTTAACATTAACTGAGAGAATGGCAAGATGATGAGAGCTCTTTTACCCACGTCGAATTGACAAGAAGAATGCCAAGAGACAAAGGCCAATGTATGGGTGCTGATAGCGATTTCCATTTGATCAAAGGCATTCACCAACAGTTATTATTGCACATAGAAGCGATCAGTTGCATTTATGTTGCCGGGCACTGCTCAATACACACACTGAAAGACAGTGTGAATTAAAGTGTACGTCCCAAAAATTTCCAACTTACTGGTAGCTGACTTGAGTTTGTTATATTCATCTCAGCTTCCTTCTGTTAACAAAAGTGTAACTCATTATTTCTATGTAAACTAACTGATCCAAAAACGTGTAGTTCAGTATTCTGAAGAGTGAGTGTAATTTACTGTTGTGGAGGTTCACAAGGGTAGATATCACATTCAACACCAGACATTTGAGGCATTGCTCCATACCTTTGTGATACCATGTTCCCCCACTTGGACCAAATTTTGTTCTCATTGAATCCAATACACGAGTGGTGTCAAACATTTTTCATTCTTGATACGAGACAGTAAAGGCTGTCCAAGTCAACGGCCTGTCTCCTCTTCTTGTCTTCTTGTGTCGCGTTTCCGGTGGTATACAGTCGTGTTGTTGTCGATTTCATTGATTATAGTGGTTAGAGATGAAATTATTGTACAAATTTATCGATTTCAAGTGCATTACTCACCAACTTTATGATACAGCGTGCCTCAACGGGCAGGTCACAGAAGTGTTCTGAAGAGAACATAAGATTAAGAGAGTGCTGCCGAAGATCGATGATTACATTCGACGAAGACATTGGCTAGGGGTTGCGCTATGTCGTGAATTGACAGAAGTTGGAATTCAAGGACCATTAGATCAATAAATGTGCACTGTGAGATGGTGGTGGGACGATCATACTCTGAGAAAACCGTTCGAATGGGACCCAAAGGAGAAGTGACGGGCTAGGCAACTGAGTGTGATATGAAGATCATGTAAAGAAGGAAAGAAAGCTTGTAGTTAACTATGAAATCATTTGGAAGTAACATCAGAGAACGGAGAGAAATGAGGGTGAATTTATGAACCTTGAATGACGACTTGGCACTCAAGGAGTAAACAGAGTAATAAAACTCACCAGATTAATTAAACAATATGGGTACTGGGGTGACAAGAACAACAGGATCTCTCTCTCTCTCTCCTTTTTTCTAAGTATCATTTCAATTCTACACTTTCAACTGACAGTCTTCATTTGTTTATGCATTTAAGCCAGCGCTGAAGATAAAATGAAATCTATGGAAGATGAATTAGAGAATCTAAAAAGTAAGAATTTCAATTATCTTGAAATTTATTTTCAACAGTTAAACAGTTGCGTATAACTATTAAACTTTATGTCAAACACATGATACTATATGATGAAATAAACCAAACAGTATCTAGAATATGCATATTAATTTTCCATTTTTCAGAGAAAAGTGAAGCTGGAAGACTCGTAGAGCGAATGAAACAAGCAGAAATCGATTATATTATAGCAGTAGGTAAGATAAGTAGCCTTACAAGTATGTTAAACAAAGGAAAATAAAAACCTGCTATAAATTTTACGCCAAGTGTTTTCTTTAACAGAAAATACCACTGCTCACAGATGACTAAAAGATGTGGTAAAATTATCTTTATTTACAAATCTTGTAAATCAAAGTTATTACCCAAACAATGAAAGTGGTCAACTTTGTTTTAGCATATCAAGCACAACAACAGACAAAGATAACACACCTAACACCTTGTCATGATAAAAGTCTGCATGAATTGTTCAATTTAACAACCAGCATACTACCTATGCGAACATATCGAGTCAAATGCATCAAATATTGGCATATACACTTGTTATTTAAAAGAACGAATGTTGAGATGCACTCTAAAAGCCTAATTATCTTTCAATGTATCAACAAAAGTGTAGTGTAACTATGCGTTCACTACTAGGCCCAATTTCGCAGATTTCTATACATCGAAACTTGAAGACATACTTAAGTAAAATGACTGATACTATTTTGTTTTACGAGAAATGCTTGAAAGGTACTTTCACTATCTACAAAACTGAAGAGATATACTAGAATTTTTCAACAGTTACCACCCTGTAATGCATTTCACATTAAAGAAGGAGACTGATTCAGAAGTATTCTTCCTGGATTTGCAATTCACAAGGCATGAATAAGATAGGATACTGAAAAGAACTATCCACAGAAAGCCGACATGGAACGGACAACCAACAAACCTTCACAGTTGGGTGCCTTTATAGGCGAAATGGAACGTGATGTAAGAGGAGCAAAATCTCTATAAGGGATTTCCATTGAAAATAGCCACGCCGAACGCTTCATCACAAAGTCCATGAAGTCTATATGACAAAATCCGTACACATCTTCTGACTACAAATAACTTCTCTTTCTAAATCTGTAATCCAGTGAAGACTCATCTGCAGAAATGAAGAAGGAAACCTTCTTCATAGATGAAATTCGGTTCTTTTTTTCGACGAAACATTTGATTCGCATGAATTTGAAAGATGGTCTTATGTTGTTAGCCTCATCAATGTGTATCCATCAATTTACTTGCTCAGAGTTTGCTATCTAAACTCATCCCCAAATACTTACCTTCATGGTTTTAAAAGGGGTAAAAATAATCTCTTCGTAGCCGTATTCTGGAACACTTAGTCGACTGGGGATAACCAGTAAACCTGCAGATACACTTTAGAGTCATCTACACAGTACACGGAAATATTTCCAAAGGAGAACTAATCAAACTTTTTCAAACAGCAGAAGTGATTGCAATCCATAACTTAAATCCCGAACTCTGCTTACCGAAGGAGTCTGTTCAGTCACAGAACCTACAGTGGACCTAATTTGCTTTATCACTGGATATGTAATTCTCGTTAATCCTAATTATTTAGTAGTTATTTTTTTCTCCCTCCACTATGACATTTCTTCTCCTTATGATAATGATCCTGACTGTCTTTCATTTTTAACTGAGTTCTCCTCAATTCCGTATATTGCACTGCTTCACGCAGTTTGTTTTCCTTCTCGTTCCCAGTGGAACATATGGCCTCAAGCTAGTAGCTTGAAGTTTCTGTATCAGTGTTTAATTTTCACAGGATGGAGTTGCTAGCCTCATGTCCAACCTTTCCTCTTTACCAGGATTATTTCTGGCTTAGCGAGGTAAAGGAATGCGTCTGTGGACGGGGATCGAAACCCGGACCATGTGCATGATCGGCGAGCGTCCTAACCACTATGCCACTGACGCACATTATGACCAACATGCTAAGTAGCTCACCATCATGTACACTCCTAATAGTACTTATTAGATATTCGCGCAATTTACTGAATTTTATTTTAGTTTTTATTCGATTAGTGCTTCTTGTATGACATGTAAAATTTATACGTAAAACTCCCAGTTCTAATGACAGATCTCTGGAAATATTCTTTTTGTTACTAAGAAAATTAACAATATACATGCGATTATACAACTTGGAGTATCTATGAAAAGCGTAAATGTTCACTGGACACCTTTTCTTGTATATGACTGAATAGGGAAATTTAATCTACTTGGAAATGTTCTACTGAATTTGTCATTTCTGAAGCATACAGTTTTTCTCAATTCTGATTAGTGGTGACAATCATACTTACTTAGAATAGTCTGGAACAGCGATAGTATTTTGATTTTCATGTGAGAAATTTGTTCAGTTTCCAGAAGCAGTCATCTGTTACGATTCTATCGTTGAATGAAGCTGTGTTGGTTTTGATTGGGAATTTGCTTCTCTTATTCTAAAGATAAAGTTTTCATACTTGGTTTAGTACTCCACGATAAACTAACATAAATGGGATTCCAAAAACGCAAAAATGGCAAGAGTTTGCCTTTAGAATATTACCATTCGTTGTAGTACCTGAACTTGCATAACTTAGTGCTGAAGTGAGAGGTGAATGTGTATTTTTTGTTTTAAAATCTACTATGCTTTTTTTTGTATTCCTTTATGTCCTTAGTGGAACATAGTGCTTCAAACTAGAGATTTGAATTATCATTAGAAGTGGTTTTATTTCTTTAGGGTTGATTCGCTAGACTCACACCCAAGCTTCCATCGTTAACAGCCTTACTACTGAGTTCGCGATGTCTAGGAGTGCGTTAGCAGGTGATTGAACCCCGGACCACGTGCGTAGTCAGGGAGTTTTCTACCTCTGAACCACAAACCCATTGAAAATCTATTCTAGATACTTATAATCAAATACAGTACACAAATGTCTTGATGGTAGTCGTCTAATTATTAGCTGGAGTGCGACAGTCACGTTAATCATCATTACTCTGTACTGGTTTGATAAAAGCATTGCCATTTTGTTGAATTTAATTATTGCCTGTTTTGTTTGGATATCGTTTCAATCCTTGTAAACATTAAGCCAATTATGAAGAAATTGAAGATGAAATTACTGCGCTTCACCAAGATATAGCGAAGGCTAATGCTACTCAATTGGAGAAAACCCGTGAATTTAACAGCCTTTTAGATACAATAAAAAGTGAAATCGAAATTCAAGAACGTAAGTAATGGATTAAATAACCTTTTGTTTCCCTCATATTTTCGTGAAAACCAGGAGTTGACTTAAGTAACTGGATAATACGTAACTAAGGAGTCATTCGATCCAACAGGTTGTAAAGTGGGAAGACTGTTATTAGTGACCCACATTAGAAGGATAGAGAATGCAAAGCTCCTCTCTGATATGGGGGCTATACTGTGTCCACGCGGATAAAAGAGGAAACAGTAAGGTATTATCTCAATAACCAAGTTTTATAGTACATCAGGGTTTCATTCTTATTGATCGTTTCAAGCCTTACTTGTTAGATTTATTTGATTCAGCCTGGCTAGTGAAAACAGTGAATTAATTCATAACCACTTAACTGTAGACCTGAGACTGTTTAATTTTTTTCTTGAAATTGTTTCTGTTATCGCGGACTACAACTGACAATAGCGTGAATATTCATGAGGTCCTGCTTCTTACAGGATATTCTCGAAATGCGAAATCAGATATTTTTGTATTCTACGTTTATCGGAGCATAAAGTTCTTTTTTTCAAACAGATAGTTTTCTGACAAATTATTGTCATTAATTTCATCTAGATTAGTTCTGTAAACATTCTTCAGATTTTTGATGCCTAGAAAAGAGCATTCCATGATGTTCAAGTCAGCAGATTTCTTGTATTAAAAAAAATTACTGTTAAAAATTTTAATATTCTCATGAATAGTTACGAAACTCATTGCTTGTTTAACATTAATACGTGCTGTTTGATTCAAGGAAATTTTTAAAATATGCTAATTCTATGAAATTATTATGAAAAGACAGTTACATCCGGTTGGATCAAAAACACGTGAAGTACATAAGAGAAAGAGAAATGAACACTGACATCATTTAGTGGAACAACTGAAGTAAGGTCATCAATAAGCACTGGATTCGTCATTTCGAATAGACTTTAAAGGATGCAATAGAAGTTAATGACGTTTGTCGCATGATTTTGAATAATTATATCTTTTTGGACACTTCAGATCAATTAGTTCAATGAAGGAAATGTATGATCGACCAGATGGGGTGCAACATAGAAAACTCACAGTGGAAAAAATCACTTGCTCAAGTATCTGATGCGATCAATGAGACTGATATTTCATAGAAGAGAAGTGTACGACAATTAGGAATGCACTATTATGTTATATTATTTAGGCTTAGTTGGAGAAAGTCAACAAAGTTGAGTGAGCTTATGAGTAGATCAAATATCATCCTTATAGAACAGGTGTATAAGTACTTGACTTTATTCACTGACATAAGATGAGGCGAAAATGATGACTAATGATTAATTTTCCAAAGTGTCTTTCTTATTTGCAGATGTACTTGATGAATTCCAGCAGCAACTCAATTATGTTATCAGGATTATAAACAATTGTAGGTTACTCATATAATAAATCTCTTTTCATTGTTGAGTACTAAATATATTTACCTGTGTATTTTGGAACATCAAACTGCATAGATGTTTCAGTCTGTGAAATTCTCAAAATGTTATTGATGTTGTTTCAAGATGAAAAGAAGTAACTGTAATGTCCCTTAACAACTACATCAATGTGAACGAGCTTGGCAAAGGAGTCACACCTATTATGTTATGTCTCATGATTTTGTTTGACAGTGAGGCCACAGTAGGTGCAGTAAGGGTTGAACTGATTAACTAATAGCTGAAAACTGTGTGAACACTCCCATCAGTCATAACCGCATAGCTACTAGAAATAAAACCTAACTCAACTATGAATTATTAAATGGGAGGTTTTTAAAATGGTTCATATAAAGCTAGGAAACCCATAAATCTAATTCATAATCTGCAGGTTAATTTGCAATAAACATAGTTTGACGCACGGGTTTCACCATAGTCTCCTTCGGAATCAGAAGTTACTCAGATCAAAATATGTGGCCTTCTTAATATCATAAACATTAATCAAGAAATCACGCACAAATATATAAAAGTATAAACTGCTGGTTGGTTGAAATGAGCGGTTTTATACAACTCACACAAACTGTGAGTGCTTGCTGGTAGCAAGATTGAAGTGATTTAAACACCGGCAGACATTTTGCTAGTTTGTGGTCAAGGTTATCAACGATGTACCTGGTTCAACTCATCTAAGACAGCCTAATTATTTCAAAAGGTCCAATTTCTGGCTAGCCACTCATCAATCAGTCAATCAATCAATCAACACTGATACTTAGTTTCTAGAATACCATTTATGATATCAAGTAGATGGCACTTTTGTAATCTAAGTAATTTCTGTGTAAATTGCAAATTAACTTGTCGATTGCTAATTTGATTTATTGTGTTACCAGTTCACTGAACAGGCAGTCACAAGTTGGTTACACCACTGATAATTTGGATTCCAAAAGGAATAAATGGCAGTCTTGTGTTCAAATCACTTCACTCTTGCTGGCTAGCAAGCTGTACTGGTATGCGTGATTGGTATACAGCAAGAACAACAACAACTACTACTATCCTAGGCTTCGGCAGACTTAGAAGACACAACGACCTATGAATTAATCAGTATTACAATAATCTAATTTAAAAAAAATTATTTTGACTCTGATAGGGTTCATTGAAGAACAGCTGAGAGAAGCTACAATACAATACAAATATGCACATGGTAGGTCTTGTATTAAAAGTTTTGATTAACTGATTACGATATAACTGAAAAAAAAACTGAAAACCTCATGTTCACTTATTACTTTATGTGTAAATTGGTAGAGATGGACTTTTTTTATGGATATTTGTGTGTTTCAACTGAAACTAGAATTGTTAAACATAGAACTTCAAAATAAACCAAGAAAGAAAGAAGTAGAAGTGAATATTTTTCATCTAACTGGAAAATTAACTACGAGTATTTGAGAAGTCATCTTCTGGGTAAAAAAGAAATCCCAGAAGGAATGTATAATATTTCCCTTTTTACAGAAAGAAAACTTTCATACGGAGATGACGTGGATCTATTGGAACTATGGAGACTTCAGTGATAATTTATGCATCAATGGATCGGGGGTAGAATACTCGCCAGCCATGCATATAGTTCGGGGTATAACCCTAGGCCAACACACTCTAAACTCTCTTTTAGCTGGTAGTCAGTCTGGTAAAAAAGTAATACTGGGCGTCAGACTGGTAAACTTATCCTGTAAAAGACACCACTGCTACTGAAACTTTTAAGCGCTTGAAGCCTAAGTTTCCACTTGGAAAGCAGTAGATTAAAAAAAACACTTGTAAAAAATTATATTTGTTAAATCTCAGTGATATTGAAATGAATAATTCCAACGTTTCGTTCGGCAATCTGGTCCGAACTTCTTCAGGGAAATTAATCGAAATTAACATAACAGAGGTTTATATATAAAGGGAACATCTCTTGTTTTTAAAAACTTTGTCCAATCATGAATCATGAAACAGGCATTAACAAGTATAATAAACAAAATTGTATGAGTTGTGATCAAAATTTGACCTCAGACTTACAAATATTGATCTGCCTTTGTTAAACACTTTAAACACAGTGTGTACGTGTGTGTGCGTATAAACAGTCGTAAAACAATGTCTTAACGTCTCCATAAGTAGACATAATTTTTTGCAAATGTCTACTTCTCACTCGGCGCCCAAATATTTTAGAACTATTCTGTCAAATCTTGACTACAGTTCATTTGATTTATTTTGCAATCGAATTAAATTAACAGAGAAACTATGTAATTGGCACAATCATTGTGTTTCCACTCTCCGTTGTCTGAAACAGAATGCGTATCCTAAATCCGTAGCTGTCCAGTCACCTGACAACTTCAGTAGGTCGAATAAAGCAGCTCAATTTTCAGAAAGAAGACAAAGTAATAAGTTTGACAGGGTGCTTCAACTAAACTGTAATCCCAAACACCATAATTTTGAAAATACGTCTAATCATAAAATTCTAGATACTAACAGTTTGAACAGACATGAATGTGTGATATTAGATGACGCATAGGAAATCCTGATTAATAAATAAGAATGGATATGTATCTCTAACTAATAATACTTGGTCAAAGTTCCCAACTGTCTATATCTACTTATGGAGACGTTAAGACATTGTTTTACGACTGTTTATACGCACACACACGTACACACTGTGTTTAAAGTGTTTAACAAAGGCAGATCAATATTTGTAAGTCTGAGGTCAAATTCTGGTCACAACTCATACAGTTTTAAATAAAGTATAATTATATTTCCATAGTTTACACACAATGATAAGTTTTGTTATTGGTAATATTTCGAGCAAAATTACGCTCCTGCTCACACCACTGTTGGAATTGTTTTATTCGTACAATTTTGTTTATTATACTTGTTAATGCTTGTTTCATGATTCATGATTGGACAAAGTTTTTAAAAACAAGAGATGTTCCCTCTGTTATGTTAATTTCGATTAATTTCCCTGAAGAAGTTCGGACCAGATTGCCGAACGAAACGTTGGAATTATTCATTTCCATATCACTGAGATTTAACAAATATAATGTTTTACAGACGTCTACTTCTCACTCAGCGCCTAAATATTTTAGAACTATTCTGTAAAATCTTGACTTCAGTTCATTCAATTAAAAAAACTTTGAAAATTATGCAGATTGTGGTATTTCACAGTACACTACTTCTCAGTGATCAGTAGAGTCATAAATACAATAATACAGGTTTTTACTTAAACACATAAACATCTAATTAATCAAGGCGGAACTTTCAATTTTGGTTTATTTTAAAGTATTAAGGGAGAGATGTGGAAGATTTTTACAATGATAGAGTGAATACTATAATTTACTCTTAAGATTGAGATATTAATGCATGTTTATTGTATCACAGTGATTAGTGCAAGTTGTAAAGTATTTTTCAAAAAAGAAATGTTGTAGGAAGACAAAATGAAGTAGACAGGAATTTGAGAAAATAGAGAAGAGTAAGGGGGATTATTGTACACTTTAGTAGTGTAGATGGAAATATAACCCAGTGAATACAGTTCAAAATTTCTGTAAACATATTTATGTTCTACTAAGAAGAGAGATCATATATGAAGGCTGGTAAAATAAATGAATTTTCTGCAATAAATTAAAAAAAACAACGATGTGACTGGACGGTAAATACTCATGCTAACCAACTGTGCTAGTTAGTCATAACGAAGTGGTTGAAAATAGACATTTCGCTAGTTTGATGAATCACTGAAATCATTCAGAAGTATACAATATGATCTTGACATTACAGGTTAGGTTGATTAATGGAGAGAAGTCAGGTTTTCTAGTAATAAGTAAACATAATATAAACTTAGATTTTAGTTTCGTTTATTATGAATTAATGAACACAGTCTGTGAGAAATCCAGATTGAAATTTCAAAGTTATTGGTTTTTTGATGCATGTAACTATGCACTATCTGGTTACTTGGTAGTTCAGTGATTAGCTTCTATGATTAGACGAAGGTTAAATTCTGAAGAGGTTTGTTTAACTTTTGGCTATCCCTTAGTCGGTGTGATGAGAAAAAGTGTATAAACTACTTCGAATAACACTCACATTTCATGGAAAACCTGCAGCGAATACTAGACAACTGTTTCGTCCTAGTTGGGAACTCTTCATCAGTACCCACCTGCCGGAATCGAATGTAGGGCATTCTGGTTACAAGGTGAGCTCGTAGACCATTGAGCCAAACTAGGACGAAACATATACTCCCAGGTTTTCCAGTGGTTCTCTAACTAATATCAGCTCATCATGAAATTTTCCATCCCATCAAACAAAACCCCTACAAAACCAATACTTGGAAGTTTATTTATTTGATCAAAACATGTGTACTACTTAAATATAACTAGCCAGAAATGATAAAAAATGACCTTATCAGAACGATTCGTTTTCTAGTTGTTGCAGTTCAGTCCCTACATGTTTGCATCATGCTTCATTCTCATCTAATTTTCATCAGTATGATGAGAAATATTTAAATGATTCTTAAATACAGTAAGAAGTGTGTAGTGCCTAAGCGCTGTAAATTAAGATGAAACTGTCGTTGATTCTCTCTTCATTTGATGGTATTTTTGTTAATGCAGTTTACACATTCAGTATTTGAAAACAAACATCTGTTGAATAATTGTAGTAGAGCTAACATTAACTAACCGAAAACTATCGCGAAACAATAAAACAGAGGTAGACAATACTGTTTTGCCTTTCCATCTATCTGTGTACCAATGGATGATTTATTCTTGTTTAGTTGATTACGATGGGAAAAAGGCAAGCTATGAAGAATTGCAGCGAATCCTAGATAAGCAATATGGTAGGTGTACAATTTGCTATTTATTATTGTTAACTTTCACATGATCATTTGTATTAATTTTATTGTTACCTTTAATTCCTAGAGGAACATAAGAATTCAACCGAGCGTCTCCATTGCATTCGGTTC
This sequence comes from Trichobilharzia regenti, assembly GCA_944472135.2. Classification (NCBI taxonomy): domain Eukaryota; kingdom Metazoa; phylum Platyhelminthes; class Trematoda; order Strigeidida; family Schistosomatidae; genus Trichobilharzia; species Trichobilharzia regenti. Next base: position 68,680,810 of record OX235264.1, on the reverse strand, counting down.
TCTGCCAACGTTTTCACCTGGCTCCACGTCTGCCCACATGCTTTCATCTTCTGCTCATATGGCCTTCACCATATCATCCTCGCACTGATTACCGACTCATTGCTTCCCGTTCGGGTTCCAGTTGATTGATTGTGTGTCATGTCATGAGGTCACTTGGTGGTTTTCTCAGAGTATGGCCAATCCACCTACATTTCTTCCTGCATATTTGTTGCAAATAGGTTACTGCCGGCTATCTGATCTTAAGTGGTATTCAGCGAAGACAGACAGACAGGTCTGTAGTTTGTTTGAGATGCTGTTCATGACGCGCCCAGTTTCTAATCCATTAAGTAGCAATGACTTCACATGGAAGTCAAAAATATGGATCTTACTGTTCATGTTGTGTGCTGTTGACTGCCACACAGACTTGAGAGAAATGAAAACATGCCTTGCTTTCCCGATCCTCTCTTTGATATTCTCATCAGTTCCATCCGCCTGTAATTGAAACGATGCTTCCCAGGTGGGTAGATGAAGGATGTCACCACTTTCAGATTTCTCCCATTTTTGCCGATTGTTGTCTGTTGTTGTTGCTGTTGGTGTTGGCCAGGAATCTTCGTCACCTACCTCTGTTTTCTCTTTGTTCACCTGAAGTCCTTCGTATCTATGATGCTTCTTCTGCCAATTTGTTGTTTTTCACTAATATATCTTCCAGTTTGTGAGAAACCAGACATATACCCTTGGCGAAGTCCAGACTCTTCAAATTTTTCGTGTGGGTCCATTTTATGCCTGTTTCCTCATTGCCCGCCACTGTCTATCATATTGTCCAGCTTACCGCCCACAATCGGAGAATCATTGGAGATAGCAGTGGGCAACCTTGTCTTAATCCGGTCTTCACTTCGAAGGATTCCGTGAGTTTCGCGTTGCGGATTACTTGGCATGCGGCATTGTCGTACAACTGTTGGGTGAGACGTATGATTGTTGGCGGCACCTCGTAGTGGCAAAGTAGCTACCAAATCACCTTTCGACAAACGCTGTTGAAGGCTTTTTCAAAGTAAATGAAGTTGAGTGAGGTAGAGAGATGACTGCCATTCCAAGCTCTGTTCAATGATGATCCATAGTGTGGCGATGTGATCGATGCATGACTTATTTCTCCTGAATCCAGCCTGTTCTGGCAGAAGTTTTTCATCCAGGGCATGATTGGCTATCTCCAGGTTGATGCGGCCTAGTATTTTGCTTGGGATGGACAGTATCATAATGCCGCACCAGACATCTGATCCTCTTCTTACTACTGTATCCAAAAAGCTGCGTCTCCACTTCCTTGAGATTCAGATGAAGTCATTTTGGTTTTTGGTTCGCCCATTTGATGACACTCATGTAGCCTTGTGGATATCCTTGTGTTTGTAAACGCTGCCACCAATCACTGGTTCACTGAATGCGCAGAAGTCAGTGAAGAAATCTCCATTTTCATTCATCTCTCCGAGTGCTTCTGTACCCATTATGAGTTGTCTCCCTGTGTTGTCTGGTCCCAGTTCAACGTTCATGTCACCCACTAGGATTTTAATGTCAACGGCTAGAGTATTGTCCATTGTTACCTGTATTTGTCTGTAGAACGCTCCGTTCTTTTCGAGGTCTGGGTTGTTTGTGGGTGCATAGCGTTGTATGATTGTCGCTTTCCTTCCTGTTGAATTGAATCTGGCGATCATTATCCTAGGTGAGATCGCCTCCGATTGTATAATGGCTATCGTTGCCCTTGGTAACATCACGATAGCCACACCTTCGATGTGCTCGTCGTCATCTTCTGAGTGACCGGAACAGACCAATGACAATTTGAGTATGTATGTGTGTATGTATGTATTGAGTACGGGAAGATATTCAAAGCGAAATCAACACTTTTAGTTCCATAGCATCACTTTTAATAAAGTCATATTTAAGACTGATATTGTCATTTGGGTGTAAGCAAATACTTATCGGTGGCACAACGGTTAAGACGCTCGCCGACCATGCACATGGTCCGGGGTTCGAGCCCCGGACGGCGCACTCCTTTACCTCATTAAGGCAGTAGTGAGACTGGTAAAGAGAAAAGGTTGGGCATGAGTCTAGCAACCCCATCCTGTAAAAATCAACACTGCTACGGAATTTTCAAGCCTCTAGCTTGAGGCCTATGTTCCACTGGGAACGTGAAGGAAAAAAAATACTTGTCTAGATTTAAACATATGCTACTTAGTAAGACACCCATGTCAAATACTCCTGATGAATAACTTTCGAATTACAAATGTAGCTCTTTTTTGCAATTTTATGGTTAGATTTTAATTGAGTGTGTGATGATAGCTTCAGAATAGGAGTCATTTTGTGAAATGAGTTAATTTGTATAACAATGGCTCATTTGTAAAGTCACTTGACTTTAACGCATTGTAAAACCTAAGTAACTAAGGGCTACTGGGCAGAATTACAGTCCTGAGTCTAGTTCAAACTACGCAGCAGTGAGATCGTAAGGAATCGAGTTGACCATTTTGAGATGACGAGTTACATACGCTGACATGCACTTTCCAGGTGTGAATATCACGATATATGCATTTGAAATTTTTGTAGTATAAAGTTATCTCTGGTCATTGTTATCAGTGAGCAATCAATCTTATCTGTTCACCTGTTACATCACATAAATCCATGCATTCGATCAAAACATTGTGAAATTTATTCCGAATTATACAGTCAAAAACATAACCTGATAGTGGTGGAGCAATAATAATCAAGGTCCAAAATCTGAAATGTCTTCTTGGATGAGTTAGCAGGCTTATTTTACTGTAAATATATTATGTAAAACATATATATATTATTTTATGCAAATATTGGTCATACAGATAAGCTACACAAGACTTTGAGCATATCCTCGAAACGGTCGATAGTAAGATGTAGTGATTATCTAGTGACCTTTTTCTACAGCTATTTGGTTTTACCGATCTAGTTTTATTGAAAAAAAAGTCTACCTTGTAGTCGAACATACCACCATAATCCGATTGTCTGAATATGAAAAGAGATGTGTCGCCTGTGAATCTGGTAGTGAAGTTTGAAGTTTAAATACGTATAATTACTAGTCTTCCTTTTTTTTTGTCAATTTCAGGTGAAGAATACAACGCAATAACAGATTTTGACATACAACGTGATGAGTTGAAATTAGCAAAGCTTCAAGGTGAATCAGTTAGTTTGTAATTATTTTTAATTTTAAATGAGAAGTTTGTTCAGTCGGTTTTTTGTCCAAGTTGTTAAGAGTTTGCTTTAGTTCTTGTTGTGGTCACCACTATTTCTCTATTTGTTAACATTTCACTGAGTATGAAATAATTTGCAATTAATGGCTACTAAATTTGATGTAAAAGGCACAAATTTGGTTAACAGATTATCCTCAATGATTACGAATCTGTCAAGCACACATGATTCTTCTCTAAATTGATACATATTAGGAGAAAAATTTATGGAAAATGAAGACATGAAATTGAAATTTTTATTGAAAATAAACAGAATTAACTGGTAGAAATTTTGGTTAAGGAAGCAAAATAAAGAAAAATCAATGATAAGTTTTAGAATTGAAAGGTTACAACTCACAGCTTCGTTATTATGATTATACCCACCTTCACAGATGTCCTTTAGTACTTTCATATACTTATAATGGTAACGCCAAAAATATATGTCCTTTCTAAACTCATATAATACAGGCTCTGTTTGAAAGATACTTATAAGCTGTCATCATCAAATAATCCGTTTACATTCATGTTGTATCACCATTACTACAACATTTTCTGAGTTCTATGTGTACTTAAATCTCTTCCTGAAAATCATCATAGCACTAATTTGTCTGAATTGACTTTCCTTTTTAATGAATAAATAGAAAGTCTGGAAGTAAAGAAAAAGGAAATGAAAGCTTTACGAGATCATTGGAGATCGGAGCAAAGTAAGAAGCATTTTTACATATTTATCAGTTCACTTTCGATAATAATTCACATCATAGATATTTAGATTGCTGCTAAGACCCTTCGATACCTATCAATTGAGTATACTTAATTTTTAATGTGAGTAACACTTTCTGTCATAAATAAGTGCCGTTGTCAACTTTAAAATACACCTGATGTCATAAAAACTCGAAGATCTACAGGCGAAAGCCAGCAAGATGGTAGCGGTGAAAGCAAATACACGACTTCATGTGCACATAGACAAGACAGTGGTGATGAAGATATCTGACCAAAATCAACAACAACAAGCACCAATCATCTTCAGTGGAGCTAATCCAGTGGAAGTCATCACTCTCACTGACCTGAGTAGTATCATTTAAACTATAGACAGCACGGATGAGGATATTAAAGGTAGGATCAAAAAAGTAACAGGGACTATCATCAATCTGCAATCTGTGTGGAAACCTCCTGAACTCAGCATGAGTTTTAACACTGATATCAAGTCACTGATTGTATACAGTACACAAACTTAGAGAACGTGTCAGGAGAAACATTTTCAATAGTCTGCTGCAGGCTTTCAATAATCGCTGCCTTCGCTTCATTTTAAAGTTTAGACGGATGGAAAGAATCAACCACAGAGAACTCTGGTAACGAAACAATTGAGAACATACTGTCTGGACCATATGTTGAGTGAAGTGGAGCTGGGTCGGAAACACGTTGAGGAGACCGTTGAGTGTTAGCAAGCACCAGAACTTCAAGTTGAACCTGAATGAGAAATGATGAGTCGGGTTATAGCCCGAGGCTGGTATGGAGGTGGATGTATGATCAGGATATGACAAACTATGGGCAATCGTGGAGCCAGGTAAAGAGGACTACAGGGAGCTGGACAAAGTGGAAGTAGGCCACTGAAGCCATATGTCCCACTTAAAAATTCAAGGGAGTAATAATAAAACGTAAATAAATACGGTCTAATTTAAGAGGTACTTTGTGAAAATGCTGTAATAATATATTACAAACCATTTCTATAAACGTTAAAAATCTTTATTTCATATATGTTTGGTTAACGTTTGTCAGAAGAATCAGACTATTAACTATCTTTAATTTAGTAGAAATAAATGGTACAAAATAACTATCAGGATTGAGCATAACTCAAATTGATGAAAGAGAGTCAAGATCTATATGCTGAAGAGTAGAAATTCGCCTTTGAACGATGGAAGGTGCAGAATATTGTCTAAAAGTATATTTTACAAAAATGAATTATACTGTACAGAAAAAGTAGCATTTACTAAACACATTTGGATGACTTGAAACATCAATATATCCCAAGCATTCTGAAAAGAAAGTTAACGTATCAGCTTTTTAATATCTGCCACATAAATTTCACATTCATGAATACATAGCCTTGTTTGAAATTCATATCAATATATATGTAATTGCCATTAAAATTCTCTAACTAATATTTCATCTTATCCTCTTGTTTTGTCATTATTATTTACAGTTTCAATTGAGAATTATATAAACGAAACTAGAGCACGAAGAGAAGAACTACGGACAAACTTTACGGTAGAAAAGAGTACGTTAACTTATTTTGTTCTAAATAAATTTGTGGGTTGGTACATGTATATTATTGAAAGTAGTTGATTACGTTACATAAGAAAAATCAAAAAAACAGTGTCTGGAATCTTAACAGAACATTCTGCAGACAGCCAATTCATTAATTAAATCAAACTTTTAACGCTGTGTAGAATTCATAAAGTAATAGTTTGGTATATATACTTAGCAGTAGCACTCAGTAGTACAAGAAACGACCTAAATGATGACATAAAACAGATAGAAGTAGCGTTGGTATCAAATAAATATCCTATAAAATTCATTAGGAAAATCAAAAAAAGGCCGTAAGCAAAATAAATAATGGTGAAGGGCGTTTACTGAAATACTCTGAGGCTATAGCTGTTCATAAACTTAAGCTCCCTCCCAACCTTGGTAATCGTTATTTGATTGGATTACCAAACGTTGTGTTAGTTATTCTTAAATCCTATTTTTGTCACTTTGTTCAATTTAATTGTGCCTATTTTTTCATATATGTTGACTTGACAAGTAAATGTGTGATAGGATTGTTCGAAATGTAAGGCGAAAATACATTACATTTTTCACATAATCTTCGTCTTCTAATAACCCTATCTAGATGTATAAATAACTACTTAAATTTATAAAAAAAAGTTGATTATTTTCATATGCTCACTCTATACATTCTTTATTCTCAAAAATAATAAATTTGCAGAAGCAATGATAGATAAAAAACGAAGAATTGGAGAAATTGAAAAACAGTTGACTAATAAAACAAGTAAATTATTTCGGAATGCTTTCCTTACATTTTTTTTAGAATCTAATTTTGTTTCTCCAATCAGTTTGAATTAAATTTGTTTTGAAGAAATTACACACATGCTGACTTGATGACTTATGAAACTCTATACGGATCTTTGATAAAATTTCTTTGGTATTTACTTTACTAAAGTAAAGAAAGCTAAAAAAGACAATCTCAAAAAGCTGCGGACGAAATTGAACAGTGAAGTGGATTCTATACGCGGTATTTACCTTCTGTATATATATATATATATATATATATATATATATATATATATATATAAATCAGTTCTCTTTTACATTTCTTTTAAATGACGCCCTTAATTTATGACAAAAATAAGAGTGTTTTCTGTAGTTTACTTACATCAGACTGTGTATATATGTAGCCAGTATTTAATGAATGTTTGTTATAATAATAATATCAAACTTATCATTTGACACAATGTGTTCCAGTCTTCCTAAGGAAACCATTACTCACTGTGGATGCATCAGCATACAGGTGACGAAGCTAATGCTGATCACCATCAACAAAATGACAGTAGACAATGTTGAAGAGAATGTACTAGGAGCAGGTAAATCAATCAAGTCCAAAGGTTTCTCTCTTACACAATCAGTCGACGAGAAATTTAAACTAAATTAAACACATAAACCTGCTGTCGCAGGGAATTGCAACACGTGATTTGTATTTTGTTTACAGAATCTGTTAAGATATTTGAAAAAAACTGGCTAAAGCATTACAAATAACTAGCACAAAGATAAATATATCTCAGCATGTTCTGTAAATAGTGTCTTCTTGCTACTTGAAGGTGGGGAGGAGCTAATGAAAGTCCCCGTAAAGAGAAGAAGACGAAAAAAGTCGGTGAAGAGGACTTATCTAGTAGATCATGTCATTGTTGGAAGGTGTACACATATATATGGTTTATTCTCAGCTTTCTAATCATGGAATGATAGATGAATGCCTTCATGACGTTGCCATTATAGGTGATACGATACGATTCTTCCTGTCTGTTCCATTCGCGGTAAAATATATGACTTTCAGTACACATTATGAGAATAGTTTATCACTTAATATCAGTAAAAAGTTTGAGCATTGTGGATTAGATCAAATAAAGTATAATTATATTTCAATAGTTTACACACAATGATAAGTTTTGTTATTGGTGTGTAAACTATTGAAATATAATTATACTTTATTTGCGTGTATAACTTTTTACAACTGATAACAAATTTTGATTATTAGTATCAAGGATGACACTTAATGTATTAATCAGACGTTTTACTTTCTGACTAAGCTACTTCTCGTACATTTATAAAAATCGCAAAAACAGACCTGATTTGTATATATACAAAATGAATATAAATTCTTACTATGGAATACCATGAAAGACGAAAATTGATTTTCAGCTATTTTTCTATTTATGATGTCTTCAAGCCTGATTACTTCTCACTTCTTAGCTGTTTATTTAAATAAGCTTTCAGTTAAACATGTGCATACAAATGGTCTCATTATTAAATCATATGGCGTACAATTTTCTGTTTCAGGTCTACTATCTAATGTGAAGACTGAACACCACAAATCAGAGGAGACAATACTTGAAGCCAAAGGTTCGTTGAATAGGGTACAGAATCATCAGAATAAATGTTTTCACATTCAATTGTTTCTTTTCTTCGATCTGTTTAGTTCGTTTCAAATAAAATATATTACTAATTGACGAAATAGCTCAACAGAGTCACTGATAACGATGAGATAATAATTTCGCCTTGGTCAAGGAAGGAAAGAAGGCATAATGCATGGAAGGCATAAAAATAAAAAGTTAAAAAAATTTTTTTCCCGCCATTTTTAACTAGAAGAAAAAATAAAAGCACTGGACTTTTGTGAAGTCTTCATCGGCTTTTAAATTTAAATTATCATTTCTTTCAAATGTTTTGTATAAATAAGATGGTGAGAAAACATCGCCTGAAGCCTAGGCCACATTGAAACAGTTCTACCGCGCTCGATCTAGGAGTGAAAATAATACCATATGCTTTAATGCACATTATTTTATCAAATGGCTTAAACCTCATGGTTCGCTAAAGTCAGAAACAGACCGTTATTCTGATATTACATTGTCCAATACATAATGACTTGTCAGATATTTTTCTTTTACATGTGAACACCTAGTTTGTAAGACTCCTATAGATAAGTGACATATTCTCATCATTCCAAGGGTATGGAGTGTTTAAGGCTAATTCCATTATCGGTAAATTTTTGTTTTGATAAAGTCTTACAGTGTTATACAGTAATGTTTAATGATGACCACGTTTCGAGCACAATTTATTGCTCATAATCATATCAAGGTAATCACACGACCTTCTAACTTCATTTATATAGTTCCATTATTTTTCACTTGATTTCATTGGTAGTAGTATTTTCCATATTTCGGGTATGAGTGATGAATCATTTCTATTTCATGTGTTTGGTGTAGACTCGATGAACCAGGATTCAGTAATCAACCTCTCTCGCTGTCCACCTACCTATATTCCTTCTTAGAATTTTAACCCTCTCCCACCATGCTATTGTGTGGTTGTGTGTTAGCTCATGCATTGCAATTGCTGAGCTTTTTTCTAAATTACTAATCTTCTCGGAGTCAGCCATTCTTACCTTAGCTAAATTCTTATGCTCTGATGATCTGACTACCCCTGATCTACTAGTTTGACCTATATAGTTGACCTCAAAGTCATTGCAGGGTATTTTGTAAATTGTATTATTTTGTCTAATTGGGTCAACTGGGTCCTGTAACCTACACAGCTTGTCCCTGAGTGAGTTTGTAGGTTTAAATGCCACCCTAATTCCTGCTTTATTTAGAATTCTACTTAGGGTTTCAGATGTCCCCTCTTTATATGATATAATTGTAGATGACTTATATTCTCTCTTATTTATGTTATTATTACTAGTTTCACAATTATTTTTATTTTTCGTTTGGCCTTTTTCGATCTTCCTAATGAATTTTAAAGGATAGTTATTTAACACCAAAGCCTCTTCTATCTGTTTGAGTTCATTATTTAGGTCTTTTCTTGTGCTACTTAGTGCTACTGCTCGGTTTGTTAACACTTAACTAAGCCTGCCTTAACAGTTAACGGATGAGATGAAATAAAGTCTAAGTCTCATTCTAATAGAAACGTTACCAGTAAATATTACTGTATAACACTGTGAGACTTTATCAAAACAAAAATTTACTCATAATGGAATTATACCCTACCACAGTGCACAAGTTTTATTCTTATATCAATGTTTAAGGCTAAGTTTGATGAATATGTTTTCACTGTTTTAAACCTCTAAAGTGTTCTGATTTAACTACAAACTCTTCAATGAATTCACTAAGCAGTCAGTCATCCATCACAATCTATGGCTACTGACATCTTCTTGACTGCCTAGTTTCTGGTAATAAAAAAAACAAACAAACAGGATATTCTTTGGATGCCTACCAGTATTTTTTGATTAATTTGAATAATTTGAAAATACACAGAGAAAATAAATTTTTCAATGATCATTTTTTTTAAGGGATGTTAGTTCAAAGAAAAAAAATATAATAAAGAATTACTGAAGTCCTCAGTTAACTTTCAGCAGTTTATTCGAGGCAACCTTAACAATTTCTTTATTTGTTAATTGTTAATTTCTGAATATTTCTGCACATAGATGCTCAGAGAGCAATAAATGATAATAGAAAATCGGCTATAGGAAATAAGCAAGTGGAAATCAACGAAATAAAAAGTGAGATATAGTTTATTCCCGTTAAAACTGTTTAGTGTTTTATTATTCATTTAGTTTCAAAAGTGAGAAATATTCTGTTTAAGTGTCCAGGTGAAGTTTCTTGTTGATTATGGTTACTTAGTTTACTGATGCTAAATTTTAATTTGTGCGTCGGTGGTATAGCGGTTGTGGAGCTCGCCAACCATGCACATGGTCTGAGGTTCGATCCCCGGCCACGGACGCATTCCTTTACCTCTCTAAGCCAGAAATAATCCTGGTAAAGAGAAAAGGTTGGGCATGAGTCTAACAACCCCATCCTGTAAAATAAACAGTACTGCTACAGAAACTTCACGCCTCTAGCTTGAGCCCTATATTCCACTGGGGAACGTGAAGGGAAAAAACATTTTAGTTTAACATTAGTGGCAAAATTTACAGTAGAAAAGTATGTAAGATTTTTCCAGAAGTGAAATAAAATGAAGACATACAGACATGGACACTATTAACCCTTTTTTAATTACTAGAGTGATGTAAGACTAAACGATAAGATGAGAATAAATAACTGAATGTATTTCAAATTTGATCGTGGATTGATTTCACTTAAGGGAGCACTGAAAAGAAGTGAGCACTTGAAAACTCAGTGATAAATGATTAGAAGGAGGGAGAATGAATGAAGATGGGTTATGTACAAAATTACTCTACAAGTCTAAACAAGGAATTAGGCGATACTAGCAAAAAGAAATAGACAGACCTCTTCCTATTGTGAACACCATCTTGGATTTTACTTAATTATAACAACAGAATGTTATCGGAATTCTTCAAACGACTCGACCGTATTTTAAATATCATCTTTTAAAGTTTCTGTGTAGATGAGGAATGATGTGTAAGAACAAGGTGCTGAAGAGTTCAGCTATTCCTTCCTCTAATTTCTTCTTCTGACAACAATATTGGAAGATGATCTCGTTCACTTCTAGAAAATATCTTACTGATAAGGATCATATGCTTAGCTCTATAAGAGTATATATATGTATATGTATACATATATATGTATTTGTAGATGTTGCAGATAGTAGAATATTGCCTTTAGCATTCTGATGAACAAGATATCACACTGAGAAGTTGGGACGTAGATATGCATCAAAGACTTGGACTGTTCGCCATTATCTATCTGACAGAATTTCAGGTTTATGACTAACCTCATTTATGGTGCTTCTATCTTTTCCGGATCACCAGCCTTACATCTTTCGGTTGATCATATCAGACTACGAGCTGTGTATGTCTCATTTAAATACAGAATGTCTATTTTGAAATGCTCAGATTTTCATTTTAACATGCACTAAGATAAAACCAAAGCATATACATATGTCATTTGTAAACAACTTATTTTTCCCCATTAGATATGATATCGATCACCGAAAAGAACTTACAAGATTGGTCGAATTACAGAAGTAAGAAATGGGTGCATTTATTTATTCTTTGTTATATTTTAAAAAAACTAGTGAAAACTGTGGTTGCTACGGTATACACAGACGTATTTAAGACTGTTTCTATTTATTTATTATACAAAATATGGTGTTTTTTCTACTGAAATAAGAGCGGAGATTCTTATTATTGGCATCATTTGCAATAATAGAGGCCGTCTTTAGTAGATCTAGTTGGATAACCACTTACTTCTACAAACTTGCATCGTCGTGTTACCTGGTGTTATCATTTCATACTGGCTCTGACTCATATATTCTACGTTAAATTAACTTGCCGATTCAGCAGATTCCTAAAAACTGTTTATATTTCTGCACTACTTATTTGGATTGTGACCACGCTTTAGTGTATTCTACCTTCACTAAGTGAGTTCGTACGCATTATAGTGGTCACAATATAGGCCTCAGCTCTCGACGTTTTGACTGATACCGTTATGTACATGTAATATCGTTGCATTTGTCTATATTGAGCGTATGTTAGATCCGATTGACGTAGTTGCTCTTGGTCTATTGGCCAGGAGTGTTCCTTAGAGATTTCATCATTTTACTGTAAGTCGTCTACAATAAATTTCCTCTAAAATGGTGGTATAAAACAAACTGTCATCATTATTCTCAAGTAGCAGTGGGGTCGGTAGACATGGCCCTTTTGCATTTGACTTTTCAGCTGACAAATTCCAGATGCGGCTCGTAAGGTTTACGTGATGGTTGTGAAGACAACATTGATTTACTCTGAAGCAAAATATAGGCTATCTAACCGGTGTTTAGGCATTATCATGAAAATTTTTGGGAATATACAATATGGCTTGTCGTAAATAAGCAAGCGAAGTTTCTGTATATCATGATAGTTAAGTGTGGTATACTGGAGCTATGAAAAATGAAATGAATGATATTACAGATGAACAAGTTGATCTCGGCAACGATTAGTACCATTATAGCAAAAACCGTGAAATCAAAACCGTATTTTTACCAGTCAGTGGGAGATATCCTGACTTCATAACAGCACAACTGCATCATCACCGAACAAAGCATGGAATGGCAATCAAACCTCTACCTCAACTTTATAGACTTTGAGAAGGCCTTCGACAGCGTCGATCGTGAAGTAATTTGGAAATTACTCGAGTACTACGGCATACCCCAAATATTCATCAACCTTATTCAACAGCTGTACGACAACGGCACATGTCAAGTGATCCACAACGGAAAACTCAGCAAGGCATTTGGAGTAAACACAGAAGTCAGACAAGGGTGCTTATTATCACCAATGATATTCCTAGTTGCGGTGGACTGGATTATGCATAAGACAGTGAGTGGGAAACGAGAAGACTGGGATATCCTTAACCGACGCGAAGAACCTAGATGACGTGTATTTCGCGCGTGGATGATTTATGTTTGATGTCACACAAAATCGAAGACTTACAAGCGAAAACCGACAAACTGGTCGAAGAATCAGCCGGCGAAGACAGGACTCTAGGTGAACATAGACAACACGAAGGGCATGAAAATAACCAACAGAAGCAACATTCAACGCCAATCACCACCAACGGGAGGGATTCGAAAAAGGTTACTTCATTCACTCACTTATCTAGGGACCATTGTCTCAACTACAGGCAGTCGGAACGGACGGAGATGTCAAATCGAGCGACAATCAGGAAGGCGAGCGAGAAACACATTCATCAACCAACTGAAACCAATCTGGAAATCTTCCACTGTCACTCAGCATCAACAACAAAATTCGATCTCATTTTCAATACAAACGTCAAGTCAGTCAGTCCTTCTACACGGATCAGAAACTTGGCAGGCGGGTCACAAAGAACAGGTATTTCCAACAGCCTGTTGCAGACCTTCATCAACCAACAACTGTCTTCGCCGGCTCTATACTGAAGATCAGATGGCCGGGCCGGAAAAAAATCACAAACAAGCACCAAACTATGGGAACACACAAACAAAACAAGAACCAATCAATCGCCAGCCAACAAATATGCAGGAGAAAGTGGAGATGACACATTGGACACTCGCTCGCTGAGGAGGCTGCTGGGTGACATCGCGAGGGCGTCAGGCCATTGCTCGAGTGGAACCAGGCGTAAGGGAAGTGGCGAGCGGGTCGTCGGTGCAAGGGTGACATGGTGGAGATGGTGTGAAGAGGAGTTGGAAGAGTATGGACTAAGATGGATGCATGTGGAAAGTACAGCAGAAGACAGAATCAAGTGGCGACGTGGAGTTGAAGCTCTATGTTCCACTAGGAACCCAAGGGAACAATAATAATAATAACAGCGGAACTTATTATTGCTGATTTAAGAATGTTGGACGTTTCACATGCTACATCTTCAATATCTACATCGAAAAACTTGCGTTCTCTGACAAAATGCAGAAGGATTACTGAAGTTTCATGGTGAATATTTACGAAGAGTGGTGAATTTACTCTGCCATCAAGTCAATTTCATATACTGACCTCAAGGGTTTGAAAGCATACAACTAATGTCGATACGGATGCCAGAATACCTTTCATGGATTGAATGAAAGGCAAAAAGTTGTGATGAATTTATAAACTGCAGTGATTTCGACGAGGTTCAGTTTCATCAGAACAACATTTATTAGCGCTTCAGTAATTTATAACAGAAGTCAATTAGCTGGTGAGACTAAGTGACTGGCTACGGTGTTTTTCACAGACAATTCAGAAATGAAATTATTGTGTAGTTTTTCTCAATGTACTTCTTCATACAGTCTTTACTATTAATTTATTTAAAATCACTCTTAAAAATTTTGAGAGTGGAGCCTGTAGTTTTGAATTGTTTAGTATCTTCTATTATGTATTAGTTAATTCAGTCAGGTTTATTAATGGCTTTATCAAAAGTTGTATGATTTTATTTCCTATTTTATTTAATTGATGTGGTATAACGACTTCAGATTTTTACTCTGTCACTTGACAATTTATCCATATACGCTTTAGAGGCTGAGGGTAGGGAATTCGCCGGAGAGTAAGATGTGTACTAAATCAAGATCTGATACCCATAACTTCTAAAGTATGCGTTTTGCGTAGACCAAAGACAAAGCAAAACACCAAACTGAACGTCTGAATTACAAAGTATATTTCGGGACAGAGTGGTAGTGCCAGGTTGACTGCTTAACTAGCTAGGCCTCGTGAACAAACAACCGAACGTAACACAACAGAGTATCACATGGCGTGGATACTTGACTGTGAGGTTTCAGCTTAACATGTCGACTCAAACAATGGGGATCAGAATCCAATCTTGGGTGATGAATGCTGTGGCTAATAATTCCGAAGAATTATCTACGGCTACAACGCTATTATCCTCACACAACATCTTTACATTGCTTTAATTTTCAAATGAAAATAGTAGGAGAAAAGAAGTTTGTATTACCACTCCACATGCTAGTAACCCTATGTGACGATGTATTCTTGTAAACTTCTAGGATTAAAGAATTCTGCTGATGCGGCAAAAGAAAGTCTATTAGCGGCTGAATGTAAGTAGTTATGGGAAAAAAGTTTACCTTTTATCAAATTCATTCGGGAGTACATATTAATTATCTTTCTGCGTATATATATATATATATATATATATATCACGTTAACGTTACTAAAATATCTTAAACCAGAGTCAAAAACACTGAAATTAAACAACCCTTCAGTACATTTGATTATGACTGTAGTTGAATCATTTATCGTTTATGACACTCATCTTATTAAGAATGCTTTAGAATGAGTTTTTTATTTCAGAATAGATTAACTCATATTAAATGCTTAAATAATCAGAAAAAAACACACTTTCAAAGCATTATCCGAAATCTCTTTAGTGGAATATTTCCCGTTGATTGTTTGTAATAGACAGAAATGTTCAGTCTTTATTCACATGTTGGCTCTTAGTGCGGAGACTTCAACACTGTCTAAGGATTAACATGATGTGATTCGGTAGATGATAATTTTACCGGAATTCAGGATGCATATCACGTCCTATTTGGCATATTGGATTAAGGTTCAAACAATTACAGGAAACTGCAGGTGTAGGTGTGGCCGGTTGTAGAGTCCCGGAGAGGACGAAATGCGTATCTTGGATTGCACCGCTAGTCATCGTCCACTGAATTAAGCCTGATATCGTTGTATGTGCGCTCATTACGTTTGTGAAGTACAACTTGTTTTGAAGCAAGAGAAATAAAAGGAACGTGATGGAATACAAAAAAAATCTCAAACTAAATAAAAATACAGATTCACAACAGACTGATGGATAACGTAACATTTCTACTAATTAATTAAGAAGTCAATTCATGCTTAGTATACCAGAAAAATTTAGTGAAGTGAACAGTTTCACCAGTGACTGAATAGGTAACATAACGTGTTGAAAATATAACTTTTTCTTCTTTTAATATCTAGGATAATAGTTCTTAGAAAGTCGAATGTGTATTGACCATGATTATATTTAACCAATTGTAAATTTTGCCATCCGATTTACCTTAACTTTAATTTAGCTGTTGTATCGGAGAAGTCGAAAGCTGTAACTGACTTGGAGGCGATTTTTGATCCGGGTAAATATTTAGATTTTATTTTCCAAAATATTGAAATAATTCCTTTATTCTTTTAGTTAATTTAAATAAATGGGAGAGATAATAGATTTATGTGTAGTCACTAAAACTCAAATATTTTGATCTGAACGCAAAAAAGCTGGATACTGTATTAAGTGTATCAATCAATTCAACTGTAATTGAGGTGATAGTTATGTTGGGTGTACTATTAGACAGTTTAGTCAACATATCACTACTGAACATCTCTTGTCGCGGTGTGTTTTGGCAAAGGATAAACAAAACACATTGTGTAGTTCCATTTTGTCACATCTAGTTGATGGGCGTCATATAGTTGGTTCAGGAAACAAAGGCATTCAGAGTAATTCACAAATCTCACAGAATCTTTCCAATACACTTCGTATTCGTCTACTGAACATAGCTGACGTGATAGGCATTCAAGCTATTAGGCATAAACTATGCATTTAGAGTGACGTCTGTGGAATAGCAGTTAGGACGCTCGCCGATCATGCACATGGTCCGGGGTTCGATCCCCGGCCACGGACGCACTCCTTTACCTCTCTAAGCCAGAAATAATCCTGGTAAAGAGAAAAGGTTGGGCATGAGTCTAACAACCCCATCCTGTAAAATAAACAGTACTGCTACAGAAACTTCACGCCTCTAGCTTGAAGCTCTATATTCCACTGGGGAATGTGAAGAAAAAAAATGTATTCAAAAGAAGTTCGTGCAGCCATCATCCCTCCATTAGCCTATTCATACCTGATCAGCTAATGACTTCCTCACCACCCCTTACTTATATTTTCAACCGCTTTCTTATCATCCCTTAGTCTTACCTCATCTTTAAATGTATTTTATTTACTTACCTATTACTTAATCAATCCATTTGTTTTTCTTAGCTTTTATCGGCTACTTTTACCTGAACAGTTGTTCGTTTAAAAGTACTGTTTCTCACGATTCTTGTTGTCAAAGTTCACCCCACTTTCTTATCTTTTTTAGTGATAGAACCATTATTATTATGACTAATTGCCCAATTTTAACATCCTACTGACAAAAACACCATGACTGGTTTATATTTTCATATTTATTTATAAAGTTATGTATATTAGAGTTACTCCTGATGAGATCTAATTGAAAACACTATCGTTCGCTTGCACATGTGTTATTCTAAATTTTACCATGGGAATATTTAATATTTCAAAATGTTAGGATGACGATATAAAGTTAAAGGGAAACGGGTAGTAATTACAGAAGTAATTAAACTATTCAACTGTCAATCGACCATTCTGCTACAATATAGATCTTGTTATTTTTATTGAAGAATTAATTCTACCTTTATTATTTTTAAATGAAATAGAATTACTTTATTCAAATCGTACGAAAGTCATGATTTTGCATAAGGATTTACTGGGCAGAGTGCAGTATCGTAAAGGTGAGTCTTTGATGTAAAAATCCTCATTGTTAAGGTTTTCAGATATATGCTTAGTTTGTTTCTGATGGGAACGTAATTTTGATGATGATCTCACATAGGATTGAGGGCACTTATTAGGAAACTGAAATAATAACAAAGTGATTGTTCCTTAACAAGAGATATCCGAGGGTTGAATTAGTAGTGTTGTTAAACTAAGAATCATGGTTATATAAATATGGTACTCAAATGAAGTTTTCTGGAGTTTAATGGCGTTGTTGTTAACCATCTTTGAAAATACTGTGAAAGCACTCCTTATGCTTAATCAGTTAGTCCCCATTTGGTGACTGTTTATAAATTTGTTCATTATTCTCAAAAATACTCCAATCCATCTACATTTAAGATAAATCTGCTGTTGCAGTCAAGTAACAGTGAATGAATAACGTGGTTATTACTCAACATAGATTGCATATATGTATATTTATACAGATAAATTTAATTGGTGGACGGTGACTACCAGTGGAATCCAGAATGCATATTCCCTCCTATTTGGGACTCGTCATCTAGATTTACCTGCATTCCCCAGTGAGTGATGATGTTCCCATCGAGGCTCGAACCTAGTGCCCATAGTTTCAAACGCCAAAGCGTTGCCCACTAGACCACTTGCGCCACGAGAGCCACCAGACATCGTCAAAGCATCTGCACAGGAAGCCGACATATCAACCTGAGACCAGGCTTTTCAGTGCGATCAATCGACGGGAAAATTTAAACTTCAATTAAATATACAGATAAAGCTTAGGAATCTTTTAGTAATACATTTACAGTTCTCCAAATCAATATTGGAGAACACAATTTTCCGCAGAAATGTATTTTTAGTAATTCAACAACAGACTTTACAATTATATAATAAAATTACTCAGCATGGATATTCAATACGCAGTTGGTGGTTAACAAAATTAAATTTCAGGCAAATAAATTTGTGGATTATAATCAAGGTGATCATAACTATCAGTTGTTGATTTGGAAGAAACTGATTCGTTGAGGGTGCCACCACATCACTAAGGAAACCATTAGAAAACCCGAGAATACTGGATGGCCATAGTTTGAGACTCTTGCTAATTAATCTAAAGCTGACTGGAGACTGGCTGCATAGAAGAAAAAGAAGCCTGAATTGCTAGTCTAACAAGTTGAGCAAGAGAACAGTTACTAGCCCGTAATGCTTGTTTGCGATTGCGAATTGGCAGGGGTTGGCATTCATAGACCATAGGATAGGGTCCTGGTGGCTAAATGGTTTACGAGATCGTCTTGTAACCGTAACCTTTTAAGTCCGAACCCTGGTAGGTACGTACTGTTTGGTAGTCCCTAACTAAGATGAGACAGCTTTCTAGTAATCTCTGTTGCTTCACCAATAGTTCTTCTTACTGATGTCAGCGCTGTATCATAGAAATAACTACAAAGACAAATACATGTATGTGCTTGTATAACTTACATAGTCAATCATTGTGAATGTGTGAACACATTATGATTATTTTCAGGGATATATGAGGAAAGTAACTATTATACCATATCAACTAGACAACAGAATTTTCAGTTTTAACATTTCTCCTAAAAAACAAGATTGTTGTATGCAACTGTCACAAAGTTTGATAATGACAGTGACAGTAAGTCTAACAGCACAACTGAAGATAATATGTACAGTTATCAGGTGTCATTAGGAAAGAAAATCATTCTAGGTTGAGGGTGATGGCCATGGGAAGGACAGTGACCAGAAAGAAACATGTTTTCTAAACACATCGACTGAGTTGATAAAAGATGATGGCAACTGTCTTGGTGTTATACTCAGTAATCTAAGGCGTACTGGAATTTTAATTTTATTAACCACTTTGATATCAAATAATTATGCTTAACAATTTTATTAAGTTTTTCTATAGTTTGGTTTGTAAGGGCTAGTTATGTTTTTACGGGTTGATCGCGGATTGGGTAGGCGGGAAACGGATTACTGAAAATGCCTTTTCCCCTAAATTGTGCTCTGTAATTATCATAATGGGAATATTTAGATGCATATTAATTTTATTTGAACAAAGCAAGAACTACAGTTTTAGCAGAATAAAATGGTACCATCTTTTATTTCGTTGCCTTCTCGTCACCTGCTTACATCGCAAAGACATTATTAAATATAACTACAACAACAATTTTAACATACTTACCCACACAGAGTTCATTTTAAACAAAAACCAATCGATCAATATACGCATACACTGAATATATATATATATATATATATGCAATATCAAACACTATTCCAAACAATAATAATTAATCATACACAATGGAAACTTTTAGCATTTTGCATTCGGAAGAAAAAGAGGTGAAATTATCCAGTTACCAGGGCAAAGAAAGACTGATAACCGCTTCTTTCTGGACGCATAAAGCAGGTTTCAGACACTTGATGGAAATGGCTTCAGCAAACTTAAGGAGAATTGAGCTCTTTTGCCTATTGATAATTTTGAACGACTTTTCAACGTCCACCTCATGACGCATCTTGAGGAGATGCCTGGTGATAGCAGTGTTTAAAGCATTTGTTCCCTTTGGACGTAAGCTTTTTGGTACATGTTGAGAAAATCGTAGATATGCCCTTCTTTCAGTCCTTCCAATGTAACTGGTCCCGGAGATGCATGTAAATTTGTATATACAGTTGGAGTTGATTACATGAGAAGGATGTCTATCGATTTTCGATTGGACCATAGAGCAAGTTGTTCGATAGACGGAAACGAGCTTAGCTGCAGGATAGGCTATGGCTAGTGATGTACTTAGCCTTCTGTTGGTCATCGCTGCAATGTTTCAAACTTTATAATCAAACTGAATGTAAACTGGCTTTCTTCCCACTGTGATTTGTTTTACATTTGTGACTTCAGATCTTCCATACTTGTTGATGAACCTTTGAGGGTACCTATCGCTCTTCAATATCTTTTCAAGGAACTCAAATGCTTCCTCTAATTTCTCTATAGGGCATATTCTCGCTCTATATTATAATATATAGTATAATATAATTTACTACGGAGTTGAACATTACTTAAGTCAATTTGAAACTAAGTCCAAAGATTTCATTGTTTCTTCAAAACAATTTGTCATCTAAATCCAGTGAAGATATCAAAATACTCACTAATTACACTGAATTCTAGTGAAACCATTTCGCGTGTGTAAAATTAGTATAAATCATTGTGGAGTTTTACACATTTATCTAAATCAAACGCTATCATTTTATTCATTTATGATTTTTGAGGAATTCGCATTCATAGCAATTTACGTGCATTTACATTAGTGGAACCGAGGATAAAACCTCAAAAATAAATACATTTTAATACTTCTGAAGTGACACAGGTGAAAGATCACTCAGAGCTACTTTTGGAACGATAATTTTGGGAATGACAGTCCTTTTTAAGTACTGAACTTAGGTGGCCATATATTTCTTTTACGAGCTGATCACGGATTGATACCAGTTAGACAACCATGGAAAACCAGGCAGTACTGAACATATGTTTCGTCCTAGTTTGGGGATCATCGGCTGTACGCACCAACTGGGGTTCGAAACTGGGAACTTGCGGTTAACGTTCATGGAGAAACTTCTATCTTGGTTTCACTTGTGATTCAATAAATGGCAGGATTGTGTTCCCATATTCATCATCAGTTTGATTCCCAAATTGTTTGTAATCCTGAACAGGAAAAGTCGAGTCTAAATCAATTCTGTTAATCACTTTACCTTTTAAACTTTTTGCAGATGAAATTGAATTTTTGAAAATACGATATAATCTCATACAAAATCAAGAAGAGATTGAATTACGTTAGTCAATAAATTGTACATTTTTAACTTAAACAATAATTTAATGTTAACTAAGCTCAGAATAGTTTGTATAGTGAAGTCAGCATTGAAGAAGTTAACTATCCAATGAGATAAGATTTACAAGGAAAACCAAAAGCTCTGAAAACACCTGAACATTTGAATGCCCGATCTACATAACCAATTTCATTTTTATTTTAAAACGTTGACTTGTTAGGTTTTAAGGCTGTTGTCGAGTTTCATTGCTATCAGCTGGAATCATCCGATAAAACAAAGGAAACCAAATTTTACCAGAATACACAAACACAAGCCTATGAGATCCTCAGCCGAAAGCAGAAAACATGTCGTGTCCTTAAACAGGCCATATCAATGGTGTTACGTGACGTTTGGTGAAAGTCATTAGTCGGAAGGAGAGACTGAATATTAGCCAGTGGTGTTATTTACAACATCGTATTTGCCGAAAAGTATAGAAAAAAAGGGTTTATTCCCTCAAATAACTGTATGCTTTATTCAAATGGTTCTCTGATTCACATCGTCCTTTGTGTCGGTGGCAGAGCGATTAGAACGCTCGCCGACCATTCATACGGTCTGGGGTTCGATTCCCGGTCGACGCACTCCTTTACCTCGCCAAACCAGTAATAAGACTAGTGAAGAGGGGAGGTCGGGCATGAGGCTGGCAATCCTATTCCATAAAAATAAGCACTATTGCTACTGACACTTCAAGCCTCTAACTTGAAGCCACTGAGAACGTCAAGGAATATATATATAGTAATAAATAATACATGATCAATTCCATGATATATAATAATAATTAATTTTTAACACTAAAATTTGCAATCGAGCATGAGAGCTTCTTCTTATAATTTATTTTGTAGAAGCTATTCAAACAGAATTAGAGACATTGAAACTTGAATTCAACGAATCCCATGTAGCAGAAGAGAAATTGAAAGGTTGTCCATTGTCTATTGTCTTCAGTCGATTTTAAAGTACTCACACGCTTAATGCACACTGATAGAAATGAATAATGATGATATTTATGCGCTATAAAAACATTTCAGTGTGTATTGCAATGTGGACGTGGTTACATCGAATTATTTTTCAGGCTATCCCAATTAGCAATTGTTGTTATTGTTCCCTTGGGTTCCCAATGGAACATAGAGCTTCAACTCCACGTCGCCACTTGATTCTGTCTTCTTCCATGCTTTCCACCTTCATCCATGTTAGTCCATACTGTTCCAACTCCCCTTCACACGATCTCCTCCATGTCACCCTTGTACCGACGTCCCACTCGCCACTTCCCTTACGCCTGGTTCCACTCGAGCAATGGCCTGACGCCCTCGCGATGTCACCCAGCGGCCTCCTCAGCGAGCGAGTGTCCAATGTGTCATCTCCACTTTCTCCTGCATATTTGTTCGGCGATCGATTCTTGTTTGTAGTTGAGACAATGCTCCCTAGATAAGTGAATGAAGTAACTTCTTTCAAATCCCTCCTGTTGATGGTGATTGGCGCTGGATGTTGCTGCTGTTGGTTATTTTCTTGACCTTTCTTGTTGTCTATGTTCACTTGGAGTCCTGTCTTTGCTGCTTCTTCGACCAGTTTGTCGCTTTTCTCTTGTAAATCTTCGATTTTGTGTGACAAGCAAAAGCATTTAGGACTTTAAAGTATTAAAGTGATTTTGATCAGCAGCAATATATTCATTACTTCAGAGGATAGAATAACACTCCTACTACTAATTAATAATGGCATCTCATCATAATATAAGCGAACAAATATGGAGACCAACTACTTCATTTTAGTAAAGCAAATAATGATAAGTGGAAAATAGAAAGCATCTAATGCTTTTCAAATGGCATTCAATGATTTCATGGATAAAAATACAGTATTTAAAGTAGTCAGTAGAGAGAGCATATGGTTTGATATTATGTGGTCTATTTGACAGTGAACAAGTATCGGACACGAACATCATCAGTCTGAGTCAGGTTATTTGTCTACTCATGTCTCCCATACCATATTCTGTAAAATACCAACGTTAGCATGACAAATTTACTGCAAAAGAATAAGCGGTTTATTTTGTCTTCAAGTATACTGTGAGGGGTCACTATCAGCCAGTGAATTGCTGCATAATTCATTATCATATATATATCCTTGCTTTAAAAGAAAAATTTAATAATTATCCCTAAAGATTCAAAGTTTTGGTGTGTGTATGAATGTAAAAAAAATTCCATTTTGGATAATAAATATAGCCTTCATTTTACTTTTTCTTGTAGCTGAAATGGATGAGAAAAACAATTTAATGCACCAAGCAGAATGGGAAATACATCCAAGTGAAGGTAAGTGATAACACAGAATCCATTCATGTTGAATTAATTAAACTATTCACAATATGTGAACTGTTTAAAACTCATTGATAACCATTCACATGTAAATTTGTCTCATTTGAATTTATTTTATACCAGATTAGTGTATGATGATATCTATGCCCTCAAATGGAATCTTAGAGTTAATAAGATCAAATCGGAGCAAACAAAAACTCTGAGGACGAACCAATCATGAGCCTATTGACTAAAAGTGTATACTGAAGACAAAAGAGTTGAATCAGAAACATGATGAGAAGGTCATTGGATGAATTCGCACATCACGCCATCTCTGGAGTTGAAGCTATGCGTGGAACGGTGAGTTGGACGTCAAAGGTTGACAAAAAGGAGGTCGTGTGAGATGAGAGATTGTGCGTAATCGAAGAACCAGTTGAAAAAGGCTGAAGCAAACAGGATGAAACAGAGACGTGTATCTGACGTCCTGTGTTTCACTCGGAACCCAAAGGAATAATAATAATAATAGTGAAGGGGTATGTGCATAGTATGGCAACGACCTGAGTAGCATTGCGTTCATAATATGGCAAATGTGCATTATTGAGTTGTGGAATCAAATAAAATCCATTATTACTAGCCCTGGTAGATATTTTTTGGATTATCTTTATGTCATCGTCAGATATTGCATACGACTAAGTGAGGAGGACTGTTTGTCTGTTTTTGACATAGAACTTTGCACCGATGTGCAGCAGTTCAAGTCGCCATACTCCTTGTAGCACACAAAGAAAGAGAAGAAAGTACAAGAAATGCATGATACAAACAGTAAACAGAGGTGTGAGACAAAGGAATAGTAATAACGAAGATTAATATAGTTTCATTGGAAATCAAAGTCACAAGGAGTGGATCCATCTGGGTCATTGAGAACGATTTTGGGCTATGTCACCAATTGTTTCCAGCCATTGGTTTTCACCGTTCCGAGGACCCCAGCCTGGAAGTCTACATCTTCCTACGTGGCTTAGACTAACTGTTGTAGATTTCATTGACTAAAATATATCAGACATTTACATTTACATATACTAAGACGCTAAGATATATATATATTTCTTGTGGCTTGTGTGAATACAATGGAACAGATAATTTTGGGTGTGTCTCTTTTTATATTCGGAGCAGCGGAAAGATTACCACAATTCAGAGATAACTTTTAAATGGATGTGAAGATAAGATAAAGAGGTTATTTCATTCACTCGCTTATCTAGGGACCATTGTCTCAACTACAGGCAGTCGGAACGGACGAAGATGTCAAATCGAGCGACAATCAGGAAGGCGAGCGAGAAACACATTCATCAACCAACTGAAACCAATATGGAAATCTTCCGCTGTCACTCAGCATCAACAACAAAATTCGATCTCATTTTCAATACAAACGTCAAGTCAGTCAGTCCTTCTACACGGATCAGAAACTTGGCAGGCGGGTCACAAAGAACAGGTATTTCCAACAGCCTGTTGCAGACCTTCATCAACCAACAACTGTCTTCGCCGGCTCTATACTGAAGATCAGATGGCCGGGCCGGAAAGAATCACAAACAAGAACCTAACTATGGGAACACACAAACAAAACAAGAACCAATCAATCGCCAGCCAACAAATATGCAGGAGAAAGTGGAGATGACACATTGGACACTCGCTCGCTGAGGAGGCTGCTGGGTGACATCGCGAGGGCGTCGGGCCATTGCTCGAGTGGAACCAGGCGTAAGGGAAGTGGCGAGTGGGTCGTCGGTGCAAGGGTGACATGGAGGTGGTGGTGTGAAGAGGATTTGAAAGAGTATGGAATAAGATGGATGCATGTGGAAAGTATAGCAGAAGACAGAATCAAGTGGCGACGTGGAGTTGAAGCTCTATGTTCCACTAGAAACGCAAGGGAACAATAATAAATATAATAATAATGATGAAGATATGCACGATAAATTTGATCTTAGTTGCAGAATTAACGCAGGTAACAAAAGAAGTGAATTTTAACGATGAATAGGAGGAATCATTCGCTTTCCTATTGTTAATCAAGTAATCGAAGCGGGTGTTAAGTGTTAACGCAATCGGCTGACAGAATGCTAAGGTTTCTCACTTATTTGCAAACATCGTTGAGGTGTTTTTATGTCCTTGGAGTTAATCATATCCTTTATAAATCGGTAGCTTGAATCGCTCATTGTCGAAACCCGACTTATATCTAATATGGATACAAATAAAAGGGATCACAGCATATTAAAATGCCATGTCAGTTAGCTTAGTAAATAAACTATATCATACAGATTGTAGTGGAAGACTTAAAACAATTTATCCTAAGAACATCATAGCTACACTGTTTGCTGTAGTCCACTTACATATAATTAAGATTTTCAGATATATTGTTGCTCAAAATGAATCCCGTAACTTTACTTCCAAAAGGAGTAACACTTTCAAATTAAATTGAATAAACCTTTTAATGTCCAACTGATATTCGTTATACTTCATTTTTATAATTCTAGTGGATGAAGAAACCGATAAATTAAGGAATACTTCAAAAATACTACAAGTGAAATTCACCAAAATCAAAGGTGTGCTGCTTTTTATTGTTTCATGCAGGATGAAATGGCGTTTAACACTTTGTGTCTTTAATCTAGTAACACCATTATTCCAACAAATACGTTAGGGATGAAAATTCCTGAAACATTTAAATGAAGTTAGACTGTTGAGCTTTTCTCTCTTTTTTATTGATGAAAGTGTTTGTCGAAGAGAAATGAGTTGTAATTCCACTATAACGTGAATGCGTTTGATAAAAGCACAGTGATAAACTATCCTCCATAGTGAATAACAGTTTGTAACTGTCTGCTTTGAACAGATACATTCCTCTTATGATGGAATTATACTTAAATAAAGTGCTATATCCCTATTATTATTATTTTAATGAAACAAGAGTTGCTTTATATTAGTAGGTCATTGAAGTATAAATGATCCATTCAAAATTTCAGGATTTCATCATGAGTTGACATTAGTTAGGGAACCATTGGAAAACCTGGAAGTACTGGACAGCTGTTTCGTCCTAGTTTGGGACTCTTCAGCAGTACGCACCCACTGGGATTCGAACCCAGGACCTTCCAGTTACAAGGCTAGCTGGTATACCATTAAGCCACTGGGACCCGATCCAATGGTCCTTGAATTCTAACTTCTACCAATTCACGACATAGCGCGACCGTTAGCCAATGTCTTCGGCGAGTATTTTTCCTCACACCAGACCCGCTGCACCCTGTTGGTCACGACTTCCATTTAAAGTTATATTAATCTGAATTAAAATCATGCAAAACTTGGAAAAAGCTGTTTTTTTGGTTATTTTCAATCGTCCAATAAAATAGAATTAGTAACTGTCAGAGTAACACAGATATCAGAGCTGGTACCATCTTGAGACAAAACAGAGAATAGTGAACAACGAGCACTATGTAGAAGTAGTTGCCTTTGTGATTGTCTATTTTTCAACCACAAAAATGAGAAAGGTTAATCATTCTATGCTTAGGAGAAACAAGGTGTTCTCTGAGACTCCTGATTTAAATTCAGTGTGATACAACTGTTACATTCTGTCTTATTGAAGTAATACAGAAATCTGAAACATACATTCAATTTAATTGGTGGATGGTGACTACCAGTGGAATCCAGGGCGCACATTCCATCCTATTTGGAGCTTGTCATCTCGATTTACCTGCATTCCCCAGTGAGTGGTGATGTTACCACCGAGAATCGAACCCAGTGACCTTAATTTCAAACGCCAAAGAGTTATCCGCCAGACCACTTGGGCCATGAGAGCCACCTCTTGTGGAACGAGTCATGTTAATCATTTAATTGAATATTTTAGATTGTCCCGTCGATTGATTGAGGTTTGAAACTAAGGGCACTAGGTTAGAGTCTCGGTGGGAACGTCATCACTCACTGGGGAACGAGGGTACACCCAAACGATGAGTCTTAAATAGGACGAAATGCGCATCCTGATAAATTCCAATGCTAGTCACCATCCACTAATTAAATTCTAATTACATGCCTAGACATCGTCGAATCATCCGCACAAGAAGCTGACATGTCAACCTGAGACCAAGCATTTCAGTCCAATCAATTAAATACATTCAATTAATGTAGTAAAACTGTTAAGAATGATGAGTTGGTTTCTACCTAAATTCTTGTAGAAAATATAATTTAGTCTTCGAAGTTAGCTTCTTTACTAACTGACATCAGTCAGTCTAACAGTTACACTGAGATCTAGGCAGCTCTACGGTCTTAGTCTTTGGTACAACTTTCATAAATTTCACATCTGATTACTCATTGAATGTCCACTGGTGACTAACTAACTCTAAGTGAACATATTTATGACATTGGAAGTCGACTGAACTATTCTGGAATTAGGCATATACTGAAAGTCATATACTACTAAGCTCATATCCAATATCTGATTAATAGTGTGTCAATCATGTAACCAGAAGATTTTGGTCTTAAGCATTCCCAAAGTTCTTAATACCCACTACTGATGGATATATGGTGTAGAAAAAAAATCCGGTTTTTAGCTTTGTGATTTTTACTATCCTGAAATGATACCAGAAATCATGGATGCAGTCTAATTCCTCTCTTTTATTTCAAATATAGATGCTATTTCTTTGAGATGTCTGAAGCGGATTATATTTCTTCTTTTTGTTGATTTTATCACTAAGACTACTTTATTGAGTATGTTCTAATCCTATTCAATGTGACTGCCACAATATCTCTGATTTATTTTATCTTCATAGAAAAATTTCTCTCTGTCACAGATAAAATGAGAAAAAAGAGACTTACGTCTCTAATACACAGGACTAATATAAGAAATGTTTTGCGTAAGTTCATTACACCTTTTTATATAAATTCATTAAAACACTCTGTATTAACGTCATTTTGATTGCAATCTCTCTCTATATATATATGAGGCATAATTTATATGAAGTGAATTTTTAGACAAATGAAATGGTTACAATTAGTTAGATCCAACTGTGTAGTGAAAAGTGAGATCAGAGTAAATGTGAACCAGCATTGATTATTATGAATCATAGTCAGTGTAGACCAAAAATAAATTGTGTCATGCAATGACAACAGAAAGTAACAACCATCACTTTTTTTTCAGCTTAATGCAAAGACACCTGAATGAATTAGCAAACTGAAAATGAGTCTCATTTTGACGACTCATGATTTGTTTTACTGGAGTTAATTAGTAAAAATCTATTAGCTTGTTTGTTTATGCTTAAGAAGACATTACATTGGAATCCTGTATCCTGTAAGAACTGATTTACTATGGGTAAAATTGTGGTAGAACTTACTTGTATAAATACTTGAATATTGTACATATTGAAACATTTTTGACAGAAAATATTGTATTCAAATATTAGTTGACTAATGATGCATTTACAAAATTTAATTTCAGCATATCTTCGAGGCGCTAACAATACAATTTTTGAATTACGAGAAGAATTGAAAATACTACGAGAAAGATGTATGTCAAACTACTTGTTTTGAGAATAGAGTATATATTTTCAATTGTTATAAAGAAATCACAAAACAAAGTGGAAATACAAAAAACAAATGAATTACTCGAGCAGATACTTATTTATATATATATTTTAAATGTAATCCCACTATACTCTGAAGCAATGCACTACGTTACGTACATGAAGAGTTCATGAGCAGTTAACGGATATATATTTATATGCGTATGGGTGTATTTAACTTTATATAATGAGGCTTTTAAATCCAATGCACAGTAATATCAGCCATGAGGAGTAAGCGGTCTGCTATGTATTGCAAATCAAAAACTAAGAATCACTGTGGACTCAAAAATCTAGAGCTGTGTGAAAACTGTTCAGGGAAAAAAATATTAAAAATCATTAAAGATTCAATAATGAAGTCGACATAACAGCGTTGGCAAAAGAAGAAGGCTATGGCTGTTCTTCAGAGTTCAGAAATCAACATCGCTTTTCCAATTAGTGAGCGTAAAGTACCATTGGGTTCATCGCTTCAAAAGATTGTGATCCACTATTTATTACTTTGTTGTTGCATTAGTGATATAATGAGAGAAACCTGCCTAATACTAAACACGAAAACGCAATAGGCAGGAATTCGCGTAAAAACTAAAGATATACGTCAATACATGCCATTTAGGAAAGGCAAAAAATGATGACATGTAGGTAGATAGATAAACAGAGGAATCGAGAGCAAGAACCAAACAAAATAAATTGCGGTAGGAATAGCAAACATAAATAAAAATAAGCGGATGAAAAAAAACAAACGATGAGGCACATAAAAAAACCAACGAGAAGATCAAAAACAAACAGAGAAAAGAATGAAAAGAAAATATAGCCGATTGAGCAAAACAAAGAGAAAAAAAGAAAGGAGAAAAAATAAAATATTCAACGGGAAAAAAATTCAATAAAAAATGCGCATAAGGAAAGAAAAAGTGTAGTAAAGAGAGGCAGAGTCGGTGGCACAGTGGTTAGGACTCTCGACGACCATGCACATGGTCCGGGGTTCGAGCCCGCACCGACGCACATCTGATATCTATGGTCGGCATGCAGAATTTGGGCTACCGATATCCATGCTGAAAATTCCATACTTGTACCGAAAATACAGTGTGGAATCAAGCTGTAAATAAAGAAAGAAAATAAAGAAAGAAAAAAATGTGTATGTGCCTGTCTGTGTCTGAATCTGTTTGTGATTGTGGTTGTGTGTGTTTGACTGTGTGTGTGTGACTGTGTGAGTGTGACTGTGTGTGTTTGTGTGTGTGTGTGTGATCTTCGTGGATGTTCGAGTGAGATTGTTGAGTGGATGTGAACGAATTGTGTCTGGTTTGAAGACGTTAGATGAGTTGGCGATGTGTATGTGAATGTGTATGTGTATGTGTGTGTGTGTGTGCATGTGGATGTTGATGTGTATGTGTATTTGTAGTGGATGTGGATGTGGACGGCGATACGGAGGTCTATTTTGATGTTGAAGGCGATGTGATTAATGTGAAGGAGGGCGTGACCATGGTCTTCCTTCGTATTTGCAGGCGGCTTCGACTGATACTCTTTGTGAGCATGTGGTGTATACCTGTGAGCAAGTGTTCACGTCTTCTCCCTTCTTCCTTGTAGGTGTCGAAGAAGGTGGTGAGGGAGTGTCCGGGGAGTTGACTGGTCAGCCTGAAGACAATGAACACACGATAGGTGAGTGTCGGCTTCCATTCTGCTCGTCGAGTGTTGCATTGTGTCAGTTGGTTTGTTCGCTTTCCAGTTAGTGTGAGAGAGTGTGTGCATTTGATGTTGATTTGGTCAGGGCGAGTGTTTCACTAATATGTGTATGTGTCTGTCTGTGTCTGAATCTGTTTGTGATTGTGGTTGTGTGTGTGTGACTGTGTGAGTGTGACTGTGTGTGTTTGTGTGTGTGTGTGTCTGTGTGATCTTCGTGGATGTTCGAGTGAGATTGTTGAGTGGATGTGAGGGAATTGTGTCTGGTTTGAAGACGTTAGATGAGTTGGCGATGTGTATGTGAATGTGTATGTGTATGTGTGTGTGTGTGTGCATGTGGATGTTGATGTGTATGTGTATTTGTAGTGGATGTGGATGTGGACGGCGATACGGAGGTCTATTTTGATGTTGAAGGCGATGTGATTAATGTGAAGGAGGGCGTGACCATGGTCTTCCTTCGTATTTGCAGGCGGCTTCGACTGATACTCTTTGTGAGCATGTGGTGTATACCTGTGAGCAAGTGTTCACGTCTTCTCCCTTCTTCCTTGTAGGTGTGGAAGAAGGTGGTGAGGGAGTGTCCGGGGAGTTGACTGGTCAGCCTGAAGACAATGAACACACGATAGGTGAGTGTCGGCTTCCATTCTGCTCGTCGAGTGTTGCATTGTGTCAGTTGGTTTGTTCGCGTTCCAGTTAGTGTGAGAGAGTGTGTGCATTTGATGTTGATTTGGTCAGGGCGAGTGTTTCACTAATATGTGTATGTGTCTGTCTGTGTCTGAATCTGTTTGTGATTGTGGTTGTGTGTGTGTGACTGTGTGAGTGTGACTGTGTGTGTTTGTGTGTGTGTGTGTGTCTGTGTGATCTTCGTGGATGTTCGAGTGAGATTGTTGAGTGGATGTGAGGGAATTGTGTCTGGTTTGAAGACGTTAGATGAGTTGGCGATGTGTATGTGAATGTGTATGTGTATGTGTGTGTGTGTGTGCATGTGGATGTTGATGTGTATGTGTATTTGTAGTGGATGTGAATGTGGACGGCGATACGGAGGTCTATTTTGATGTTGAAGGCGATGTGATTAATGTGAAGGAGGGCGTGACCATGGTCTTCCTTCGTATTTGCAGGCGGCTTCGACTGATACTCTTTGTGAGCATGTGGTGTATACCTGTGAGCAAGTGTTCACGTCTTCTCCCTTCTTCCTTGTAGGTGTGGAAGAAGGTGGTGAGGGAGTGTCCGGGGAGTTGACTGGTCAGCCTGAAGACAATGAACACACGATAGGTGAGTGTCGGCTTCCATTCTGCTCGTCGAGTGTTGCATTGTGTCAGTTGGTTTGTTCGCGTTCCAGTTAGTGTGAGAGAGTGTGTGCATTTGATGTTGATTTGGTCAGGGCGAGTGTTTCACTAATATGTGTATGTGTCTGTCTGTGTCTGAATCTGTTTGTGATTGTGGTTGTGTGTGTGTGACTGTGTGAGTGTGACTGTGTGTGTTTGTGTGTGTGTGTGTGTCTGTGTGATCTTCGTGGATGTTCGAGTGAGATTGTTGAGTGGATGTGAGGGAATTGTGTCTGGTTTGAAGACGTTAGATGAGTTGGCGATGTGTATGTGAATGTGTATGTGTATGTGTGTGTGTGTGCATGTGGATGTTGATGTGTATGTGTATTTGTAGTGGATGTGGATGTGGACGGCGATACGGAGGTCTATTTTGATGTTGAAGGCGATGTGATTAATGTGAAGGAGGGCGTGACCATGGTCTTCCTTCGTATTTGCAGGCGGCTTCGACTGATACTCTTTGTGAGCATGTGGTGTATACCTGTGAGCAAGTGTTCACGTCTTCTCCCTTCTTCCTTGTAGGTGTGGAAGAAGGTGGTGAGGGAGTGTCCGGGGAGTTGACTGGTCAGCCTGAAGACAATGAACACACGATAGGTGAGTGTCGGCTTCCATTCTGCTCGTCGAGTGTTGCATTGTGTCAGTTGGTTTGTTCGCGTTCCAGTTAGTGTGAGAGAGTGTGTGCATTTGATGTTGATTTGGTCAGGGCGAGTGTTTCACTAATATGTGTATGTGTCTGTCTGTGTCTGAATCTGTTTGTGATTGTGGTTGTGTGTGTGTGTGCGTGGAATGTGTGAGTGTGACTGTGTGTGTTTGTGTGTGTGTGTGTGTCTGTGTGATCTTCGTGGATGTTCGAGTGAGATTGTTGAGTGGATGTGAACGAATTGTGTCTGGTTTGAAGACGTTAGATGAGTTGGCGATGTGTATGTGAATGTGTATGTGTATGTGTGTGTGTGTGTGCATGTGGATGTTGATGTGTATGTGTATTTGTAGTGGATGTGGATGTGGACGGCGATACGGAGGTCTATTTTGATGTTGAAGGCGATGTGATTAATGTGAAGGAGGGCGTGACCATGGTCTTCCTTCGTATTTGCAGGCGGCTTTGACTGATATTCTTTGTGAGCATTTGGTGTATACCTGTGAGCAAGTGTTCAGGTCTTCTCCCTTCTTCCTTGTAGGTGTGGAAGAAGGTGGTGAGGGAGTGTCCGGGGAGTTGACTGGTCAGCCTGAAGACAATGAACACACGATAGGTGAGTGTCGGCTTCCATTCTGCTCGTCGAGTGTTGCATTGTGTCAGTTGGTTTGTTCGCGTCCAGTTAGTGTGAGAGAGTGTGTGCATTTGATGTTGATTTGGTCAGGGCGAGTGTTTCACTAATATGTGTATGTGTCTGTCTGTGTCTGAATCTGTTTGTGATTGTGGTTGTGTGTGTGTGACTGTGTGAGTGTGACTGTGTGTGTTTGTGTGTGTGTGTGTCTGTGTGATCTTCGTGGATGTTCGAGTGAGATTGTTGAGTGGATGTGAGGGAATTGTGTCTGGTTTGAAGACGTTAGATGAGTTGGCGATGTGTATGTGAATGTGTATGTGTATGTGTGTGTGTGTGTGCATGTGGATGTTGATGTGTATGTGTATTTGTAGTGGATGTGGATGTGGACGGCGATACGGAGGTCTATTTTGATGTTGAAGGCGATGTGATTAATGTGAAGGAGGGCGTGACCATGGTCTTCCTTCGTATTTGCAGGCGGCTTTGACTGATATTCTTTGTGAGCATTTGGTGTATACCTGTGAG
The DNA here is from genome assembly GCA_944472135.2 of Trichobilharzia regenti. NCBI lineage: Eukaryota > Metazoa > Platyhelminthes > Trematoda > Strigeidida > Schistosomatidae > Trichobilharzia > Trichobilharzia regenti. The sequence continues at coordinate 68,646,880 of OX235264.1, read as the reverse complement.
CAAGTGTTCAGGTCTTCTCCCTTCTTCCTTGTAGGTGTGGAAGAAGGTGGTGAGGGAGTGTCCGGGGAGTTGACTGGTCAGCCTGAAGACAATGAACACACGATAGGTGAGTGTCGGCTTCCATTCTGCTCGTCGAGTGTTGCATTGTGTCAGTTGGTTTGTTCGCGTCCCAGTTAGTGTGAGAGAGTGTGTGCATTTGATGTTGATTTGGTCAGGGCGAGTGTTTCACTAATATGTGTATGTGTCTGTCTGTGTCTGAATCTGTTTGTGATTGTGGTTGTGTGTGTGTGTGCGTGGAATGTGTGAGTGTGACTGTGTGTGTTTGTGTGTGTGTGTGTGTCTGTGTGATCTTCGTGGATGTTCGAGTGAGATTGTTGAGTGGATGTGAGGGAATTGTGTCTGGTTTGAAGACGTTAGATGAGTTGGCGATGTGTATGTGAATGTGTATGTGTATGTGTGTGTGTGTGTGCATGTGGATGTTGATGTGTATGTGTATTTGTAGTGGATGTGGATGTGGACGGCGATACGGAGGTCTATTTTGATGTTGAAGGCGATGTGATTAATGTGAAGGAGGGCGTGACCATGGTCTTCCTTCGTATTTGCAGGCGGCTTTGACTGATATTCTTTGTGAGCATGTGGTGTATACCTGTGAGCAAGTGTTCACGTCTTCTCCCTTCTTCCTTGTAGGTGTGGAAGAAGGTGGTGAGGGAGTGTCCGGGGAGTTGACTGGTCAGCCTGAAGACAATGAACACACGATAGGTGAGTGTCGGCTTCCATTCTGCTCGTCGAGTGTTGCATTGTGTCAGTTGGTTTGTTCGCGTTCCAGTTAGTGTGAGAGAGTGTGTGCATTTGATGTTGATTTGGTCAGGGCGAGTGTTTCACTAATATGTGTATGTGTCTGTCTGTGTCTGAATCTGTTTGTGATTGTGGTTGTGTGTGTGTGACTGTGTGAGTGTGACTGTGTGTGTTTGTGTGTGTGTGTGTGTCTGTGTGATCTTCGTGGATGTTCGAGTGAGATTGTTGAGTGGATGTGAGGGAATTGTGTCTGGTTTGAAGACGTTAGATGAGTTGGCGATGTGTATGTGAATGTGTATGTGTATGTGTGTGTGTGTGCATGTGGATGTTGATGTGTATGTGTATTTGTAGTGGATGTGGATGTGGACGGCGATACGGAGGTCTATTTTGATGTTGAAGGCGATGTGATTAATGTGAAGGAGGGCGTGACCATGGTCTTCCTTCGTATTTGCAGGCGGCTTTGACTGATATTCTTTGTGAGCATGTGGTGTATACCTGTGAGCAAGTGTTCACGTCTTCTCCCTTCTTCCTTGTAGGTGTGGAAGAAGGTGGTGAGGGAGTGTCCGGGGAGTTGACTGGTCAGCCTGAAGACAATGAACACACGATAGGTGAGTGTCGGCTTCCATTCTGCTCGTCGAGTGTTGCATTGTGTCAGTTGGTTTGTTCGCGTTCCAGTTAGTGTGAGAGAGTGTGTGCATTTGATGTTGATTTGGTCAGGGCGAGTGTTTCACTAATATGTGTATGTGTCTGTCTGTGTCTGAATCTGTTTGTGATTGTGGTTGTGTGTGTGTGACTGTGTGAGTGTGACTGTGTGTGTTTGTGTGTGTGTGTGTGTGTGATCTTCGTGGATGTTCGAGTGAGATTGTTGAGTGGATGTGAGGGAATTGTGTCTGGTTTGAAGACGTTAGATGAGTTGGCGATGTGTATGTGAATGTGTATGTGTATGTGTGTGTGTGTGCATGTGGATGTTGATGTGTATGTGTATTTGTAGTGGATGTGGATGTGGACGGCGATACGGAGGTCTATTTTGATGTTGAAGGCGATGTGATTAATGTGAAGGAGGGCGTGACCATGGTCTTCCTTCGTATTTGCAGGCGGCTTCGACTGATATTCTTTGTGAGCATTTGGTGTATACCTGTGAGCAAGTGTTCACGTCTTCTCCCTTCTTCCTTGTAGGTGTCGAAGAAGGTGGTGAGGGAGTGTCCGGGGAGTTGACTGGTCAGCCTGAAGACAATGAACACACGATAGGTGAGTGTCGGCTTCCATTCTGCTCGTCGAGTGTTGCATTGTGTCAGTTGGTTTGTTCGCGTTCCAGTTAGTGTGAGAGAGTGTGTGCATTTGATGTTGATTTGGTCAGGGCGAGTGTTTCACTAATATGTGTATGTGTCTGTCTGTGTCTGAATCTGTTTGTGATTGTGGTTGTGTGTGTGTGACTGTGTGAGTGTGACTGTGTGTGTTTGTGTGTGTGTGTGTCTGTGTGATCTTCGTGGATGTTCGAGTGAGATTGTTGAGTGGATGTGAGGGAATTGTGTCTGGTTTGAAGACGTTAGATGAGTTGGCGATGTGTATGTGAATGTGTATGTGTATGTGTGTGTGTGTGTGCATGTGGATGTTGATGTGTATGTGTATTTGTAGTGGATGTGGATGTGGACGGCGATACGGAGGTCTATTTTGATGTTGAAGGCGATGTGATTAATGTGAAGGAGGGCGTGACCATGGTCTTCCTTCGTATTTGCAGGCGGCTTCGACTGATACTCTTTGTGAGCATGTGGTGTATACCTGTGAGCAAGTGTTCACGTCTTCTCCCTTCTTCCTTGTAGGTGTGGAAGAAGGTGGTGAGGGAGTGTCCGGGGAGTTGACTGGTCAGCCTGAAGACAATGAACACACGATAGGTGAGTGTCGGCTTCCATTCTGCTCGTCGAGTGTTGCATTGTGTCAGTTGGTTTGTTCGCGTTCCAGTTAGTGTGAGAGTGTGTGTGCATTTGATGTTGATTTGGTCAGGGCGAGTGTTTCACTAATATGTGTATGTGTCTGTCTGTGTCTGAATCTGTTTGTGATTGTGGTTGTGTGTGTGTGACTGTGTGAGTGTGACTGTGTGTGTTTGTGTGTGTGTGTGTGTCTGTGTGATCTTCGTGGATGTTCGAGTGAGATTGTTGAGTGGATGTGAGGGAATTGTGTCTGGTTTGAAGACGTTAGATGAGTTGGCGATGTGTATGTGAATGTGTATGTGTATGTGTGTGTGTGTGTGCATGTGGATGTTGATGTGTATGTGTATTTGTAGTGGATGTGGATGTGGACGGCGATACGGAGGTCTATTTTGATGTTGAAGGCGATGTGATTAATGTGAAGGAGGGCGTGACCATGGTCTTCCTTCGTATTTGCAGGCGGCTTCGACTGATACTCTTTGTGAGCATGTGGTGTATACCTGTGAGCAAGTGTTCACGTCTTCTCCCTTCTTCCTTGTAGGTGTGGAAGAAGGTGGTGAGGGAGTGTCCGGGGAGTTGACTGGTCAGCCTGAAGACAATGAACACACGATAGGTGAGTGTCGGCTTCCATTCTGCTCGTCGAGTGTTGCATTGTGTCAGTTGGTTTGTTCGCGTTCCAGTTAGTGTGAGAGAGTGTGTGCATTTGATGTTGATTTGGTCAGGGCGAGTGTTTCACTAATATGTGTATGTGTCTGTCTGTGTCTGAATCTGTTTGTGATTGTGGTTGTGTGTGTGTGACTGTGTGAGTGTGACTGTGTGTGTTTGTGTGTGTGTGTGTCTGTGTGATCTTCGTGGATGTTCGAGTGAGATTGTTGAGTGGATGTGAGGGAATTGTGTCTGGTTTGAAGACGTTAGATGAGTTGGCGATGTGTATGTGAATGTGTATGTGTATGTGTGTGTGTGTGTGCATGTGGATGTTGATGTGTATGTGTATTTGTAGTGGATGTGGATGTGGACGGCGATACGGAGGTCTATTTTGATGTTGAAGGCGATGTGATTAATGTGAAGGAGGGCGTGACCATGGTCTTCCTTCGTATTTGCAGGCGGCTTCGACTGATACTCTTTGTGAGCATGTGGTGTATACCTGTGAGCAAGTGTTCACGTCTTCTCCCTTCTTCCTTGTAGGTGTGGAAGAAGGTGGTGAGGGAGTGTCCGGGGAGTTGACTGGTCAGCCTGAAGACAATGAACACACGATAGGTGAGTGTCGGCTTCCATTCTGCTCGTCGAGTGTTGCATTGTGTCAGTTGGTTTGTTCGCGTTCCAGTTAGTGTGAGAGAGTGTGTGCATTTGATGTTGATTTGGTCAGGGCGAGTGTTTCACTAATATGTGTATGTGTCTGTCTGTGTCTGAATCTGTTTGTGATTGTGGTTGTGTGTGTGTGACTGTGTGAGTGTGACTGTGTGTGTTTGTGTGTGTGTGTGTGTCTGTGTGATCTTCGTGGATGTTCGAGTGAGATTGTTGAGTGGATGTGAGGGAATTGTGTCTGGTTTGAAGACGTTAGATGAGTTGGCGATGTGTATGTGAATGTGTATGTGTATGTGTGTGTGTGTGCATGTGGATGTTGATGTGTATGTGTATTTGTAGTGGATGTGGATGTGGACGGCGATACGGAGGTCTATGCATCAGGACGGCAACTTGAGCATATGTACCAGAACCATGGGCATGGGTTCTTACGCATAAAATCATAATATACTTTTGGTAACCCAGTGTTGCGTCTACAATGTACCCATCGCTTGCAAAGTTGCATTCGAAGGCAGAGTCTGCTTGTTCGACAACAGAATCGCAGACCTCGCAATCGTTTACCTTCTTGGGGAACGTCTTTGTTGTCTTTCAACGTCGTGAACGTTTCTTTTCGGCCTTCCTGTTTGTTTCATGGCCTAATATGGAGATGGGTGTTATACAATTCTCACTTAGTGCAGTTTCCCACTCAGCTCTGTTAACCTAATCGTGTTAACAGGGATGGAGCCGCATCCACTTGGTTGACTTTGCAAAGTTTCACTGTAGGACTGTGGCGACATGGGCAATCTGTACGAGCAGGGAATATCTGCCCTGGTCTTCAAGACCGGTATGCGAGAGTCCATCACCTTCACCTGTTTGATCAATTTGGCTGAAGCCCTGGTGACCACGGAGTATCTGTCTGTCTGTCTGTTTTCGACATAGAACTTTGCACAAATGTGCGGCAGTTCAAGTCGCCACATTCCGTGTAGCACGCGAAGCAAGAGAAGAAAGTACAAGAAAAGCATAATAGAAACAGTGAGCAGAGGTGTGAGACAAAGGAGTAATAAATAAATACAAAACAGTTTCATTGAAGATCATAAGTCACAGGGAGTGGATGCATCTGCGCCACTGAGAACGATTTTGAGCCATGTCACCAATTGTTTCCAACCATAGATTTTTGCCGTCCCGAGGACCCCAGCCTGGAAGTCTACACCTTCCTACGTGGCTTAGACCAACTGTTGTGGATTTCATTGACTGGTGCCAAGTTTTTGTTTGACCGCCGCTAGCTTTTTTCCAGCCTGACCCTATATCTGCTAACATAGCTCGTCGAGGGAGGCGATGACTTGGCATACGTAACACATGTCCTAACCATCTCAGTCGATGTAGCTTCACGACTTCGTCGATTGATTTCCCCTCCTTACCTAGAACTCTACGCCTAACCTCCATGTTGCTCACCTTATTATGCCACTTTACACGGGAAATAGAACGCAGGCACCTATGATCAAAGGTAGCTAGTCTTTTCATGTCTTCCACTCTCAGTGGCCAGGTCTCACAACGGAGTATGGTGTCCCATTACTTATCTTAGGGTGAGAATCTATCGTCATATTACTCCTAAATACTGATGATTAAATAATAAGAGACAGTGGAGCTATTTTGTCCAATAGACTGACAGTAAAAGACAATAGAAAGCACAGAACAGAAGGATAAAGTATATAAGTAAAAGCTTTTGACTTTACCTGTAACTTTCAGGTTATGGTCAGCTTCACAGCAATCATGTAACAGATCAACAAGTCCTGTATATTTGAAAGAGTGAGGAGGATGTTGCTACAGAAGTAGCACCTGAAGCTTTGGCAGTAGTTCGAGACAGCGGGAAGTACCACACAGGCTCGGTGAAGAAGAAATGGTTGAATAAAATTCGCCGGATGGGTTTCCCAAACGAATAATTCACAAAAGTGGATATTTCCGGTTAGAGAGGAAAACGTACGTCGTATTCAAGGAGCGCACCAATATCTATGTGAAAGAGATGATATAATGTGCTCAATATATTGAGCACATTATATAGTTTTGGTAAACCAAAACAAAACATTCAATAACATGATGAGATTTGAAAATCTCATAGTGAATGTCCAAATTCAACCTTGACATTCCTTAGGCTAACTTATTGTCCACTTTTAATTACCAATTCGCCTGAAAAATACTACAAACGAGATGAACTCAGTACTCCAAACAAAACTCGTGAAACTCTACACGGTTTAGAGTTGTGGATACTAAATTAGCATGTAAAACAATCTTGCAAATTTGTCATCTTATTGCCTTAAAGTCAATTTGACATCTTCAGGGGCGATTGTTGCGGCTATGTATACACGAGTAATATGCTGTTTTACATATGGTACATAAATAAAACTAGTCGGAAATATATATTCGTACATTCTGACTGGTAACGAGGTCTGAAGACTGGTTAACATACAAATTGTCTATTTTTTCTGCTATTGCTTCTAAACTATCTGTATCACCTTACTCACCTGTCTATTCAAATGAATGCTGTATGAGGTTACCCCCTCAAGGTCATTGGTAAAGAGGGTTGAAAATTGCTCCAAGGTCAGTAGCTATCAATATTTAATATGCTTTTCCGATCTACTGTAAATCAAATTGATTTCCTTGGGCTCGCTTCTTGATCGTAAGCCAAAACTTCATGAGACTCGGTTAAATGTGTAGTTTGTTCCGCCATTCGACTGCTGTAGCTTGATTGATTAAATAGGTAAATCACGAATATTGGTTAAATGTCGTTTGCAATATGCGGTGTGTTAAGACCATGATGCTGCTGTAAATGGAATTTATTCTGTGACTTTCTAGTCGCCTGCTGGAGTTAAAAAATGAAAGTCATACTAAATGAAACTAGTACGGATTATGCAGACTTCAAAATGAAAATTAATGCCAACAAGTATACAATGAAATTTAATAACTAAAGTGAACATTTGCAGCCGTCAGAAGAGTGGAATGAGACATACTGAGCAGGGGTAAGGGGAGAGCATGGATGGTAGCCATTCACAGAGACTGGCATGTGATTTCCAAGTACATCGTCAATTTGGATACATCCATTTTGTTGCTGCATGATTATCTAACCTCCACTCGAAGCTTTACTTTGTAGGGTCATAAGTCACAACTATCGCTGAAGAGCACTACAGGCTGCAAACTCGAAGTGTAGAGGAGTGGAGGCGCATCAAATTCTTCGCTTCCTGATACATCATCCACCGTGGGTTGCCACGAAGGAGCTCTGATGACATAATGGAGGAATACCTTTGTTTAGATGATCTTAGTCACTTGTAATATTGTAGACAGGGATTGGGTCATCTCTAGGCTGACTACAGAATGATCGAATTTATCCAGCCTTTCACTGTATGGTTTATTTCTGTGACCGATAACTGATTTCGTTGCTCACCTTTAAACACTTTCCAGAAAACTGGCGTCCCCTTTAAGTGGTAGGGGAGCAATGATAGGGTGCACTCCAGAGCACGGTTGTATGTATGTTTTGGAAAGCCGTAGAAAAAGTCAGGTAGTTAGCGTGCCCATAAATGTCTTTGGTTTAGGACGTGACTCCTGTGGGAATTTCTTGCTTTTTGTTATGTCGGCACGATGCATATGCTGTGCTGATGCGTTCACCTTGTCACACAAAGACTAGAATCCAGCACCCACACAGCAGGTAAAATCCCAGTGGGTCGGGGAAGAAGTTGCTTAAGAAATTACCAATAGTGGACTGTCCAACACCATGTCAGTGTGGTGGGATTTTATAAAGCTCTCACAATTTAACAGGTGTTAAGTCAATTTTCTTAGAACGACTGTCACAGAAATAGGGATAAAAGAAACAAGTCGAAGAAGTCGATAGTTTCATAGCGCCATGAAGAGTAATTCGCTTCCCATACAACAGCAAAAATAAGCGACTGGTAAATGTACCTATAAAATGCCGATCCATGTCCGTGTCTCGCATTCGCATGAGCTTGGAGTTGCAGTGAAATTCCGTGGAAACTACACGGACGAAATCACTCTGAATTGTTTTTCTAATATCTTTGTAGAATGAAGAAAAATAACCTAAGCATATTCTTCCTATATTGTCAGATTTTTGGCAAAAAAGGAGTGCCATATAGAGGATGTCAGCCAACTCTCAGAATCTGTCAATGTCAAGCTCTTACTACGCTTGACTTCACACAGTCCTTGGAAGACTTCCAGTAACTATGTCCGATAACCGACGCGAAAACCAGGACACAGAATGGTGACGCAAGAATTCTTTATTCTTGCACCACTGTAGGGCCAAACATAAGGTTATTATACACAAGGTCCAGGAATAAATGTCATAACAATAAATCACAATAATACTTCTGACAGTTTTTCTTCATCTTCCAACGAACAGCAAACGATGGAGCAATGACTGCAGTATTGATGACTCCCGCGAAGAATATAGAGGAATTGAGTTTGAGCAAACAACCACGAATTGATCGTTCAATCTTCAACTACATTGACAGAGGATATGCCGTATAATCGCCTGGGAATAATGTGTTTTGGAGTGTTTAGTTTTTACTTTATCGCGTCTGCGCTTTTCTCATAAGCTTTCTCTCAATCAGAGTTGCAGCCTATTCAACTCGCTTACCAGCCTTGGTAGCTTGTGTTTCTAACTCTAACTTGAGGGAGTCTCTCTGTAAGTACACAGGAGAAGAGTTTGTTCACTACAAGGATCTAGTTTGATCCGTCGATACCAACACCGTCTGTGACACTTTCGTTGAGTCACTAGGTTTTTTGTATCTTTTGTAACCACTTCTAACGGGCCTTCGTATGGTGGATGACTGCATTTTGTCTCATCTCACCCATAGGTGGCAGCATGAATCCAAGCCTCTGGTTATAAATGCTACATTATTTTGTCCTCATGATGAAACTGGCCTTAGGTTAGCCGTTCGTAGTCAAGGCATGCCAACACATATAGCCTGGTAAATATTTTTCTTATCAGCATAAGGGCTGATAAGCTCACCAGTGCGTTTCGGAGTGGATCCAGATACCATCTACTCTGCTGAAAATTGAGCATCAGTTACGATTAATGTTCAGATGATGTCAATCACATCTCAAAACCTTTAATGCCCAGCTCTTGCTACGCCGGGCCTCTCGCTGTCCCTCAATGCCTTCCAGAAACGGTATGTACTAACGGACACAAAAACCAAAACACCGATTGGCGACTCGAGAATTCTTTTCTAACACCAGCATGTGAGCACCATAATAGCTGAGGTCTATGAACAAATATTACGATAGTAAATCACGATATTACCTCTGACGGGTGTTTAAGTGCTATCTGAACAGCGACCGATGAGACGAGGACAGGTGTCAGCTAGGTCTCGTAAACCGTCAATGCCCAGCTCTTGCTACGCTCGGGCCCACGCTGTTCCTTGAAGTTTCTCAGAAACGCTTAGCAATAACGGACACGAAACCAAAACACCGATTGGCCACTCGAGAATTCTTTATTGTAACACCAACATATATCCAACTTTAAAATTAAGCTTTAACTAAGGTCTATGAACAAATATTACAATAATAAATAATAATAATAATAATGTATATTCTCATATAAACATATAAATTTACATGAAAATGCAACAACATTACTTCTGACAGTTTAGGCCTGACTTCTTTCTGAACAGCGACCGATGAGACGACGACTGGTGTATCGATGTCTCCGCGAAAATATAGGGAAGTTGGGTTTGAGAAAACAATCATGAATTGATCGTTCAATCTTCAACTACACTGACACTCCCCGGCAAAAAAAGGATCCATCTCTTTTTTCCATCACGACCAATACACGTTGACTTGGATGCCATTGTGAGAACCTGGGTCACACGGACAGAGCTGAAATGGAGAACAAACAGAAAAGCCAACACACCACAAGCATACTCACAGCACAATCTCACACATCGATGACGACCTGCGCCTCCAGATATTGTGATTTATTATTGTAATATTTGTTCATAGACCTTAGTTAAAGCTTAATTTTAAAGTTGGATATATGTTGGTGTTACAATAAAGAATTCTCGAGTAGCCAATCGGTGTTTTTCTTTTGTGTCCGTTATTGCTAAGCGTTTCTGAGAAAATTCAAGGAACAGCGTGGGCCCGAGCGTAGCAAGAGCTGGGCATTGACGGTTTACGAGACGTGGCTGACAGTTTCTGACAGTGAAGTCAGTTTCTGACGGCGGAAACATTTTCTGACCGATTCAGATAGCTGGTGACAGTTTGGATAGTCACCATTCATCTTTCCTGGTGCCGGTCAAGTCCTCTTTGAACAAGCAATATCTGGAACGTTTTTGGAATCGGTTCAAGTTCAACAATGCCTGGGTCAAAGAAGGGACAGAGCGTCTTGGATGTAAACAGGAAAGTAAGTCATGTTGACTTGTCTGTTAATTGTAGCAATGTGTCTGATGTTCAACATGACATGGTTGATGTTACTGTTTCGCCGTTCAGGGATAATAGGAACATCAAACTCCCTAGATTTGAACCACGGTGTTTCGACGGAAACCCAGCTGATTATTTCCAGTTTGTAAGGGAATTTGAAATCATGTTGAGTGGTATTTTATTAACTGATGAAATGAAGTTAACGTATTTGATGAGGTATTGCACTGGAATTGCTTCAAGAGCTATGCAGTGCTGTAAGTTTATGAAGCCAAAATAGGGCTACTACGAGGCTATGAGCATATTACGTCAAAGGTTTGGAAGACTTTCAATGATTGTAAGAAATGTATACGAAGCTGTCATAGGTAACGGCAGTCAACTTCAAGATGACTCCAAGGCACTTACTGAATTTTTAGATAATCTTATGACTTATAAGAATACCTTGATTTCTATGAATTGCATGAGCGACCTCAACTCGAGTTTTATATTAGAAGTAATAGCGAGACGCCTACCTACTCGACTGCAAAGGAAGTGGGTGAAGATAAGCTCCCGTATGAAGGATGAGGGTATCGAGCCAAAATTTGATGATATCCTGAAACTAGTAAAAGATAGCGTCAATCTATCTATGAGCAAGTTTGCCAGTATATTGAATCTCACCCCTAGAATAGAGCAGTCTGAGAGCAAAATGCAATCATTGATGACGAAAGGGCCTCAGAGTGGTGGATATCGAGAATACTCCATGATGTCTAGTAATGCATATAGACCCAGTGAGTGTAATAGGTTTCGTAGTACATCCTCAACAGATAAGTTACAAGATGCAAGGCAAACACGGTTGTGTTTTACACGACTGCAAGAGGTGCATACATCGGTGAACTGTGAACCAGTGAGCAAGTTCAGTGATAAGCTAAATGTGAAATGAAGGTCTGACTCCGAATTGTGTGACGATAATAGCGCGGTGAAGAAGCCTGTAGTTCCAATTAGTAAGGCATTGTTGAATAGTATGGCACAGAAGAGAGTTACAGTCTCAGAGGACAGTTCTGACCCTACAAGTTTACAAGGTATTACTAGTCAGAGTGAAGTTATAAAACCTTTTAGGATTTGCGAGGAGGAACCAAAATTGTCCACTTCTGTTATTAAAGAGTTTGAAAATGATAAAGTTGACGGTAAAGTGAATATTCGTGATAATGATCATGATACTTCACAGTTGTCTTTGGTTGATCATTATGAGATGAGGGATATGCCTACTACTGCTAAGTTGAATAAAGGTTCTGTACAACTTGAACGTGAAGTAGAATTGAATGCAGATGGAGTTGCAGAAGGCATGCATACTTGTCAGACCGTCAATGTAATTGATCAGCGTGTAGCCCACCTATCATCAGATGCTAGTGCTAAACCTGAGCTGATAGTAAAAGACAGCAGTGGTGGTGGTCTTGCAGGTAGACAAATTTCTGAAGGTCGAGCAACAACAGCTTTTGATCCACCGCTAACTTCATCACCTTGTGTCACTCAGTCATCGTTGGTGTTTTCATCCGCAATGAAACAGATGCCCATCAACTCTAGTATCTTCTGCAATGACTATGGTAATATCAGTTCGTTTGAAGGGACGAATATCAATGGTCAGTTTAGTGTGGATAAGCCAAGTGTAAAGGAGAGAGTTATTGTTAAATTGACTTGCACGAATAAAGGCATTTCCAGTTTCAAGTTACTATTTGAATGTTATTATCTTTGGTGTAAATTACTCTGTTTCTACGCTTGGTTGATGAGATATGTCGTGTGTTTGTTCGTCATCTATATTCTACGATACAATGACATGAGCGTGTTGCCGTTCAGATTTGAGGATATAGCTGATAGAAGGAAGTTAGCAAATGAACTCTGCGACGATTTTCCAACCTAGGGCGTCAACCTGAGAAGGGTTGTAGGCGTACTGCTGTAAGTCCTACAGTTCTTCAAGGGTAGTTCGTCAAGGCAGAATCCACCACTTTGATGTGTTGATTGTACATATGTTTGTGTTAAATAATTGTGTGAGTTCCAATTATTGTAATTGTTGGTTAATCTTGTTTGTTTCCGGACATTCCACAACTTACAATCGTCAACCTGTGAAGGGTTGCATGTGTACTGGTGTAAGTCCTGCGATTCTTCAAAGGAATTCCATCGAGACAGGATCTGCGAGTTTGTGTGTACTGTTTGTATATATGTGTGGTGTGCCATATCAACTGGTGTTTTTTTGGAATCATTGTGTTTACTCGTTGTTTTCGTACCTTGTTTTTATTTCATAATTTTGTTAAAATTTTCGTCGTGATTACTTCTGAAGTTGTGTCCACTCTTCTACATCCATGAATGAATTGATTGATGTTAAGGACAGCAGATGGGGCGTATGCGCCGGGGAGGCTAGGCATGTGCCGAGAATGAAATGCACACGGAGATAATTGTTAGCTGCGGTCCGACACGCTGGGGAGAAAGAGTGTAAACGACTGAGGCTCACATGCGTCACCGCTACTAGAACTGAGGCAGAATGAGTGACAAGCGATTGCAGTGGTAAATGGTAGTGAGTAGGTAAGAAGATGTGCGTAGAGTATCATGAGTTGGTGCTATGGTCACGTTGCATTCTGCAAGAGTCATTCAAGCAAGCGGCGATTGTGTTGCAAGATGTCAAGAGGAGGCCTTTATCTGGAGGCGCAGGTCGTCATCGATGTGTGAGATTGTGCTGTGAGTATGCTTGTGGTGTGTTGGCTTTTCTGTTTGTTCTCCATTTCAGCTCTGTCCGTGTGACCCAGGTTCTCACAATGGCATCCAAGTCAACGTGTATTGGTCGTGATGGAAAAAAGAGATGGATCCTTTTTTTGCCGGGGAGTGTCAGTGTAGTTGAAGATTGAACGATCAATTCATGATTGTTTTCTCAAACCCAACTTCCCTATATTTTCGCGGAGACATCGATACACCAGTCGTCGTCTCATCGGTCGCTGTTCAGAAAGAAGTCAGGCCTAAACTGTCAGAAGTAATGTTGTTGCATTTTCATGTAAATTTATATGTTTATATGAGAATATACATTATTATTATTATTATTTATTATTGTAATATTTGTTCATAGACCTTAGTTAAAGCTTAATTTTAAAGTTGGATATATGTTGGTGTTACAATAAAGAATTCTCGAGTGGCCAATCGGTGTTTTGGTTTCGTGTCCGTTATTGCTAAGCGTTTCTGAGAAACTTCAAGGAACAGCGTGGGCCCGAGCGTAGCAAGAGCTGGGCATTAACGGTTTATGAGACGTGATTGACACACGCTGTTCCTTGAAGTTTCTCAGAAATGCTTAGCAATAACGCACATGAAACCAAAACACCGATTGGCCACTCGAGAATTCTTTATTGTAACACCAACATATATCCAACTTTAAAATTAAGCTTTAACTAAGGTCTATGAACAAATATTACAATAATAAATCACAACATTACGTCTGACAGTTTAGGCCTGACTTCTTTCTGAACAGCGACCGATGAGACGACGACTGGTGTATCGATGTCTCCGCGAAAATATAGGGAAGTTGGGTTTGAGAAAACAATCATGAATTGATCGTTCAATCTTCAACTACATTGACAGGTGCCAAGGATTAACTCTGGTAAGAAACCCATCCAGTGGGTGAGGCCTGAATGAGGTGTTAACGCAAAATTCAGTTGTCGATCCAGGGGTCCGACCATCTTCTTTGTTTGAAGATGACAGGCTCCTTTGCGAATTTTGTCTGAACCTAGATACTCCGAAGAGTTGTTGTAAAGCTGTGAGTCGAACTGAGCTCCTCTTTCCGTAGTTATTGATATAGACATGTCAAAGCTGGCTAGGCTTTTCGACTACTGCGCTACATTTCCCAAATTTCATAAAACTCTCGTTCCCGTAAAATTTCATGCCAAGAGATTGCGGAAACTATTACAATTATTTACCTTTCGAACACTAAATCTGAGGATATAATCTTATTGACATATAATACCGATAACTAACTGTTTGGATTTGTGAAATTTTTAAACAAAAACACATATCTATAATTGTATATATTGTTGGATCTATATGTTCAAGTTGTTCCAAAACAGTGAGTGTATGGTTGAGATATCATTTTAGTTAACTGTGCTGAACTATATTGCATGTTGTTGTATTGTATTGTTGTTGTCGCTTTTTGCCCTTTTTGCTGTGAACTGTTTTCCTTTTCCTGGTGTTGTTCTGATTGTTTTGTCCGTTATTTTCCGATTTTGAGGGGAGCGAGCCATAAGGTCGCTTTTCCCTCTAAACTTTATCTTAATGTAACAATTCCTTTCTCAGGCGTGAGGTTAGCAACCCCACCCTGTAAACAAAGTTGCTACAAAAACTTCAGCACGATGAATCTCTTTGCGCCAAAAGAAAATGTCTGTGTGGGGACATTCCATGTCCTCACCATGTACGAGATTGACAAAGCTGCCCAGATCGTAAACGAAATGAAAAGATATGGAATCCAAGTGCTGGGAAAATGTGAAAGCAGATGGAACGGGAGTGGACCCACCAAATTGTCAACGGGTGAGTCAGTGATCTACTTCGGTCACCCAGAAGATAACCACATGCACACCGAGGGCGTGGCTATCATGATGTCACCAACAGCA
Organism: Trichobilharzia regenti; assembly: GCA_944472135.2. Taxonomy (NCBI): domain Eukaryota; kingdom Metazoa; phylum Platyhelminthes; class Trematoda; order Strigeidida; family Schistosomatidae; genus Trichobilharzia; species Trichobilharzia regenti. The sequence goes on along the minus strand of OX235264.1, from coordinate 68,631,846 downwards.
ACAAAGGCCCTGATGCAATGGGAGGCGATCTCGTCCAGGATAATGACCACCAGATTCAACCCCAAAGGAGGGAATGTGTCAATAATACAATGTTATGCACCCACAAACAACGCAGACGTCGAAAACAAAGAAGAATTCTACAGACAACTACAGGCAGCAATGGACAATATGCCAGCTGGTGACATTAAAATACTAATGGGAGACATGAACGCCAAACTGGGGCCAGACAACACAGGAAGGGAATTCATCATGGGTAGAGAAGCTCTCGGAGAAGTGAATGAAAATGGAGAACTCTTCGCCGACTTCTGCGCCTTCAACGAACTAATGATTGGTGGCAGCGTATACAAACACAAAGATATCCACAAGGCTACATGGATGTCACCAGATGGGCAAACCAAAAACCAAATTGACTTCATCTCAATGCTGTTCAAGGAAGCGGAGCGCGCAGCCTACTGGACACAAAAGCAAGAAGACGAGCAGACGTTGGCTCAGACCACTATCTCGTACAAGGAACAATCCAAATCAAATAAATTAACAGTAACTGCAGATAGACCACAAGCCAAGTTCAACACTCAAAAACTGAAGGACCAGGCTACAAAGGACATCTTCATTGCAAACCTAAGGGAAAAAGCCGAGACACAAATCAACACCAGCGAAAAGGTCAGCGTCGAAAAGCACTGGGACAACTTGAAAACGGTGTGGAGTCAAACCTGCATGGAAGTTCTAGGCAGAAAAAAGAGACAGGACAAACAGTGGTTCACTACGAACACTTGGAAACTAATAGAAGAGAGAAGGACAGTGAAACGAAAGATTATCCAGTGCACTGACGAGCAACAAAAACAGGAGCTGAATGCAAGCTACAATACACTGAACAAAAGAGTGAAGGAGAGTGCCAGGGAAGACAAAAGAAAATTTTATGAAGCCATGTGAAGTGAAGCAGAACAAGCTGCAGGCAAAGGAGAATTCGCCACACTCTACCAAACAACTAGGCACCTATCGGATTGATCATGGATTGATCAAATCGCCACTCTACGGATCATCATTGAACAAAGCTTGGAATGGCAGTCACCTTTCTATCTCAACTGCATCGACTTTGAAAAGACCTTCGACAGACAGCGTCGATCGAGAGGCGATTTGGCAACTACTTCGCTACCACGGGGTTCCATCGACAATTATATATCTCATCCAACAGTTATACGACAATGCTGTATGCCAAGTAATCCACAACGGGAAACTTACGGGAGCCTTCGAAGTGAGGACGGGGGTGAGGCAAGGCTGTCTACTATCACCAATGATCTTCCTGGTTGCAGTAGGTTGGATAACGCGACAGACAACGGCAACCAACGAGGGAACAGGCATAAAATGGACTGACACAAAAGACTTGGAGGATCTGGATTTCGCCGATGATATATGTCTGATTTCCCACAAACTGGAAGATATGCAAGTGAAAAACAACAAGATGGCAGAAAAAGCATCCAGAGAAGATAGGAAATCAGGTGAACATAAAGAAAACAGAGGTGATGAAGATTCCTGGCCAACATCAAGAGCAACAACAGACGACAAACAGCCGGTATAAATGGGAGGAACCTGAAAGAAACAGCCTCCTTTACCTACCTGGGAAGCATCGTTTCAACTATAGGTGGAACTGACAAGGATATCAAAGCTAGAATCGGAAAAGTAAGACAAGCTTTCATTACTGTTAAGTCTATGTGGAGGTCAACAGCACTCAGCATCAAAAATAAGATCCGGATTTTCAACTCTAATGTAAAGTCAGTGCTACTATACTGAACAGAGACTTGCACAACGCGTCATAAAGAACATCTCGAACAAACTTCAGACCTTCATTAACAGCTGTCTTCGCTCAATACTCAAGATCAGATGGCCAGAAAAGATCAGTAACAGGGATCTATGGGAGCGAACCAATCAGGAGCCGATTGTGAAACAATTAGGCAGGAAGAAATGCAGTTGGTGGATTGGCCATACGCTGAGGAAACCATCAAGTGACATCACTAGACAAGCCATTGCTCGAGTGGAACCCGAAAGGGAAGCGGCGAGTTGGTCATCAGTGCAAGGGTGACTTGGAGGAGGTCATGTGAGGAGCAGATGAAAGCATGTGGGCAGACTTGGGCAGACCTTGCTACTGTTTTCCTTCTAGTGTCAATAAGCGGCGCAGTTATGAGGGATCTATTTAGACCGTCAATGTACGCAAACAGGTACGGGAATCCTTTAGAGCATGTCAAGCAAAGTACCGATTCCCAACGAAAGTCGGAGAAATGAGTACTAGAACGTGACAGAGTTCAAATAGGTGACACTGTGTATCTATTGTCTTTCGCTCCGTGGCACAGTACGTATCCTCTCCACCGCTTTTGCGAGTTGAATTATATGCTCAGCCAAATTTATCTGAAGCTCTAGCTACGAATCAAGATAACGGGTAGAAATTATTCATTTCGGGTTTTCTCTTGTCTTAGACACGAATGACGCAGGATGATACTTCGTTGTGTTGCAGTATATAAGGTCAACACCTACAGGAGGTGGTAATAATTAGATTTTGAGAGTATGGTCATTCGCAGTGAGGATATGGTTCAACTCATCGTCGTCCTTTTGATATTTTGTCAGTTCTTTGAAGTCTATAAAGGTTTGTTGCGCTGTATTCACGATTATTTTGTGCAGTGCAATCAGCTACACAGTTGTCCACCCATGTTGACATGCCTTACATCACTAGTGAACTTCGATATAAAATGAAGATGACTGATCTTGCAATGTGAGCCTTCAAGTTTAATGCCTAGGTGAGAGGTTTACTATCTGTGTGGACCATGAATGGTCGTCATTCTTCTAGGTAGCGAAAGTCTCTGGAGGTCAGATGGATTGTAAGCAACTCTGTGCCAAAGTTGGATTACCTTCTTTCCACAGGACGGGGATGTTCAGAAAAGAATGCGCATGATTTTTAACTGTTAACAACTAGGTGGCTTGTAGCTGCTTCTACAGAATATATTGGTGTGTGACATTAGCTAGTGCGTCTCTCGGCTAAACAGGTGCATTGGCCACCTCATTTTAAAAGGAAAGCCCTGTGATTCTTCCCTTGGCGCATCAGTCAGGATCCACCTGTGGTGCGTGCGATTAGATATGAAACGTCCACAGAATAAAATCAAACCCACTAAACTTCTCAGCCGAGTGGGTGAATGGCATAGTAGTTAGCGGTTGATAGTAACTGCAGTGTTGTCAGTGACTATCGAGGAACTCCACTGTTCCTGCCCAAAGTACACACTAACTCCAGTTAGTTGTCTCACCATTGTCTTCTAATTTTCATAACATTCCCTCGATATCGCCCTCATATATGCTTGTATCTAGGCTCAAGATGGGTAGGTAATTTATGTGAGCCCTGACAAACAGCCATTCACGTAATAAGATTTCCATAAATCCTTGAGAAGTTTGTGAAGAATTCTGAGGACCAAACGGCATCCTTACAAAATCGAGCGATTCCAATAGGGTGGCGATGGATTTCCTAAGTATGTCATACTCGCGGACTAAATCCACTTTAATAAATACTGTGGTGACGCAAAGACGATTGGAAAAGTCTCGAATGTGAGGAAAAGATTACCTGTGTGGAATGGCCCATTAGTTCAGGACATCACTGTCATCTCAAGGGGGGTAGTGGGTTTGGTTTTCCTTAGGTGCGATATGCAACATCTGTGGTGGACCTTTTACTCTGTTAGCTTAGTTACCCAAATTCAAATAGGGTGCAGCTGGTTGGGTGTGAGGACAAATACTCGCCGATGACATTGGCTATCGGTCGCGCTATGTCGTGAATTGGCAGAAGTTAGAATTCAAGGACCATTGGATCGGGTCCCAGTGGCTTAATGGTATACAAGCTCGCCTTGTATGTATGAAGTATGAAGTTCGGCGCCATTTTTCTGCAGCTTGGCTATATTGTCTAGGCTAATATCTATCGAGGATAGGTGATTAACGTCACATCGAGACAAAGAATCGGCTACGATATTGGAATCTCCTTTGATGAACTGGATGTTTGTTGAGAATTGTGAGATGTAATCCAGTTGTCTGGCTTCTCTCGGAGGGTGTCTGTCCAACGAAGTGGCGGAAGCATAACAAAGAGGCTTATGGTCGGTTAAGATAGTAAAATGTCGACCTTGTAGTAGGAAGCTGAAATGTTTAACTGCTAGGTAGATGGCTAACAGTTCTCTGCCAAAAGTGCTGTAACGAGTTTGCGCAGGTTCCAATTTCTTGGAGAAGAAAGCAAGTGGAGTGGTGTCATTATTGAACTTTTGTTGTAAAACTGCTCCCACTGCTACCTGCGATGCATCTGTACATAGAATGAGTGAAGCTTCTGGGTTGATGTGAGATAACATTACAACGTTGGATAAGGCATCTTTTGCATTATTAAATGCTGCTTTTGCTTCTTCAGACCACTGAAATTTCTTCGAATTGCATCTAAGTAGGTCGGTCAGTGGCTGAACTATGGAGGCACATGATGGAATAAAACGTCGGTAGAAGTTGAACATCCCGAGAAAACGTCTAAGTTTCTTTAAGGAATCAGGTTCGGGAAAGTTCTTAATAGTTTCTATCTTATCTTCGGTAGGTCTGATGCCTTCGGCAGTTATTCGATGTCCTAAGAATTCAATGGAAGGGGAACCAAAAATACATTTCTTTGGATTGATAACAACTCCAAATTGTTCAAACCTTTGAAATAACAGGCTTAAGTGTTCCATATGTTCTTCCATCGATGAGCTGGCAATTAAGACATCGTCGATATATACAAAGACGAAATCAAGACCTTGGGTAACTTGGTCCATAAAACGCTGAAATGTTTGAGCGGCATTCTTTAGTCCGAAAGGCATTCTCAAGAATTCGAATAATCCAAAAGGCGTGATAATTGCTGTTTTTGCAATGTCTTCTGGAGCGACTGGTATTTGATGATATGCCCTGACCAAGTCAACTTTAGTAAAAATGGTCTTTCCATGTAAGGTCAAGGAGAAGTCGTGGAGATGAGGTATAGGATAACGGTCTGGGACCGTAGCGTTATTCAAAGCGCGATAATCTCCACATGGTCGCCAGTCGTGATTAGTTTTAGGTACTGTATGCAAAGGTGAAGACCATGGACTGTTAGATGGTCGTATGATGCCTAGCTGCATCATATGTTCGAATTCCGACTTAGCTGCTGCTAGTTTATCGGGTGGTAACCGTCGTGGACGTGCCTTCACAGGTTGTCCTGTTGTGATGATCTTATGCGTAACTGTATGAGGTATATCTTCGACGTTGTATGACGGTTTAAGGATTTTAGGAAATCGTTGCAATAAAGTAGAGAACATTTCACTCTCCGGCTTTTCTATGCAAATACTATGAACAGAGTAATCACATGTAATACCGTGGATCTTGAGTTGTGTGCAGTTGTCAGTCAGTTTTTTCTTGCTGATATCAACCAACAGATTGAAGTGACTTAGGAAGTCTGCACCTAGTATAGCGTGACGTACGTCAGCTACTATGAAGATCCATGTGAAACGTCGGCGTAATCCTAGGTTTAAAATCATTGACTGTTCGCCATACGTCTGTATGTTGGTTTGGTTGGCAGCACGGAGTGAAAGTTTTCCAGGTATTTTGGCTGATCGCCTGGATAGTGAGGGGGGAATAACACTGACCTCGGCGCCTGTATCTACCAGGAATAATGTGCCGGTAGTCAAATCCCTCACATAGAAAAGGCGACTGGGGTGATTGCCAGTAACAGCCGTCGCCATTACTGTCTGGCTGGGGAGTTTCCCTGAGTTGAGTTACCACTGTTGTACATGCACGGTCGAAGACACTTCAGGGCATTATGCCCATACCTCCTATGATACCAACAAATGTTACGGCTTTGAGACGGTGTTCTAGAACGTCGTCTAGATCTTGATCGCCGTTGCTTGGATACCGTATGTGACTGGTTCCTTTGTGCTCGAAGCTCAGACACTTCCAGTCGTAAGTCTTGCATTTGAGATGTTAACTGGGAAAGTAACCAAAACATTGGTGCGTCCTTCATAGATGTGGAAGGGCTTGGTGGTACTACCTCTGTAGACACGCTATTTATGCCATTATTTGATAACACATCCATGATATCGTCTGCCATCTTAGCTAATTCTTCAAGGTCTGTCGTCCTAGAAGATATTGTTAGGATTTGTTGAACGTTTTGTGGTAAACGTTGTAAGAACATCTGACGTAGAATTAACTCATCTACTTTGTGTGATCCAATCAACTGACGCATATGTCTAAGTAGTTGGGATGGCCTTTTTGTACCTAGATCACACGAAGTAAGTAGTTGTTGTATACGTTTCTCATCGGAGAGGGTGGTCCGCTGGATGAGTGCAGCTTTTAGTTTGTCATATTGAGAGTCTGTAGGTTTGCTGTCTATGACATCGATAACCTCTCGTAGTACTTCCGTGGGTATTGCTGCTAATACGCAACCATACATGGCAATCTGCGACGTAATACCTCGAGCTGCAAACAACTGTTCAATGATTGTGAACCAGACACGTGGTTCAGCCAGATCAAATTGAGGTAGTCTTAAATCCGGCAAGGCGTTAACAGCAGAGTTCTGTGTCTCTTCGCCTTTATTACCTTCTTCAGCAACAGTGGTACGTTTGGATGGAGCCATTGTCAAAAAATATTTAAGTATAGAGATATACAAAATAGCAAAACTTGTGGTAACAAAAATTAAAGCAATGCGAGTTTATAAGGCCAAAACAGCAACAAAAAGGTTCAAAACGAGTTAACAATCGGAAAAAAGGTTCGAAACGGGCCCACCGATTATTGTGGTGGACCTTTTACTCTGTTAGCTTAGTTACCCAAATTCAAATAGAAAATAAAATACCAAATCAATTTAGTTACGGGAAGAATATATTAAAGTTTCGTTACTTGGGTTTACAAAGATCCAAAATCCACAATAAACGTAATAGACTCGAGAGGCGCTGCGGGAAGACTGCTCCAGTACTAATTCTCCAATGTTGACGTTGCCGGAGGTCGACCAAAGTACGTAGGAAGAAACTACGGTGCTCCTGCAAAAATTTGAGATAGAAAGCAGGTGATTAAAATTGATCGACGGCAGTTGAGACGGTGGAGAAGACGGAGAGTCGGAGTCAGAACTATATATTTATTCAAAACCCGAGGTAAATTTCAAAGTACCGAGTTTATGGTTAAAACAAAGTGATGTACAATTTGTTCATTTCTTACATAGTAGTAAAAATTGGATAAGTTTATTTTTGAGGACTCCACATAGTGAATATCACTGACTACTCGTGGATCCAGTAACTCCCAAGAGAAGCACGTAGGCGATTTCTGCCTTCCATATTTTTCGCATGTAGGGGACTGATATTCATGGCTAAGTGGATATTGGGGGATGTATCCTTAGGGTAGGAGTAATTTTGGGATCATCGTTGGCAGGTGGAGGATTCACACATTTGGACTGGGAAATTACACTAGTATATTTCGGAACCTTCCGGTTCATGCCGACGGAAACTGCATCAAACTTGATAAGTGGCGAACACTCGCGTTTACATTAGTCTACCTCGAAGTTATTCGTCTATTTCATGTATCCGCCATTATGTCACACTTTTCTGGGAAGATCATGCTGGAGACTGATAGGTCTAGATCAGTGACAAGGCAACCTGTAAGTTTTGGAGATTCAGACTGGTTTAGCGAAGTGCTGAAAGACACTGGCGACGATATGGTTACGGTTTCTACCGGTACCGTTATTACTTGTGACTGCAGTCCTTTAAATAAATAAATAAATTTATTCTCATGATACAGTACATGAGGGACGCCAGTTTACAGGCATCATCAAATTGTTACAGAAATAGGATCATATTATTCAGTCACAATTTACAGTCGATAGCAAAATATGTTTAACATGTACACTGGAGATTATACGTACACTTGATAAATGTTAATCCGAATAGTATAAAACATCCTTTTCACTTATGTACAATCATTTCTGTGCATAGTTGGAAAAATCCGCTAGATTTTCAGTGAGTGCAACACATCAGGAAATACAGAAGTATTGTCTTCGCATTAACAAAAAAACCAGGTCTTTGGTGGATGGGTTATAAGTGCCTGGGAAAAAAATAAAGCTTGAAGTCAGTTTTCATACATAATTTTCTTGTGTACAGAATCCTTGAATTATAGTTCATTGATGTGTTATTTTGAAATCAGTGATATGTTTATCTCATTTGATGTGCAATGTCATTGTTGGGAGTAAAATACATAAGCTTTAGACGCATTAATTAATGGATTTCTACTGCTTGTGGATATTTACTTCTCGTGAGGAAGGTTTTTGAATTTTAGTTGTTCCGACAGGAGTTGTGGATATTGACTGCTCAGCAACATTATGGATATAAGTTCATCACATTATCTCAGGAATGTTGGGTTGTAGTTGGTGATGCATATATGATGTCCGACGAGCGTACATCTGTCCATGTGATGTTGTGGTGAGTTATAACCTTTTTCATGTTGTCAGTTTATGTCCATTTTATTCCACTTATTGTGTTGGGTAGAAGTTTTACAAACGAAACTTCTTGTCTGTTTGAGGGTAAGTATCTTAATCGTTAATGTTTTATCTAAAATTATAAATATAGGCAAAAACAGCAGGTGTAGTATTTGAACTTATACATTAAATGGACCTATAATTTCGGAGGCTCTCAGATAGGAACTAAGACTACTGTCGTTTGCAAACTCGTGTAGTTTGTCGTTAAGCACTTTTTTGAATGAGGCCAATGTACCTGCTTGACGCATTTCCATTGGTAGTTTATTCCATATCTGTGCATACCTAATCAAATAAAACTTTTGCCTGGTAGCTGTTTTACATTGTTCAATAGCTACTGTACCCTTAGTGTGTCTTAGTTTGTAGCCACTGTCATCTGAAAGTCGAATGCCATTAGTAGAGGTAAAAACTAAGTGGTTTAGAAGCTTATAGTAAAGTGTTAAGTTTAGTCTCAGGCGTCTTAGCCATAGTGTTTCTAATCCTAGGGTGTCACATCTAGTGGAGTAGTTCGCACCATTTTCGGTTCCGAGTAATTTTGACGTGAAGTACCTCTGCACTCCCTCGACTTTCAATTTGTCCTCTATGCGTATACTACTATACATGAATGAACAGTAATCAAATAAAGGACGCACACAAACCTTGTACAACAGAATTCTGGACTCATTTCTGTAAAAGTTCCTGAGTAGAAAGCCGATAAGTCTGCGTGACTTTGACACTTGTTTGGAGATATGTTCAGAAAATGATAAGTCATGTGAGTATTTCAGTCCTAGGTCCAATACAGATTCCAGTCGTAAAAGTGCATGGCCTTGAATTGTCAGGTCAAGTTCTAAATTGTTGCAACCTATGCAGAGCCAGCCACATTTGTCGACATTAAACTGGAGTTGCCAGGTGTCACACCATCTGTCCATTTTTTCTAATTCTTGCTGTATGGCGTTTAATGTTATTCCGAGATCTGTGTTCTTGCATTTATAGGTCACTTTTAAGTCATCTGCATATAGTATTGGTTTACCAACACTAAAGCATTCACAGATACTGTTTATATATATTATGAATAGGAGTGGGCCTAATACACTTCCCTGGATTACACCACTACTTACAGGTTTTGGCCTTGAGATTATCGAGCCAACTTTTGTTATCTGATTCCTGTCACGGAGAAATGATTTTATCCAGCTCAGGAGAGGGTCACATATCCCTAGTGAGCATAACCTGCTGACTAGCAGATTATGGGGGACTCTATCGAAGGCTTTTGTTATATCGAAGTATAGCACAATTACTAGTTCTCTGTTGTCCCTGCTTCGTGTAACTTCATTGAAAAAGTCTATGTGACAGGTCGCACATGATCTCTTTTTGAGGAATCCGTGTTGTGATGGGTTGATAAGTTCATGTTCTAGTAAGTTGTCTGACACTTGGTCTTTAACCACTTTCTCCATTATTCGTGATATTACCGGTGTTATATTAATAGGTCTATAGTTGCATGCACTGGTTTTGGCCCCTGCTTTGTGCTTAGGTAGTATGTATGTGGTTTTCCACACTTCAGGATAAGTTCCAGTTTCCAGTGACAGAGTAAATATTCTAAGTAACAAGACTACCATTTCCGTGCTACCATTTTTGTATATGACAGATGGTATGTCGTCTGTTCCAGTACTGCCATTTGACTTCAATGTCTTAATCGCTGAGTCTATATTTTGCATATTAAAATCTATTTCTCCTAATTTGTGGTTACTTTTGCAGGTCATTTGGAAATTTGGGGTCGAGTGCACTCTGGTGTCATTGCAAAACCACTCACTGAGGAGTTCACTTATTACCTGGGGATCGTTGTATATTACACCCCTATGTTCCAAGATGCTTACATTATTGTCTTTACAGCTTTTTAGACGTTTTTGCAATATCCTACAAAGTTCCTGAGTTTTGGTGTTACCCATTAGCGCTTTATTTTCCTCCAGAGTGGTTACTGTTATTGACATTTATTAGCGATTTTAGTTGTTTTCCATCTAAAAATGTTGAGCTACAAATACGAAACCGTGTTCTAGAAAATCTACACCACGTATAGCATGACTCTATTAGAAAACATGGTTGAGGTACCTAGACAGTCTGAAGCCTTAAAAAACTATAAATAGCCATATTTAACTGAACTTCAACCTTTGGAATACTAGAGGTAGCTCAACGTTTCCCAGTTTTCCTCCACATACGCGCGTAAAGCCTTTTGCAACAGACTCGTAAGTTAATAGCCAGCTGCCGTTAGGATACCTTCCAATACCAGTAAATCAAGGCGTTATACTGGTTGTTCGGTTAACAGTACTTTAGCCAGAGTCCAATCAGTGCAGGAAAGTTCCACGATATTTTTCCTAGCTGAATGAGTGTCATTATCTACCCGTTTATCCACGGAACACTTGGTCAGCTTAAAAGGAGTTCTCCATGGCGGAAATCCAATGTAGCCTTTGCGCTTGTGCTTTCGTGTGCTTTTCATGCAGAATTGTAGAAAAACCAGTATTGACTGAGTGGTCTGCAGTCAAAGCACTATTCCTAATGACCACGGTATCCGCGTTTTAGATGTGAAGATCAGCCTGAGATGAAATCAGGATCACATTACAATCCTTAGTGTCATATATATATGGAAGCAAGGCATGGCGTAAGCGCCCTTCTTGCAATTTTTAGATGAAAGTAAGAGGTATATCGGAACATTTGGTGAATTCTGCCGTTGGCAGTCTGCAGTCCAACAGTCGTTTGTTTTGTGTAGCAGACTGACTGGTATTACTTTTCTGGTCGCTACAAGAACAGAACTTATTGTTCTTTTTCCGTTTACTCAGGAGCGTCAACATCCTGGTTCATAAAGGACGCTGTAATCTGTTAACTAGTCTAGTGTTGTTACACATAGACGTGAGCGCATGACTTTGGATGTCGGTCTCCAAAATGCCTACATTTGGTCATGTATCATTGAACGTGCCCCATTGCCAATCCTATTCAGTGATTTCTTACAGCACCATAACTTAATGGTGAATCCGAAGGCTCCCGAATTGACTGACTCACACAATAAGGCGTATATTGGTGGTACATTCAGCTGTGCATCATCTTTGAAACTGATGGTCATATACCAGCATCTCCGCATACCATCTTAGTGAATCAGTTCCCCTATCCTCTTCAACATTCTTTCCGATGAATCGCACTGAGGCACCAAGTGGTTCATTTTATACTGGAACCACTGGACCACCAGCTTTCGCACACCCCCAACGCCTTAAGACATACCGACTCAGTATCGCAAAGGCAGAACTCGATAAAATGCATCATTCGACCATCTAATAGCTCTCGGCCTTCATCACTTCACATGGTTCCTAAACAGTTCTGGTGAGATGCTAGGGTGCGTCGATTACCTAGCTTTAAACAAACCAACGGTACCCAATAGATACTCATTAGCACAATCAAATAATTATACCAGTAATTTGACGGGTACGCATGTTTTCTCCAATATTGATCTCGTAAGAGCTTATCAACACATGTTCATCCATCTGGACGACATTCCGAAAACCACCATTACCACACCGTTAGGCTTATAGGAATTTCTCCGCACGCATTTCAGATTAGTGAACGCCGCCCAAACATTTCAACGTTTATATGACTAAATACTCCGTGGCCTACCCCTTCGTCTATGCATGCATGAACGATTCGCCAATAGGGATGGTATGTGAGGAAAAACGCTTCAGATATGCTAAGATCATATTCGAAAGGATCCGCCAGTATGGGATGGCCAAGTACAGAGTTTAGCGTATCGTAGAACGTGCATATACTATAGTATTATAATCGAAATAGACTTTGGAATCCTATAATAGCACTTCATGAGCACTACTAAATAGAAAGGAATGGAAAATCGACTATTTATATAGCATCAGATTCAACAGCAGAGATCCTCAGGTAGAGCTAAAACCTTTAATACCTAAGGTGTGTTTAGTCAAGGCAGTTATGACAGTCAGGAGTCGTCTGCTGTCAAACATATTCATGAGTTCTTCAGTGCAAAGAGGCATTGAGTCTCCATAGGTCCCATTATGGGTAAATTTTTGTTTTGATAATGTCTCACAGTGTTATACAGTAATGTCTCCATAGGGTGCACGCAAGTCACCTAAAATGAGATAGTTGTTATTTCTGCTCTAATGGTTGATTCGTTCTAATATGAAGTCATCAAACTGACAACTTGTATTTTCAAAGAGCACACCAATAAGAAGCACTCCGCCACTGAAAGCAATCTCACAAGTGTCCATTTCCCGCGACCCTGTGTGATAAGTCCTGGGTTACCAGGAAATAATTTGATTGAATTATTAAGATGAAGAATCTCCTCACCGCCTTTACGCCTAGTGAATCTGTCTCCAAGCAGGTAGTTAGACCCTGATAACTTAAGCCTCACATATAGAAAGTGTGGTGAACGAACTTGTAAACATGAATACGTATGGTCAGAATAGAACAGAAGTAATATGAGATAACCAAAAAACACTACATTTAAATTAGGTGATATAGCTGGAAAAACTACGTGAAGTTCACTTTTAAGATGTATCCTTACTGCCCTTTCGCTGATTACCGCTCATTGGGGAGTAAATGGATATCGCCTGTAAATTTCCAGAAGAACTATCAGCTGTCAGAAGATCAACACTGTGGCCATAGTAAATTAGAATACGTCAACATATGAGCAAAAACCCACGTTTTTCATGTTAGTCGTGCCTCGAACTGTATCAAAACTAGAACTACACATAGAAGACAAACAACAGTTTGGTTTTTAACAAGGAATAAGGAAAGTGCTATAAAAGTGAGAATTCTATTTCAAACTTTTGAAAAGAATTATGCGCAACCGCATTCACGTTCTGCACATAAACCATGTAATAACGAAAGCCAGGGCGACTGAGCTATCGTCGTCCAAGATAAAATCTGGCTTATGGAATTTATTTTAGATGATAGTTCCATTGATGGTAATCTCCACTAAAGCTTCCACAAGGTTTGACTTTCCCTTTTCATCATAAACTAATTCAGTCACTCACAATTTATTAGCTAGTTAATTTTCTTAGGTCATTTATACACTGGTGACATGAGGTTGTAATAATAATAGTGTAGTAATTTATTGTACTTGAAGTATTAGTATTTCGATCTGACGGAATTATAAGAATCTAAACAAAACCCAGAGAGGGCAGCAATCAGGAATTTGTATTTAGCGGAATAAGAATGCAATTCATATATGAAAATATTAACAATCAACAGTAAGTATTTAAACAATACAAAGATATAAATAGTCAATCACCACATCCGCCACACGTTGAATGTCTCCTTGCGTATTTATAATGATATCGCGGTTTGCTTGCCAGTCTCTGCGATCTTCTGACTGATTCGGTGATATCATTTCCATCAGTATCATCTAGACTTATTTCTGAATTATCTACAAAGTCGGGATTAGTAGTGGAGTCATTATAATCATAATCGGAATGACCTACCTCATTTATTCTCACTTGATCCAAGTGTCTGTTATGAACTGAATTATCTTCGATGTCTAATATCTTCACCATTCGATTTCCCATTCTTTGTAGTATGATACCAATAGAAGGTCTATAATCATTCCCTCTGTAATAATGTACATCAGAAGTCGTGGACATCAGATGCTTTCTGAGAATTCCAGATTTGAATAGTTTTGCAGGACTTTCACGGGTACTTGTATGCTCCGCATTGCGATATTGAAGTAAGAAGTTATCCACACATCTCTCTAGCTCATCAAAATTTTGAGGACTCATTGATGCTATAGCACTCTTTAATGTTCGTACAAAATTTTCTGCCAACCCGTTTGACTGCGGATGACGTGGTGCTGTGTACAGATGACGACAACCTACGTGTTTGAGCCAATCATTGAAGTTTTTCTCCGTAAAATGAGTACCATTGTCAGTAACTAAGACATCTGGAATTCCTTCTCGACTAAAAATCTTTCTCAACGCTCTGTGAGTGAATTTGGCATTAGGACTATCTGTAATGATGACTTCTGGCCATCTAGAATAAGAATCCACAATAACTAAAGCATAATATGAATTTAAGAATGGACCACAGTAATCTGCATGAATACGCTGCCAAACCTCACAAGATGCAGGCCACGGTGTCCACGATGACTTCCCATAGGACATTTTATGTAAACAGCTAGAACAGCTCTTTGATCTTTTGTTAATGTCAGCATCAATTTCCGGCCACCAGCATGTTAGGCGTGCTAATGATTTCATCTTATCAGCTCCTAGATGAGCAGAATGTAGATCATCCAAAATTGCAGATCTTAATGTTGGAGGAATAATAATTCTGTCATTCAGACATAGAAATCCTTCAGGATGGACTGAAATCTCATCTCTTCGCTTATAAAAGTCCGGAAATCTTCGCTTACACTGAACATTCCAACCTCTTTTTGTTGCATTTATAACACATCCGTAATATTTCCGAGTATCATTTATAAGTCGAACTCGATCCACCGGTAACGGCTGGACTAATAAGCAATCAGTATCATTAGCAATATTTTCAAATAATGAATAACGAGATAAGAAGTCTGCATGAGGTATATCCTTTGCCGATCTATGTTCAATAGTGTAATCATATGCACTTAGTTCTAAACTCCATCTCTGAACCATAGCAGCAGATGATTTATTCAAAGATTTTTCTGGATTGTAAATGAATTTCAAAGCTTGATGATCAGTAACTATGTGAAACTTAGTACCAAAGAGATACTTGTGCAAGCGTCTTATTGCCCATACAACTGCTAAGGCTTCTTTCTGGGTTTGTGAGTACCCTTGTTCACTCTTACTTAGACGTCTTGAAATACAAATAACAGGTTGTCCATTTTGCTCAAGTACTGCAGCTATACCCATAGGAGAAGCATCTGTAGTGAGAACAGACTTATCTTTCGATGAAAAAGGTCTTAAGAAAGCTTGTTTATTAAGAAACTCCAAAGTTTTTCGCAAGATATTCTCATGTTGTTGTTCCCACTTAAACTGTTTACTGGAGACCATCTCAAAAAGTGGAGATAACCGTTGAGTGAAGCTGAAGTTTTTTTTTTTTTTTTTTTTTTTAGTACCTATCCATGATCTCAACGATGACATATTATTAGGTGACGGTGCTTGAATTAGAGGTGCCAAACGACTAGCATCAGGTCTGAAACCTTCGGAGTCTACTGTGTATCCCAAGCATGATACAGACGACAAAGTGAAATGGCATTTAGATGGATTAACAAGAACATTATTCTCACATAAACACCTGAACAGTTTTAAAAGACGTTCATTATGCAATTCGATATTAGGACCATGAACTATAATGTCGTCTTGGTATGACTCAACACCATCTAATCCATCTATCATCTGATTTATTACATTTTGAAATATTGCAGGTGAAACCTTTAAACCAAAAGGCAAGAACTTATACTTGAACAATCCAAATGGAGTATTAATGGTTGTTAATGCACTAGACGCCTCATCAAGAGGAATTTGCAAATAGGCATCTTTTAGATCTATTTTGGAAAAGTATCTTGAGCCATGTAGCTTGTAGAGAATGTCTTCAGTTTCTAGAGTAGTGCAACTTTGCTGTAGTAGACGACTATTGAGTGTAAGGCGGTAGTCACCACAAATTCTAGGTGTTTTTCCATCAGCCTTTAGTGGCGTAACAATAGGAGTAGCCCAATTTGAAGACTCAACTGGCATAAGTATGCCTTGCTCAACCAACTTGTCTAACTCTTTCTTAACTGCATCTCGCAATCCATATGGAATTAATCGGCGTTTCAGGAAGATAGGATCACCCTCTATTTCAAGATGGATGGGCTGAATCTTCATACCACCTACACTCTTTGAGCATTGGAGAAGTAATTCCCTGAACAAAGATTCATCAAACAACTCAGTACAAAGTGAAATTTCGACATTTAACAATCTAAGGGCTTTTAATCCCAATAGAGCTGGACCATATTCACTAACAAGAAAGGGAATATTTACAAAATCACCACTGTCTGATTTCAAAGAAATGTTAGTAGCCCCGATAAGAGGTAATTTATGACCAGTTATGCCTGTAATTGAACTAGTAGTAGGATCTATCTGGACATTCTTACAAATCGATTGTAAATCTTTCTTAGAAATTATAGATTCAGTACTCCCAGTATCAATTATAAAACAATGGGACTTGCCTGAACTTGTAGTGAAGGTTCTCATTAGATGAGATTGAGTATTGGGAAAAGTTGAAAGAGACATCGACTGCATTTTAACAGATAAATTGGAAGAATTATCAGGATTCTCAGTAACATATGTATTCGAACTTCTGCACACAGTCTTGATGTGTCCAACTTTACCACATTTGTGACACTTAGCACTCCGAAAACGGCAAGTGCTTCGTAGATGTAACTTTCCACAGGATAAACACGGTTTAATGTTTTTGATCTCTGGCTGCATTCTATTACCTGTGGACGGCAGTTTGGATTTCTTTCCATGAACACTTGTATTTTCGACTTTGGACAGCATGACATCAGATACTGACGTAGTGGGAGCAGAGTATTCACTATGGACATCTTCATATGTAATACATACCTCTTTAGCAGTTTGAAAGGTACAAGAAGGAATCTGAATTAACTCTTTCTCTAATTTAGGAATATTGATTCCAGCAATTAGACGATCACGTAGTTGAGTATGTAGCTGATCTCCAAAGTTACACTTTGAGGCTTGAATTTGAAGTTGAAGAATGAAGTCTCTAATCTTCTGATTGGGAGAACGTACCAGTTTGTTGAAGTGAGCCCTCTCTCTCGTCTCAAATGTAGTCACATGAAAGTGATTTGTCAGAAGCTCACGGATCTTGTCATATGACATAGAAATGGGTTTATCTGGAAATGCCAGATTCTTCACCAGGCTATATGCATCAAGCCCAATAGCGGTGATGAAATGAGCAGGTATTTTATCATCCCGGACATTCTTGGAAATGCACCACGCATCAAAGCATTCCAAATAATCAGCAATCTCCCGCGGAGAACCATTAAGGGGAAATTTTCCCAGGTTACTTAGCTCCATCGCGACGCCAATTTGTAGTAATTTATTGCACTTGTAATATTAGTATTTCGAGATGACTGAATTACACGAATCCAACCAAAACTCAGAGAGGGCAGCAATCCGGAACTTGTATTTAGCGGAATTCTAATGCAATTCATATATGAAAATATTAACAATCAACAGTAAGTATTTAAACAATACAAAGATAGAAATAGTCAATCACCACAAATAGCTTTGTTTTAAAGTGAGCGTGTGCAGAGATTTAAACTGAAAGGGGTAAATGGATGTTGAACATAATGTGAAAAAGAGCAAATTGAAAGCATATTGGCAAATGGAAAAGCGAACAGTTCAGTTATTTAAGGACGTCGACACATAAGACGTTCGTATATCTGATAGTAAAATAATTAACAATCCTTTACTCACCCGAAAAGTTTCTCTGTATGTGGAAAGAATAACTGAATATTACTTTTAAATAGACGAGAAATTCAGCATTTGTAAGAGACTGTTTGTCCTGCTGATATGTCACACCATACCAGCCCTACTAAATGCTATTTACGCATTCAATCAGTACACCGATTGATTTGAAAGTACTTATAAAAAAGCACAGATTAAAAAGGACTCTGTTATTTATAAATATGCTGTGAAGTGAAATATATTTAAGGAGAAACTTTAACAGTGTAATGGGCAAAATTCTAGAAACTCACTTGAATAACATGGCTGAATTAAAGACCTTGAGGCAGGGTGCGTTATCAGCATAAACGAAGCGTAAAAATGGTGCCCAGGCATGGACGGATGCGTACCCGTCGGAACAAAACTCAGAACATCTACGGCATCTACAGGTAAGCAAGGAGTCTATTTGATTGAAATCAAAGTAATTCGGATTGGTCAATTTAATTTAGCTCTAGGTTTATTTCGAGGCAGTGGAAGTGCACTACTCACTTATTAAGTGCTAATAGGATTGTGAAAATCAAACTTAAAAGTTTCGTAATGGCCTTGACATACCTGAGTACTACGCTCTTCATATTAAAACATCCTGAAAATGTACCAGAAGAATTTATTCTGTAACGCATTCAAAATAATTCTCAACATCTGCTTTATCTTCAAACGCTATCCTCAGACTTTAAGTGTGATGCTGTAGAAGAATGTATTTTTGAGATACGCGCCTTGAAAATATGCATCAAATGCTTATTATTTCAATGTTAGATAATGTAACAGACCGTTGATTGACTGGACCGAAGTGCTCGGTCTTAGGTTGACATGTCATCTTCGTGTGCAGATGCTACGATGATGTCTGGGCATGTAATTAGAAGTTAATTGGTGGATGGTGACTACCAGTGGAATCCAGGACAGCGCTCATTTCGTCCTATTTGAGACTTCTCAGCATCTGCGCAAAAAGCCGACATGTCAACCTAATACCGAGCACATCGGCCCAGTCAATCTACGGGAAAATCTGAAATTCAATTAAATAATTAATGTGACCAGCTGCACAGCAGTTGGCTCTCGTGGCCAAAGTGATCTATTGTATAACGCTTAGGCTTTTAAAACTATTGGCACTGCGTTCAAGCCTAGGTGGGAACATTCTCACGTACTGGGGAATGCAGGCACATCCAGTTGACGAGCCCCAAATAGGACGAAATTCACATCCTGGATCCTACTGCTAGTCACCATCCACCAATTAATGTAGAAGACCGTTTATTTGGCGAAGACAGTGAGCTGAGGCGAGTATTTGAAAATAGTTACAACTGAATACAATTCACAAACTACTTACAGAAACAAAATACAGTATACAGTTCCACTTACAATGATAAAAGTGTTGTAGATTTACATTATATTTATCGGGATGAAATCAAATTCTTTTGGATATGCGATCGGTTTTTATTGCTATGGCGTAGGGAAGATGATTCCGATTTCAATGCCACAGTACATCCACGTTTTCACGTCCTGTTATGTGCTAACGCTGTACATGGTCAACGACTAACAACGTCATATTAAGAAGCCCCAGTGAAAACTTGAAAAGATGTATTGTAAGCGAATTTCAAAAGCGTGAGGTGAACAAAGAAAGTGCCTAACCGCGTATATATATATATATATATATATATATATATATATAACAAACGATAAGCAATAGGGAACAATGCAATGGCAAATATTTAACAAGCAAAAGTGAAATTAGTTTCTATAAGCGTATAACACGTGTACATGAATTAGTTTCATAAGCGTCCAGTTAGGCTTAATATAGGGGTGTTACGTTGCCAGTTGTAAGTGGTTTTGTACATAACATGTAGTTTTCCATGAATATGTACACCCATTAATAGCCTTCTAAATATACAGTTATCTCTATGAAATCTTGACTAAATATCTTCCATAATGTACTATATATGCTTACTGACAATCACTCTCTCTGATTTGACCCTAAAGTTTCACCACTTCAACTTCTAGTACCATATTCATAATACCTTCTGTAAGCAGAGTGCAATAGTTACCACTTTATACGCCTCACAAATCTCCACTTACTTCAAAGTCATAAAAGTTTCTCAAACTATTAGTTCTTGAGCTATTTTGAAATGACTTGGTGAGCTATAATCTTCGAAACAGTTGACAAAAATTATATCGCCAGGCAAATAATGCTTTTCTAAAGAATTTGAGTCTATACTTCCTCAGTTTATTAGTGTAAACAGAATAAACAAAGTATTTACCTCAAATGAATCAAAACATTCATTTGAAGCACGTTAGAAAATACGTTTCGTGCGGATAAACCAACTCATAATAACTCTAACGACAGTATATAGTGGAAAGAAAAAAGGATAGGAAAGAAATATTTATTTATTTTGAAATATCCTTGATAACTTAGTTATAGTCAGATGAAAATATGTTTTTATATTTCTCACTTTAGATGGAGTTCATATTCGATTCATATTCATATTTGATTTCTGGATAAATTATGTCCAGAAGTATTGGATAAATATTTTAATATTTCTAATCTTACAAAGAAAAATTAAACTTCATCAGTCTGAGAAATCTGAGATCAGTAATGCTTTGTACACATAGAAAAGTGATTAAGTCTGAAAATTTTGTAGCGAGGCTGTCACAATTCTACCCTGTGTCTAAATCGAATGGCGCATGTCCCCCCTTCTTGTAGCATCTTTGCCGGTTTATTTTTTCAACAAAGCAAGAACTACAGTTTTAGCAGAATAAAGTGGTACTATCTTTTATTTCGTTGCCTTTTCGTCAGCTGCTTACAGGGCAAAGACATTATTAAATATATCTACAAAAACAATTTAAACATACTTGCACAGAGTTCATTTTAAACAAAAATCAATCGATCAACATACGCATACACTAATTATATATATATATATATATATATTAAACACTATTCCGAACAATAATAATCATACACAATGGAAACTTTTAGCATTTTGCATTCGGAAGAAAAGGAGGTGAAATTATTCAGTTACCAGGGCAAAGAAAGACTGATAACCGCTTCTTTCTGGACGCATAAATCAGGTTTCAGGCGCTTGATGGAAATGGCTTCAGCAAACTTAAGGAGAATTGAGGTCTTTTGCCTATTGATAATTTTGAACGACCTTTCGGCGTCCACCTCATGACCCCCTGTCGAGGAGATGCTTGGCAATGGCACTGTTCCCTTTAGACGTAAGCTTTTTGGTACATGTTCAGAAAATCGTAGATATGCCCTTCTTTCTGTCCCTCCAATGTAACTGCTATCGCAGATACATGTAAATTTGTATATACAGTTGGAGTTAACATGAGAAGGATATCTATTGATTTTCGATTGCACCAAAGAGCAAGTTGTTCGATAGACGGGAACGAGCTTAGCTGCAGGATAGACTATGGCTAGTGATGTACTCAGCCTTCTGTTGATTGTCGCTGTAATGTTTTCACGTTTATAATCAAGATGAAAGTAGATTGGCTTTTTTCCCACTGTGATTTGTTTTACATTTGTGACTTCAGATCTTAGTTTTTAGTTCAGTTTTTCCAATATCCATTACATTCATCAAGCATGTCTGTCTTGAACATCCCTGCAGATTATAATATCTTGTACGTACTTTGCAAAAGTTAATTTTCAAGCCAATCAGTACTGTTAGCCAACAGGGAGATTTACGCATTTGTTTCTCCACTGATGATTGTTGGATATTGATTGGTATATTAAGTCATGTGTCGTTAGAGTCGAACCCAATGACTGAATAGTAACATTCTTCGGTCGAAACTTGATTATTTTGCAAAAATAATTTCTTCGCTTAATACACTAGTGACGCTTTACTTCCATCCTGTTAGCGAACCTCCCACTTGTTCTACTTCAAAAAGAGTATGACTCAGTTCGACTCATTTATAATGCTATCCTCCTTCTTCAAAACTTGCATATGTTTATGTAACTTGTCTAAATGGTTTATATCTGTGTTATCGTGCTTAATTCTGTCATTTTCTAGATAATTCAATTATTTACTCAATTATTTATGAGTAACTAACTAGGTTCCCTGTATAACTCTAGTAACATTTATTTTTGTTTAATTTTAATGAAGGAACAGAAAAAAAATTTTTTTGGAAATAAAATCATGCGTAAAAGCCTACATACTCGCTAAAACTGCGAGTCGCTTCCTTGAATATATGCCTTTATCGTTCATCTGATTTGAGAAAAAAAATCTTCAATGGCTAATTAATTATCATTAGTCACGAAATACTCATTTAGATAATTCGATTTTTGTATAGGTACATAACAAATGCTATATCCTAAACAAAGCTTTAAATTACGCGCTTTTATTTTCGTAATTCTATGAGACATTTCACTTGAATAAAACAAAAGTGGATCAAATTTTTTCAGTCACATGTATCATAATTTCTTTGTTTAATGTCTTTATGGTGAGTTTATGTATGAAATTACTTGAAAAAAAACGAACAGTATAGGCTGCCTCAACAAACCAGCGAAGTTAAATTTATGTAGCTTAGATCGCGTGGATGACATCTGTGATCAATACTGAAGAAAGCCAGTGTGGATGTTGGATGGGTGGATTTTTGCCTCCAAATTCTCTATTTCTTCTTCTTCTTTCAAATTTCATTGCTTCAAAATGAAATAGAACACAGCCTTCACGACAAAATATTCGGTTTCATTCCAGTTTACTTTTCATTACTTTTAAATATTTACAGAAACAAATTTGAGTATCTTTGAAATTACATTGTTGTAAGCGAAGATGAAAAGTAACTGAAATCTGGTATATCGAAAGAATAGAAGTTTAAACTGTTCGATTAGATACTTAAGTGTTTAGGCTTTGTCAAAAATACCCATTTAATCATGACTGTCCTTTCACAAATAATTCTAATGCCTCAGATTTAATAACCATTCTGTAAATCCAAAATCTTTACAAAATGATCAGGATATCATTTCAGTTCGATGACTGAGTGAGTGGAATAGCAGGTCTCCTTTTTCCAGTGAATAGAACTTGACGTCATTGAAATGTACGTTTTTTTGAACAAAGAAAGACCAAACATGTTTGCAAGATAATACAAAATCGTTTCATTTCGTGGGTTCTTGTCAACACACGTATAACCTGAACAATATCAAAATATAAGTTACAAAATTTCTGAATATACTTTTCTTACAGTGACGTAGTCAAATTATGAATATAAAGTGTGTGTGTAACATAAGTCCGAAATGATGTAAGTAGACAAGTGATTCAGTGTTAAATGTCTTGCTGTTTATGGTGTAACTAGACAAGATGGAAGGGGCAGAATCTAGATTTTGCTTAAAAACAAGGATTACAGCATTATATACTTCTATTAGTCCAAAACTAGCAACAGAAACTATGAAACAACTACTCTATAGTAATGAAAATACAAAAACGCAATGTTCAACTTGGATAGAACTCATAGAATTATGCCTTACAACATACTTCCAATTCAATACCCAAATATATGAACAGATAAAAGGAACACCGATGGGATCGCCCATATCAGGATTAACAGCTGAAGCCGTTATGCTAAGATTAGAATTAATAGCTCTACCTATAATTAAACCGAAAATCTGGGTACGTTACGTTGATGATACATTTGTAATAATTAAAAGAAATGATTTAGAATATACCCATAAATTAATAAACAGCATATTTGAAAACATCAAATTCACAAGAGAAGAAGAATTAGATGACAAAATCCTATTTTTAGATGTCTTAATCAGGAGAAAAAATACAGGAATTTCAGAAACACAAGTATTTAGAAAATCAACACACAGATCAAATACTCAACTATACTAGTGATAGTCCAATTACTCACTAAAGAAACTGTGTGCAGATATTGTTCAAAAGAGTTCAAACACATTGTAGCACACCAGAGTTGAAAAGAATGGAAGAAAAATATTTACAAACGGTCTTCAAAAAGAATGGTTATCCACAAAATTCCATCTAAAGTGTTTAAAGTCGAATCAAAACACCAACAAGGAACCATCATCGAATATCACAAGAAAATTCATCCTACCATACATGAAAAATATCTCTGAAATAACAGTTAGAATACTGAAACTGTTTGATATAGATATAGCACACAAGCCAGTCAAATCGCTTAATTCGATATCATGCAAACCGAAAGAACCACTAGAAAAAAGGGATAAAATTAATACCATTTACAAAACAAATTGTATGAACCGTAACAAGCATTACATCGGCCAAAGTGGGCGCCACCTTTGAATTAGAATCCAAGAACACAAATCAGCAGTGAAAAGACACGATATAAATTCTTTAGTATCAATGCATGTAGACAATTATGGACATGAATTTAATTGGGATAATGTCGAAATCTTAGACAGAGGAAACACCAAAAGTTCCAGAAGATTCCTAGAAGCCTGGTACTCAAATGAATATGCAATTAATAAACACGCTAATATATACGAAATATACCAACTAATAAAAAGTAGATCAGATGACCAGAAAGTTTAAAATCCAAGTCAATAGAAAATGGTCGGTACACCTGTAAAGATGGTTACCGGAAC
Organism: Trichobilharzia regenti; assembly: GCA_944472135.2. Classification (NCBI taxonomy): domain Eukaryota; kingdom Metazoa; phylum Platyhelminthes; class Trematoda; order Strigeidida; family Schistosomatidae; genus Trichobilharzia; species Trichobilharzia regenti. Next base: position 68,607,317 of record OX235264.1, on the reverse strand, counting down.
ACGAAATTCTATCACTCATGAAGAAGTTTAAATCATTTCACTTTATGCTAAATATTGCGCTGAAGATGTTGTCCAGAAGGACAACGAAAGCTCCGCAACTAAACTAACCAGCTCAGAGAACACCACTTTTTAAATTACAGCTTGATTCCACACTGTATTTTTGGTACAAGTATGGAATTTTCAGCGTGGATATCGACAGCCCGAATTTCGCAGGCCGACCATAGATATCAGGTGTGCGTCGGCAGGATTTCGAACTTCGGACCATGTACATGGTCGGCGAGAGTCCTAACCACTGTGCCACCGACGCACTATTAATTACAAGGATTAACTATCGACACAATACAACATAATAATAATAATGATTTACTTTATTCCAAAAACAGTACTTGTGATACAGAATGGAATTTTCAGCATTAATCACAATATTGCATCTAATTTCCTCAAATTATAAATAAAAATTAATCACACAGGAAATCTTCCACATTTACAATAGAGGTAGTGTCAAAAACATGCAGCATATGAAATGGAAATCATAATAATGATAACAGCTAGGATAATAATAATAAGAATACAAGTGAAAATTTCCGTTGGCTTGTGTCACACAGTATTGGCAATGTGGTATAGAAATCCTAACATGTTTAAAGAATATTGAATATAACGTTCTCTTTACATGATATGGTGAGGGGAAAAACAAAGATTACAGCCGTCATGGATATAAGTTGGTGTTTGCAATTATGAGAGTAAAACAGAGAATTAACAGGACCATAAATATAATAGAAGTAATAAAAGTGAAACTTGAAGGTATATAAGGATGGATGGAGGAAATTGCTTATTTACTAGATGAAAAAAGGTTAGTTGATTCTTTCCTGACACTATTTTCATCACATAAAATACGTGCCAAGTATGGTATCATAGAATTCTTATACTTAGACGTGCGAGCATACAGTTTTCTGAAGTTACTCCTTGTTCTACCTGAGGAGATGCAAGGTGAAAGCTGAGGGTAAAGTGGATGCTCCAAGTCAGACAAAATCCCTTTAGCAAATTTATTGCACGAAGTCAATTGCCAATCGACAACGACGTTAACTATGTGGTCCACTGGGACACCACTCACCCTACTGACAGTCTTCAGTATTCTACGAATTGTGACATAGTCTTTTTTAAGCAAACCAAGAAAGAATAAGGCTGAACAATAGAGAAGAATAGGTAGGATGCAAGAGTTTATGAACTGTAAGAGGAGGGGTTGAGTTATACCCGAGTGCCTTAACTTCTTAATGTAAAATGTCAGGCGGAATATATTTACTGGAGATTGCTAAGACATGGGAAGTCCAGGAGAGATCAGAAGAGAGAATGAGTCCGAGATACTTAATTTCTGATTTGATTCCTATATCATTGTCGTCAATTTTACAACTGTCATGAGAATCGATGACTTCTTTTAACTGTCGTTTACATCTCGAGCTGAAATCAACAGTCTGACACTTAGAAGGATTCAGTTTGAGACCGTTAGACTCTGACCATTTGCTGACTTCCGATAGAAAGCTATTTATTTTAGTACAATCTAGCTGGGAGTTAACAGACATTGAAACCGTTAAATCATCAGCGTACTTCACAAAGTTTATTTGATCAGAGTGAGGCAAGTCATGCAAGAAGAAAGAAAAAAGAAAAGGAGAAAGAACAGCACCTTTAGGGACACCAGCTTCAGTAGGCAATGAAGTAGAAGACTTCCCTTTATATACGGTGTACTGCTTTCTATCTGAGAAATAGGAATGTAACCACAGAGGAAATTTATGCACAGTATGACAGAAAGTTAAGGAAGATAGAAGTGTGAAGACAAAGTAAAATTATGGCATGGACAAACAATTAAGTTAATATGAAAAGTTAATACTGATTTCAACTTAGAAAGTGAAAATCCAGATTATCTGAAGCATTATTCGTTTAACACTGAATAATTTGTTTGATTTTTATTCCATTTTAAGTGCATCAAATATCATGATAAGAAGTGACCTTTGAGAGGACATATTATCGTGTTAAACACTTTGTATATAAGTGTCACTGAGTGAATTTAAAGGGAATCATATAACTTGAATAATTTCAGAAGTCACGCTATTTAAACCCTATCTTCCAATTAGAACCTAAGGGATCAATAAAAATAATATAATAATAATACAGAGGCAAAACATTAAACTCCAGCTTGTAAATCAGGCTTTTGCGATTGACAACTTAGAATAAACATTTTAAAACCAAACTGTATGTTACTCAAACATCAGATCACAGTGTAAAATTACTACAATCTGGTAGAAATGACGGCAAGGGGTTATTTTTATATTATTTTGTACTACGTTAATGCAAATACAAGATTATTCAGGCGGTTTGCACAGTAGTTTGACATTCATTTATTGGATATGAATAGTGATGTATTACTAACAACATTATGTTTTTATTTCAACAATCAGTTCTCAGTGATAGAATGGTGACCAGCCAGGAGGTATTTCCGGGTATGATTCCTGGCTGTCGCGCTCTTTAACCTGGCCGTGGCCATTAGTCGGCCGGATGAAGATGGAAGTTTGGGCGTGAGACTAACAATTACAAAAAACAACATAGTCGCTACTGAAATTCCAAAGTGTTAAGCTTGAAGAACCATCCCTCGCTTGGAACGCAAAGAAATGTAAAAAGACCTCAAACCTGACTCTACAGCATAGAATAAATATAAGTCTGTTGCATCACTGACCTAAGTTTTCAGGACAACATCTAACTGTTTAATGAAGAGCGAAGTGTCATATTACTAATACTTGATAAAAATTTTCTTGAGAGGTAAGTCACATTTCAATCCACTGAATTTCGAGGCTTCTCTTCCACTGCACGCAGCCCAAAATATACAGCTTTCATTCTGTCAGCAGAACGGTGGTATCAGGATAGTAGGATAAAGAAACGACAGTGGGTAGAATGTGATGGCCTAATCGGTTGCCAATAACACAAAAAGAAGATAAATTATCACACCACATAAACAACAAGCTGAAGGTTGTTCTTACTGAAACTTATACGGAAACTAAACTTCTTTCTGATTAAAGTCTACCAGTCGTGCACTTTGTCATTCGAAATTTGACAGGTACTTATCCGAAGTCACCTTAGACTGTGTTTACCAATTCACAGGTATGTGTTACAGGAAGTGCATCGAAAAGACTTTCCGTAGAAGATCGTCATCTCTCTGGTTCTCCAAACACATTACACAAAAGCCAAAAAGCTCAAAAATAACCAATCCTTCACAAGCGCCATTAACCGATATCTAAGCGAATCAGAACATGAAATGTATATTCGAAGTGCATTGACCATTATCATCAAACAAAGAGATCTAACTTTACTTCGAAATGATCAAATTAAACGTGTATGTACTGGAAAAAAAAACAGTGAATAACCCCAGTTTACCTCTGTCGACAGTTTTCCTATTTTATTACACAATTATGTGTTATATTTTTCGAATTTCTCCGGTATTTCAATTAATCTAGTTACTATGATTTTTTCTGACACTGATTTCAACTCAGATAATATCAGACAACTTTAAAAATCTAACTTGCATATAACTGAGCATTCTTCCAGGATTTTTCCCAGTGAATGAGTGTTGTTGTTGTTGTTGTCAAGCCAACTACCAAAACCTCTTAAATATTCTTTCGAACATATGATAAATAAATTCTTGCTTTATGGGTTATTTGAAACTGACTACGCCATAATATTTCACCTTTTATAGTTTACTTATACTATGACCCTGATACGAAAATTAGTTTGCTAATACCACGTATATTTTCGGCTGTCTGTAGCTAGAGAAAAGCCTGGAAACAAAATGCACACATTTTATATAGCGTATTTCACTCTACTTGATTTGATAAAAAATGATCAAGAGTGCACGTTGTATAGATCAGTGCACTGAAATCGACACATTAATACATAAGCTAACATTGTTGTCTCAAATGATTACTGGAAGGCAAAAGACTCGTTCACTGTACTTGGACAATACCTTAGAGTTCTGAATGACAGTAATGATGAATTAAAGGTGGATTAGTAAATCCACACAAAATCTTGTTACTTATGATCTTTGATTGTATGAGTTAAAAATTCAAATCAGTCAATGTCCTAGCCTAACAAAGTGCTTAGTAAACAGAACAGTTATAAACCAGGAGAATATCATTTAACTAACTTGTCTACTTGGAAACATGTCAACATTAAGGATGAAGAAATTGTGTACACTGTCTCAGTAATCTAAACACAAAAATAACTCCATAAGTTAACTCATGTATAAGTGGTGTGGTAGAGCACAACTCCTTAATAAAATAAATGTATTCGGCACAGTGCTCAGTAACACATTGTTTCTTATTTAATGATAACATTTTAAGCACAATCTAGCCAATTATTTTGTTCAAGTTAGTTTCTCTTTTACTCACTGACTGACTGAACCGGAATGTTCGACTTGCGTTGATATTCAAGTATTGGTTTGCAGGGATTTGATTGATTAATTACAGGATTTCATCATGAGCTGACATTGGTTAGAGAACCATTGAAAAACCAGCTGAGAGTACTGGACAGCTGTTTCGTCCCACTAGTTTGGGGCTCTTCAAAGCACGCACCCACTCGCGTTCGAACCCAGGACCTTCTTGTTAGAAGGTGAGCTGGTAGACCATTCAGCCACCGGGACCCGATCCAATGGCCAGTCCATGAATTCTAAATTCTGCCGATTCATGACATAGCGCGACTGCTAACCAACTTCTTCGGCAAGTTGATATATCGGCTACTAGACAATGTTAATCCTCAGACATTGTTAAAAATGCCAGTACTTGGAACCGATATGTCATCAGAAGCTGAAGATTTCGGTTCAACTGATCAATGGGAAAGACTAAAGCTAACTTCAACAAGACAATAACTAGTTCCTGTTGCATATTATATGGTTCTCGTGGTCTAAATAGTTGAGATAATTTTTCATTGAAGTGTGAAACGAAGGATACTGCGTCTCAGTCTCAGTGAGAACAATATTACTAGCTGAGGACTGCATTTATATCTGGTTGAAGAATTCAAAATAGAAAGAAATGAATATCCTGGATTCCACTGTTAGTCATTATCCACCAAATAACATCAAAATTAAATCAAACTAAGTAACGAATGCATTAAAGCAGGTGATAACTCTGACGATCAAAAGACGCAAAAAAAATATGTTACACATAAATTACACTCTGTCAAATTATCGCATCTAAGTAATTTCCTGTTAGTAGCTTAATAATTTAATTTTTGTAAATAATTATAAATAATAGTGGTTTTTAATATTGGTTGACATGACTACTACAAGTAAGCGCTTACATTGTGAGGAATTGAAGCTTATTGAAGCTCAAACAATTATGCGCATAACTATTTAGGATAGCTAAACTATTCCGACAAGTTAATCGCATTGCATAAAGCTAAAGGGTTTAATGATGAACATAAAACAATATCAATTAAACGTGAATTTCAGAGACAGCCTTCATTAGTTTCCTTTGACTAATATGGCTGTCTAGCAACGGTTGTTAGAAAACTGTTGAAATGACTGTGAATTTTTATTAGTTTTAATTTACTGGAATTTTTTTTACATAAGACCAGGTATAGATGAAAGATCATATTTTACTTTCAGTTAACACGAGGTGGTAACCGGTGTTATATTTTCTTTTCTACTAAGCAATGGCTGTATACATCTCAATATAAATGGATACACGATATCTAAGTAATCAAAGTACATGGATTGTTAGGAATATCCAGTCTATCTTTTAAATATAATTTGTAATTAAATTTTCGTAAGTGAAAGAAAACGGGATTATTTAATTACACAAGAGTCTAAATTATTACTCAAAAGAAAATTCAGTAATTGAATTTGTTTCCGTGTTCTCCATTCATTAATTAAATTCATTTTTACGTCCGAAACCGGAGTGTTGTGGTCTCAACACAGGTAACTGAACTTTACGTTCTACTATATAGCTAGTAAAACCTCCTACAGTTACTCAGAGTCACGAGACGCTCCAAAGACAGCGAAAAGATGGTTATTCTGGAATAATTTCGCCTTTACATTACATAACGATAACATAAAAAAACTCAAAATTACCTCACCAGTGCCGTTAGACAGCTATACAGTCAAGTCTGAGTACAAAACGAGTACTTAGAATCGAGTAGTATATAATTCCAGCAAGGTGGGATCAAAACCTCTGCCCACATAAATTACACACTGACGCTTTTCATGGACAGTTCAAGGTTAGAATGACCTTCATCCACTCAAACAAGATCACATAGCACTACATATTATCAAAGTATTGTACAACCACAAAGAAGAACCTCAAAATTAGAGATTAAACAAGGAAAGAGACAAATAATAAGTGTCAAATCAATATGGGATGTGGAAGTGGCAAAAATGAAAAAAAAATAAACAGTTTAGAAGAGAAACAGATGATAATTACAAAAGTTAGTTTAAACACCGAAATCAGTATAAAAATATCGTGATTAGATCGTTCAGGTGGGATTTTTTTAAAACAATTTTTCAATGACATTATAGGCGTGTCTTTTAGTGTTGCAGTAGTGTACTACAGATAATGTGTTCCAACGGAATATGCTTCTCACATATTCCCACAGTTCGGTACTGCATTAGCAACATAATACTATATATCTGTTTGAACATTCTATTTCATGTCGTTTAATGTGAACCAAAATCACACGCTTAGTGTTTAATCAAATAAAATAAACATTATGGATATAAATAGCTGTTTGATAAATGAAAATATATACCTTAGCTTCTGTGTCTTGCCTTCTGATGTTACAATATAACCAGTAGTTGATCTCACATACTAAGCATGTTCTAATATGTACAATAACCAACAGTTAGGCTTTATCTAATATGATATTAATTTAATGTAAGTGCTGAAAAAATTTCGCTTAATGAATCTAAACTGTAGTAATGATGCAAGGTATCTTCTTAGCCTAACTTTTCGACAATTGATTATTATCAGCGTATAGTGAAGTGCTTTGATTTCATGCTTACTGATGCTTATCAGGAATAAGTTATATACAGAAAAAGTGATCATTTCAAAATTCTGTGCCTCAGTTTATTTGTACGATAAGCGGAAATCGTATTGCCTAGACAAATAATCAAAGACCAGCTTAGAATTCTGGTAAGTTTCGAAACTGTGTTTCTGTGTTATCAAATAACATACTCTTCTATGTGTGATAAATCACTCTAAATTAAAAGCGGAAGTTAAAAATATACTAGTTTCAGTTTTATCATTCACCCTTAGATCCTTAAAGGTAGAACTAAGCCTTTAAGCAAACTATAACGAATAGTTTATCTGTAATGTGTTTTAATGTTACATTTTAAAGATTGTAACGACTTCAACGACTTGTTGTGTTGAACTGAATCAACTTCTGACTTATTCATAATCGAAATTTTTTCAAGTGTAAGTTTTCCGGGCTTACGTTGTTTTGACGGTGGGGCGGAGGTTGGTTTGAATTCATGGGTCGTTAGATTGGGTCCCAGTGGCTCAATGGTCTACAAGCTTGCCATGTAACTGGGAGGTCATAGGTGCGAACCCCTGTAGTGGGTGCATGCTGATAAAGAGTCCCAAACTAGGAACGAACAGCTGTTTAGTACTCTGAGATTTTCAAAAGGTTATCTGACCTATATGAGCCCATACTGAAATCCAAAGTATTTTTGTTCACCTTTTGGGAAATTCGTGGAAAAGATAAGCGGAAGTAATTTGTGTTCTCCTAAGCATTTAAAGGAAGCCATACTTCTAAAGTATGCATCTAACCATATGCATTAAGTGGAAACAATGCATAAATTTCTATCTTTTTTTGAATACATTTAAAGGCGAATCAGTTTCTTCAAGGCTGCAGATATGCCTTCCTGACGTATGACAAAACCTACATCGAGGGTTTTTTCTCCCCTCTCTCCAACTATCTAACACTAATTCAGCAAAAATAGTGTTATTCAAATCAGTGGAAATTACTACAGTATATCAGTACGAGAGTTAAGATGAAATCACTCCCATGAGACCGAGCACTTCGGTCCAATCAATCGACGGGAAAATCTGAAATTCAATTAAAGTAATATGACCCGTTGCATGAGAGGTAGCTCTCGTGGCCCAAGTGGTTTATTAGGTAATGCTTTGGCGTTTGAAACTAAGGGCACTGGGTTCGAGCCTCGGAGGGAAAATCACCACTCGCAGGTACATCCAGATGACGAGTCCCAAATAGGACGAAATGAGCGCTGTCATGGACTCCACCGCTAGTCACCACTCACAAATTAAATTCTAATTAAATGCTCAGACATCGTCGAAGCATCTGCACACGAAGCCGACATGTCAGCCTGAGACAGAGCACTTCGGTCGAATCAATCGACGGGAAAATCTCAAATTCAGTTGAATGAAATCACTCCCATAAATATTGTAATATTGACAAACCTTATATCTTCTCAGAAAAAGTTGTAAGTGATCATTACAGACTTTATGTTGCCAATTTCTACTAACTGTCTTGTCTGAAGAGTATAGCGTAATTAGCTTCCAAGGTGTTCTAAGTAGTTCAAAGAGAATGAATACATTTCTGAGCAATGAGTGTACATTTTTAAATAAATAATTTATAATATATGGATGTGAGATTGCTGTATGATGCCTTATCTTCAAAAGATGATATCAGTCAAGACGTCATTGTTGTCAATCATATTATATAAGGGTGGGCATTTTGTATACATTCTAATTACTAAATGAATAAGAAAAGTTGAAGTAGTGACGTGGCAGTATTGTTTATGCCAATCATCTGGGTGAAAAACAGCTTTTTCTTTACAAAAAAAAAACAGTTTCATTCAGACTAGTTTTTCTTTGTGTAAATACAGCGTGTACTTACGATAACGCTAATCTGATTAAACAGGCTAGCGAAATATAGAAATATTTAATTTTTATAGAGAAATAAAATTTTACTTAAGTTTAAATGATTGATTTCAGACATTTTGCATAAAAGGATTATTTTTCTAAATGTATACTTAAGGGGATTCATAAATCTATAAAATTTCCCATATATCCAGTGCTTAGTTAATGGTTTTATCTGATAGTCACAAAATGGATTCTGTATAATCTTGTTTTTACATATAAACTTGAAATGAGGCCTTAACAAATCTACATTTGACTGTTATTGTTAAACCTCATTATTCCTACACCCTCTATTATTATTAATATTATTCCTTTGGGTTCCGAGTAGAACATACGGCTTCAACAACACATCTCCACTTTGTTCTGTATTCTGCCGCCCTCTTCATCTGAGTAAACAATTGTCCTTAATCTCTGATATCCTCTATGTCACCCTCGCACCGACGACTTACTTGTCAGTTCCCATCCTGCTTCTGCTCGAGCAATAGCTTGGTGCGCGATGTCACTCGACGGCTTCCTCAATGTTTGATCGATACATTTCCACTTTCTCTCAAATATTTGTTGAACAATCGGCTCTTGCTCGGTAGCTTTGTTCCCAGAGTTTCTTGTTGCTTACTCTTTTTAACTTTTTGATCTTTAGTATGGAGCGAAGGCAACTGTTGATGAAAGTCTGCAGCCCGTTGGAAATTCTTTTCGTGACGCGCAGTACAAGTTTTTGGCCTATACATAAGAACTGACTGACTTCAAATTTGTATTGAAAATCTGAATCTTGTTCTTAATCCTGAATGGTGAAGATCTTCAAACTAGCCTAAGATTAATGAAGGCACATTTACCGATTCTGACTTTGACATCTTCTTCGGTTCCGTCTGTAGTTGATATGATGCTTCCTGGATAAGCCCATTGTATTAGGACTTTGGCTGCCACTGCTGACATCATGATAGTCACTCACTTTCTCAGTGTGCTAGTGGTTGTCATCTGGATGATCACATAGGTGGAGATTACTGGCACTACAGTTGACAATTTCATCAGTCTACATCCATCCCATCTGCTCTCACAGATTTCCAACACTTCTATATCATATCTTCGCATTTCATTCGCTACATCGGCAGCCTTCCTAGCTTCGTGCATTGTACGAACACTCCATGTACCCGTTCTTATTCTTGCCTTCATCCAAAAGAGGACACATAATCTGACAGGTCTCATGAAGGCTTTCATTGGCCTGCTGTGTAATTTCGCCTATCTAATTCCAGCGAAGAATAAGTTTTTTATTTGAATGTTTTGTATTTTTAATATATTTTTTGTGCGTTGAATTTTCTCGAGCAGTTTTATAACTTTTGTAATGCAGAATCGCTAGCCCCAAGCCTCATTGCTCCTCTTTACTCCGGCCTGGGACCAGATGCAAAACTAGCAAGCTAGTTAACTAGGCGAGGTTATACACCTTCTATCTGTAGGTTATTAAGATATTATTCTTTCAGCAAGGTTCTTTTGGTTTATTAGGCACAAAATACTGATGTTTTAATGTCGACCATATAATACGGTCTACGGTAGATTCCATCGAAGGGAACCGATTAACTGAAATCAAGATGAAAATATATCGATCCCTCAACTAGAATGAGTAGTTAACATTTAGAAACAAGCTGGTATGAACAATAAATGTATTTAAGAAACTTATGCAAGAAATGGGCTCAGTCTACACTGTCTGATTCTCACCACCCCGCTTACTCCCAAATCTCCTCTTGCATCTCATCATGTAGAACTAAAAATCATTGTAAAGGGCTATCTTATTTGACAAAAAAGTACAAAACCCTAGAATACTGTATTTAGTTAGCGTTCTATGTAATAGAGAAAGTGTTAAGCGTAAAACATAATTTTCTATGTTTGAACGAAATATATCCATGACAAGCAGTGGAATCAAAGGTAAACATTTCGTCCTATTTGTGCATCGTTATCTGGGTGTACCTGCATTCCGAGGTCAGTGTGAACATCATCACTCACTGACCGGGGAATGCAGACACACCCAGATGACAAGTACCAAATAGGATGAAATGTTCATCTTTGATTCCACTCCTAATCATTCTCCATCAACTTACTTCAAGGTGTTAACTTGTTGTGAATATTTGATGAATTATTGATCTGACTGACTTCTAAAGTCTTCCTTCACCTGGATACTTACCAATCTTATTCACTTCACAAGAGGTAAAGTTTAATACGTTTTATCTTTAAAGGATAAATTTCTTTCATATTCTTATGTATTTTGCTCAAGTAATACATACTTGATTAATAAGAAAATGACGCCACTGCCTACTGAAATTTTTCTGACTTTGTTTAAAGAATTTATTCAAGTTCTCTTATAAGTTGAAAAGCAAAAGTCCCAATATATTTCAAAGTTTAAAAAAAATATTGTTTTGATTTCCATTTCTCTGGGTGGTCTCTTCCCTTTAAATGTCATGCATAAATTCTGCAATAAATATCAGCTACTTCAATTCTGGATATCAAGGTCAAAATTTGTCCTTATAGAAGTGAACAAGTTGAGCTTCAAGAATGATTATTATTATTGATAATATATGAGGGGTAGAAAAATAAGCTATTTGGCTTAATAAACTGATTTCCTGTTTACTCTATCGTACATTCAAAGGCTGAAAACAACAATCGGAATAAGTTAAAATATTGTTGTTGTAAGTGTTAATAAGAAGGCCTGAGGGAGTTTTTTGGTTTGACCTACTGATATGGAATTCATGAGACTGTCACCGAAATTGGAGTAACTACCTCGGTTGCGATTTAAGCTTAATCTGATCGTTACTGGTGGGAAAAGTAACAAGAATAAAAGTATACCATAAACTATTGGATATTATCAAGTGTTGGTTTGCAGGGATTTGATTGATGACAGGATTATCACGAGCTGATATCAGTTAGAGAACCAATGGAAAACCTGACAGTACCAGACACCCGTTTCATTCTATTCTGCGACTCTTCACCAGTAAGCACCCACTATGGGGTTTCGAACTCATGTCCTTACGGTTACCAGGTGAGATCGTAGACCATTAAGCTAGTGGATTCGAACCCCTGTGCACTGATGAAGATTCCCATAATAGGAAGAAACGACTGTCCAGTAATCCCAGGTTTTCCGATGCCTGACGTCAGTTCGTGATCAATTCTGTGACTATTAGATATTTAAGGTTTTTGTTGAAAAGAGGATGATGGGTTGAAATTATGCCTTTTTGTTCAAACAATTGCTATTCCACATTGATTTTTTTACTGGATATATCAAATAGTGACGTTAATCAGTTAAAACACAAATAATTGAAGACAGTTAACAACAAAGATTATGCTCTTACAAAAGAATCTTCTAATAATGCCAAATTAGCGGCATTCGAAAAATGTCAAAATAATCCTCGGATCAAGAAAATCCATTGGATAATACTATTTTGCAGGGATTATATATTACGACAGTGACTATTACATATACACATGCATTAGGTTGACAAGTAGCGAAAAATCTGTCAGCTTTATTCCTTCATTTATCAGAAAGTTGGTGTAGTCGAATAAATTAAAGGATGTTTGGAAATAGTTTACAAGCATATGCAGACTGTGAAGTCTACTTAGTTATTGGTTTAATGAGGAAAATTTCGGGAAGTTTTCTGTTTCGTTTTGAATGACAGTCTTATGTACCATGGTTATTCATGTATTAACAGATCAGAAGTGAAAATCACTGAATTGCTACACTTAGTCTGAGGATACATTTAGTACCTGGTACCTTACACATAGAAATATATTTACGCATATACGTTAATCATGCCAGTAAAGTAAAGTCGCTTCTAACATCAGCTGTTGGTTTCACTTCTCTTACAATCGGAATAAAAATATTTTTCGTCTGAATACCGTTTGCAATCATAGTAATGAAAATGGACATCCTAATACTGAGCTATACTAGAGCAAGTAATAAAAGTGATTCTGTTGTAACTCCTAAAGGTGAAATAAGCTAACACTTGCTTCTTAACAGTTTGAAGCATTTATAACTGATTAAAAAAATAGAAGATAGGGATTTTTTTTGATAAGTTTGATTTCTGAATGGAACATACAGCGTTAAGCTTGAGCATTGGATTTTCAGTAGCAGTGGTATTATTCTATTTCACTGGATGTAAGTGCTAGCCTCACGTCCAACCTTCACTTCTTATTGAAGTGACTAACGCAGAGGAATCGAATCCAGGACCACGTCAGTGGTTGGCGAATATTCTACCACCGAACCATCAACAGAAAGAAAACAAGGTTGAAGCAGACGGAGACAGAAAGACATGCAAGAACATTCTGCAAATTACGACATCAGACTGCTTTCATACTGGCTAATGAATAAAAAGGTAAAGGTCACTTAAATAATGTTTAATGACAAAAGGAGGTAGTTAAGCGTTTCCTTAACTCTATACAACTAAACACAATTATAAGAAGTGTTTCCGTATGGAGGTATTCATGAGGAGGAAACCTGATTTTTGGGAGATAAGCAAAAATAAATACAATTACACGAAATATCGACCCTCTAGTTTTGTTTTTCAATCTTTTTAGTAGCACATATCATTGAAGATTGATGCTATCTCTCTCGAAGTGAACAGTGCTTTGAACCATCTCAGCACTATAACAAATTTTAGTCACAAATAAAACACCTGGCACTTTCCGGCTTTTATAAGTTCACTGTAGCATAGTGTTTGTTGTATTTGAGCAATGGTCTTTAATATTAGATAAGTATGGAAGACTACTTGAGTATAGGTTTTTTTATTTTCTCAAAACCATAAACTCATCCATATATAACTGATCTTAATAATTACGAAAATAGAAGTTATACTGTGAAATCATTTGACAGAAATAAGTTGGAAGGATTAAACAACGGATTTAATGCTTTTAGGGTAAACCCATTTACTCAGTAATATAGGTTAAACAAATTCATCTGGCTTATTTTTAATTGCCTTATTAGGTGTATTTAATAATATGCACAAAGTAAGGTAGGAATGAAGTTTATGAGGTTAGCCTACAAATTTAATTTACCGTCAAGAAAGGATATCGTTTGTTTTTTTTTTTTGCTTGCCAAATCAAAGATTTTATCAATACTATCAATGTAGAAATATGGTTAAGGCAATTTAAGGAGAAAATTTTCGATTATCAATTCATAAATGATAGATAGTTTTAGCGATTGCAGATTAAATTGTTAAGTAACTTCCTTTTTGAGATTAGGAAGTTGACGTCGTATTTTCACAATGTTCTGAAAAATGAATAGTTCACGAAATGAACGAACTACTTTTTCATGCATTCTAACGCAAATCAATAAGTCCATCACATTATTAAATCTATGAAAAGTACCAAAGAATACAAGAACGGTCTTTGGATCATGTGAACTCTTAGGTGATTTACTTTCACCGTCAGAAAGTCTAATATATTTTCAGCCATAAATACTTAAAATACTATTAGATAGTAAGAGGTAATCGGCCACAGGAAGCCTTGGACCTGGATTTCGTGCTTGCTGCCACTCACAAATCAGAAGTGATATCTGTAGTCTTCAAGGAATTCATGTTCCCCCTGAAATTCAAACCCGTATCGCTCAATGCTGCAGTTAGCGGTATTACTCCTGAGTTATTCGGGTTCATGATTAAGAAAGGATTCGTCTCATGATGCTAGTTACTAACCAGTGTTCAATCAAAGCATCAAATACGGTCCTACAGGAGGTCAATCATCGGCGCGAATAGCTCAGCGGTAGCGTGTGTGGCTGCAGCGCTGAGTGCTTTAAATTCGAATCGCAGGACGGACATGAGTTACTTCAAGGTTGCAGGTACGCCTTACTGATTGGTGGGTGTCAGCAGGCATGAAGCCTAGGTCCAAGGCTTTCTGCTGTTTGGCTCCAAGAATCTAATAACAACAATTCAGAGTGCACTATGATTTGGAGCTATTTAGCATGGTGGCCACATTGCGAAATTGACTGATAGAATTCAGTTTGAGCATGACAAAGGTCAAGATGTACGGTTTTAATTACTAGCTATTGTCCAACCAAGATATACTTGGAATATTTTTAACCTTGTAACGATTTAGTTTCTTGTTTCTGACGCTTTAGATCAATAATGAACATAAGAATTGCATCACAAGATTACATCACTGGTAGCTAATGGATTAACATCAACTCAGATAGTTTCATCGAAAACATGAACATGTTATTTTTAGTCGTCGTTCATTCCCTATTTATTTTTTTGGTTGGTCGTGACTAATGGGGAAATCTAAGGTGCACACTTCGTCCTATCAGGGATTCATCGTGTGGTTACACTTTCATCCCCAGCAAATGATAGTGTTCTCAATGTCTTCATCGTTTTGAACGTTAAGGCTTTATCCTCCAGGCTACGAGGGTCATTACGGCCACCTTTTAGGCAACATATATCAGCTGATGTTTGTTTTCGGGTCAATTTCGGATTTCCCATTGATTGGTTTTAGTGGACCGAAACGCTTGGTCTCTTATAAAAATTAGGTAGATCCAGATGTCGAGTCCCAAGTTGAACAAAATTCACATCCATCAGCGATCAAAATAAATTCATGTTAATCCTTAAAGATCATCGAAACATCTGTAATAGGAGTTCGTATGTCAATACAGACTGAGGGCTTTGGTTCAACATAATCAATCAACGGGAAATGACAAATTATTATAAAACAAATAACTTCCTTAGTTTGTGGTGTCTGTTAATATCATTTCTATTAAAATGTATAATTTATTTACCATGATGATAAAAGGTTGTAAGTGGTTAAATTGGGAAAACTTTATATAGGTAGTAATTCAGTGAGGTGAAAAAAGTCTTAGCACTCAAGGCAAGCTCAAAAGAGTTCAATTACTTCCTGTAGGCTATGCAGCTGAGGCTATTTGGAGATCATTAATTTCTGTCTTGTGTAAGAAAGATGACTGAACACATGGAAATACTGTACAACCGACTCAGTAACACTGTGAGTACATATAGTTACATGTACTTTTGCATATCTCATATATGTGTGAACATTTCTTTTGTTCATTTAACCTTTGTTTATTAAATAAACATATACGACATTTACAGGTCATGTTGTTTTGGTCCGAAATTGAGGAACTTCTATCATTTCCCTTTTTATTTTAAGCAAAAGCTCGATAAGTGGATAGATTAAAACTTCACCAAATACAAATACATGAACGCAGAGAGCAAAAAATAGAAGGTGCTGACTGCTCTTAAGAACTCCGTCTTCCTAAGAGTACAATTCACAGGTGGTGTCAATAGCGAGGCTTTATCACAACGTCTGAGACCGGCCTTCAAAAGCACTTTCAATGCAGCTAAACTATATTGTATATTCACTAGCCAACCAATACTTAGTTCAAAAAATATAGATAAACCACCCTCTTTCGCCTCTCCCATGTGTATTTATCAGTTTAACTGCTTGTGCGGAGCTAGTTACATTGGACGCAATATCAGGCAAGTTCATCGCCGAATTTCTGAACACCTCACGTCTTGGTTTGACAAAAGTGCGAGTAAAGCTATACGCAGCTTAATACTAACTCATCTCGTCGATACTGGATAACAAGTTGACTCTAACAGAGCTTTTAAAGTTACTCACGGTATTTCACCCAACGTCTCAATGAATCGTCTACGAGTACAGCTTTTAAATACTGTAGAGGCAATCGAAATTCACCTGAACAAGCCCAATCTGAATGTTGAAAAGAAATGTGTACAGCTCCTTTCTTTCCCATGGCCAACTGCATAATATATATTAAGCTTTTAAAAACGAAGTTTTCCCCAACCCTTGTTAATTTTTACAATTATAGCTAGTTCTATTAGTTTGTTTATATTTTTCATAATTCTTCTGAGTCATCCTATTCTTTCTAGTTACCATTATTTTCACACATTTCTTGATTATGTAATATCTTGTCGCTAATGCTACCTCCTTTTTTGGGAACTCATTGACTATAGTGACATGCGATTTTAATTCATGTGACTACAGCTTTCCCAGTGTAATAGATCATGAAAATGTCGTCAACTTTCCCACCAGACTGGATAATTCTCTTGATCTTGTATTTGTAAATGACCCTGGAATATACGAAGCTTGTAAAAGAGCCCCACTCTTTAACTCAGATCATTGTATTGTGTGGGTTTTACCTAAAATTCATGGAAAGTTACACAAGAAAACTTTTTCACACCTTTCCAAGAAAACTGTACATGGATGTTACTTCATGGAGAATGTTCAGAATCTTAGGGGCATGCTCAAAGACCCAAGTTGGGACCTGTTTAATGAAGACTGTCTTGATGACACAATTTCTAATATTACAAGTTATCTCAAATTTTGTCTTGACACCTGTTGTCCTAGTGAAACGCTCTTCATCAGATTTGACCGTTTCTCCTCCCCTCAACATAAAAAGCTTCGCAGACAAAAAGAAAAGCTATATAAAATAAAGAATAATACTGGTTTGAAAACAATTAACATCCTAATAAAATCTGAAATGCACAGGTTGAATTCAATTAACAACCAGAAGTTTATATCCTGTAAAAATACGTCAAATATATGGAAAATTTTCAAAGAAATTACTGGTGATAAGCAGATGAATAGTATTCCTTATTCCAGAAATATCGTGCTAGCCGTGTGGAAGGACATCAAAATGGTACCTATCCCTAAGTCGTCTACTGGGACATGTTTTAAATTTAGACCTATTGCTATCACCTCCCCTTTTGTAAAAGCTATGGAAAAGCTACTCTTACTTAATCTTCAATCTTCACTTAAAGCCTTTAACGATCTCAAACAATTCGCTTATAACACAGTAGAAGTAGTTTAGATGCAGGTGCAGTCTTGTACCATAACATTGTCTCCAGCTTAGACAAGGGGGCTAAATTTGTTCTCTGCACCTTCCTAGATTACACATCTGCTTTCAACTCAGTCAGTACCTAGGGACATTTTGTTAAACAAGCCTGCTGACTGTTGGGTTGTCAAATGGCTGCATTCTTATTTCTCAGCAAGACAGCAGTACACCGTATGTCATGGAAAGTCGTCCACTTCTTTGCTTACTGAGGTTAGTGTTCCTCAAGGCCCTGTACTTTCTCCTCTTCTGTTTTCTTTCTTCTTGCATGATTTGCCTCACTCTGATGAAATAAACTTTGTTAAGTATGCCGACGATCTAACTATTTCAACGTCTGTTAACTCCCGGCTTGACTGTGCTAAGATAAACAGCTTTCTATCAGGAAGTAGCAAATGGTTTTCGTGCAACGGCCTTAGACTAAATCCTTCCAAGTGCCAGACTGTTAATTTCAGTTTCCGAAGTAAACGAAAGTTAAATGAGGCTGTTGGTTCCTATGACCCTTGCAAAATTGATGGCACTGATATAGAAATCAAGTCTGAAGTTAAGTATCTTGGATTAATTCTTTCTTCTGACCTTTGCCGGTCTTCCCATGTCTTAGCAATTTCTAAAAGAATATTCCGTCTGACTTTTTACATTAAGGACCTGAGGCACTCACGCATAACCCAATCACTCCTCTTAGAGCTTGTCAACTCGTGTATTTTACCCATTCTTTTTTACAGTTCACCCTTATTCTTTCCTGGATTGCTTAAAAAAGACTGTGTCATACTATGTAGAACTCTGAAGACTGTCAGTAGGACGAGTGGTATCCCATTGGGCCATATCCTTGACATTGTCACGAATAGGCACTTGATGTCATGTAACAGATTTAATAAAGGAATTTTGTCAGATTCTGAGCATCCACTCTACCCGAAGCTCCAACCTTGTGTCTCCTCAGGTAAAACAAGAAGTCTTTTCAGAAGAATTTATGCACGTACCTCTAAGTATAAAAATTCCACTATACCATATTTAACGGCACGTACTTTATGTGATGAAAATGGTGTCAGGCATGAACTAACTAACCTTCTTTGCACTACTAAATAAATAATTCCTTCCATCATTACAGTACCAAACTTTATTGTTATTGTATGTCTTACATTTATAATCCTCTCAATTTTTTGTTTTTATTTATTTATCTTTCATAAGTGTGAACATCGTTTAAGCTGTGTTACCACTGTTAATCTTGTATTTCCCCTCACTATACTATATCAACAGAACATTAGATTCAATACTCTATAACATGCTAAAATTTTCAAACTGAATCGACAATACTGTTTGAAACAAACACACTGTTATTATTTTTTATTATATTTAATACTCTCAATTCGTGTTTCGAGTATTTTTGACTTAACACCATAAATATGGACAAATTCCTCTGGTTAATTTTGTTTTAATTTTTAATTTTACTTATATTTTCAGTAAATCAAATGTAATATTGTGACAAATGTTGAGAATTCCATTCTGTATTATAAGTACTGTTTTTGGAATAAAGTAGATTATTATTATTCAGAATAAACTTGAATTCTGAGATTAGGTTTCACCTATCCTTGAAAACTTAGATATCTTGGTAATAAAATCTATTAGTGAATTGTTTTGATGACTTTGATTCTCTTAACTCCCCCAATATACCCAAAACTGGTTAACTCAAATAATCAGTTGATTTTTGATATTAGAATAAAACTTGTGCACAGTGGTAGAGTGTAATTCTATTATGGGTAAATTTTGTTTTGATAAAGTCTAACAGTGTAATACAGTAATGTTTACTGTTTAACATTACTGTGTAACACTGTGACACTTTATCAAAACAAAACTTACCCATAATGGAATCAGTTGATTGGTAGGATTTGGATGTAAAATATATATATTAGTGTAGAGCCAGCCAATGATGAGGAACTATTTGAAAAGGAATACATGATTTTTTCGCTAAAATACACTTTTGTTTAATAATTCTTTCTTAAATAACCTGATGGTTAACGCAAAAGAAAAAAACAAGATTATGAACTGTGATCAGACCGTGTTTATCGAACTTAATGACCAAAATATGTTATTGGGAATATTTAACATACAACAGTTAAACACTAGTGATAATAAAAATGTCATTAAAGGTAGAATTAAATAGAAGGGAGATTTTCGTCTAACCACTGATATCGAGTATAATTTATATTGGTGAATAGTTAGTTATCTATGTGGCCGGTGGACAACAAGCAAACAGTTGGATTTATTAAGCTGAACAAATAAATGCCTTGTTAAACTTCAGATAATTGTCTTTGTCAGTGGCTTAATGGCCGTTGTTTTTTTGCCTTTTGCTTTTGTGTTTTGCCAATAAGCATAACAATATCTGCCTAGATAAGTCAATTTATTCTTGCGATAATGATAGTCAATAAGAGAGAAAGAGATATGTAACAGGTTTTCGACATAAATATATATATATATATATATATACGAATAAAAGTGGTGAGGATTTAAACAGAGACGGTCCGATATTAAAACTTTTGCTAAAGTTAGGAAGCAAGTAGTCACAGACACGACATGTATGTACATATAATCTCTCTAATAGTTGATCAGATAAATGGATAATAATAATAATTTTGCTTTATTCCAAAACAGTACTTGTGATACAGAATGGAATTCCCAGCATTTTACTACAGTATTGCATCAAGTTAGTACATTATCAATAAATAAAATTCTACATAGATTAAGGAAATATCAGTTCATTATGACAACAACATATTGGTATGTCGGTAGCAAAGCCGAAAATTTAACAGAATGCTTGAAGGTGCTAGAAAAGTAGGTTCTAGCATATTTACTGGCGTAATCAAAATAAAGAAACAAAGCTGCACATAACGGAAAAAAAGAGGGAGAGAAAAGGAAAAGAAAGAAAGAAAACGTTCTACCTATAAATGATATGAATTGGAAACACGAGATCCAGTTGTTCTACTGACTATTTATTAAGTTAAAGGTTTCACGCCTAATGCTTTCTTTATCGCACAGAACACGAGCTAAGTAGGGTATGGTTGAGTTTTTGTACTTATTAGTGCGAGCATATAGTTTTCTAAATAGGCTTCTGGTCCTGCCTGACGAGATACAAGGAGAGAGTTGTGGATGAACAGGGTGTTGTGAGTGAGATAGGATGGATTTCGCCCATTTTTCACATGAGTCCATGTGCTTGTCAACCAGAATATTAACAAGCTGGTTAAGTAGCACGTTGCTTACCGTGCTGACAACCTATAACATCCTGCGTAATAAGGCATAGTCTTTCTTCAGTAGCCTTGGAAAAACTAAGGGGAACAATAGAGAATAATATGCAGAATGCGAGAGTTAAAGAATTGTAGGAGTAAAGGTTGGGTTATCACAGAATGTCTTAACTTCTTGATGTAGAAGGTAATACGGAATATTTTCTTAGAAATCATCAAGATATGGGACGACCAGGAAAGGTCAGCAGATTGAATGACGCCTAGGTATTTAATTTCTGACTTGGTTTCTATTACAGTGCCATCTATGTTGCACACCTCATGAGTGCTGACCAGTACGTTTAGATCAGATTTTTGCTTAAAGATGAAATTGACTGTTTGGCATTTAGAGGGGTTTAAGGTGAGACCGTTTTCCTTAGACTACTGGCTGATTTCTGATAAAAAGCCATTTAGTTTAGAGCAGTCACTTTGACATTTGACAGGCAAAGATACAGTCAGATCGTCAGCATATCTGACAAAATTGATGTCACTTGAAGATGGTAAGTCATGTAGAAAGAAAGAAAAGAGAAGTGAGGAGAGTACAGCACCTTGGGGGACACCAGCTTCAGTGAGTACAGCCGCGGAGGATTTACCTTTTTATACGGTATCGATAATTTTGTTTCGTTTCGTTAAATTCTACTGGTCTAGGAATTCTAATAGTTCTAGTCAGTAAAATAATTACTATACGTTTCTGTACCTTAATCCTTCTGAATACGAAGAGTAAATTTTGTTATTGTAGCACTGTGAGAAAGCAAATCAACCTACCATATATGAACTTAAACTCTAATTTGCTAAATTATTTCACTGTCAACAAGATAACATTGCTCAACCCTAAGTTAGCTTCATAAATAGTCTGCAATAATAATTATTTATTTGACTTGTAAAAATAATTTTTTTCCTTTGGATTACAAGTTCAACATAGAGCTTCAAGCTAGAACTTTGATGTTTATTTCAGCGGCATGAAGTTGCTAGTCTCATGCCCGAACTTCCGCCTTTACCAGTCTTATTACTGGCTTAGGGAGGTAAAGAAGTGCGTCTATGTCCGAAGATTGAACGCCGAACCACTTGCATGGTTGATGAGCAATCTACAGCTTTGACAATGACGCAAAGAAAATGAATTTAAATATATGGTATTATAGTGAATTCATTTCTCCTCTAATCTCTAAACGGTTACTAGAATATTGGTAAATTAAGCTATAACCTTATAGCATACTAGAAGTTTGAACAACAATAATTACAACCTAATTCTGGATAAAATTTTTACATAGTGTATACAATTCTTAGGTTGATTTGTTATATAAGATCTTCGCTTTGCTCGAAATCTTGAAATAAAATCGCGTGATAAACTAACTTTTGATATATTTTTCCATCGTCTTTTTTGAGAAACGCACAACAGTAGATTAAAAGTCACTTAAAATATTTCTGTGACAACATTTTCTGACCCATAGTCATAAGTGCATGATTAAAACAATGAAGAAAAATGTAAAGCTTTAATGGATTACATTGGATAAAATTTCGGGTGGTCCAGTGACTGAAGTAGACTGATAAATTGATCTAATTTTAAAGGCTTTTCAACTAACTAGTTAATTGGTTGAAGGATTTCATCATGAGCTGACATTGGTTAGAAAACCATTGGAAAGCCACCTAGAGGTCCTGCCAGGCAGCTTTTTCATCCTAGTTTGAAACTCTTTATCAGTACGCATCTACCCGAGTTCAAGCACAGGACTTTCCTGTTACAAGGCGAAGTCGTAGACCATTAAGTCACTGGGACCCGATCAGTGGTCTAGAAGCCCGCTTTGTAACAAGAACCTCATGGGCTTGAACTCCGCTAGATGCGTACTGACGAAGAATCACAAACTAGGACGAAACAGCTGTTTGGCACTACTTCCAGATGGTTTTCCAATGGTTCTTTAGTCAATGTTAGCTCATGATGAAATCCTCCAACCAATCAATGAAAATCCCTACAAACCAGTACTTGAAGATTAATTGGTTAATTGTGAGTTGTACACATAAATTTCTACTCAAAAGGTAATAAAATGAGGGTTTCATACTTACTTGTGAAGACAACTATTGTCTTTTCAAACATTGACACTGCATTATAAAGCGTTCAAGTTTCTTTGTTCTTGTCCAATTTTAAAATATTTCCTATTTCTGGGCAAATATATACTCAAGAATACATTTCATTTTAATAGGAAATTATTTGAATGATCTTAATGTTGTTTCTGTCACAAACCAATGTATTTATTTAATAGTGTATATCTTGGGAAAATTTAAACTCGAACAAAAGCAGGTGTTCATTATTTTTAGATTCACATTCTGTAGATAAATAACGTCACCTTATGTCTGAATTTATCCCTGAATGAATTAAAACAGATTAGTATTACAGAATATTAACCACATATTGCTGAGATACAAAGTAGACTTGGACTGAATTTATGAGATGTTAATGCAATACCTAGGTTGAAGCATTTATTTGCTTGTCAAGAGATAATATTAAATTTCTGGTCCAACCATCCTAAAAGCAATTAGGTAGAAAATCTCACTTGTTTTTGACAAGGAAAGGCCTCAAATTCACCACTTTAACTAAGCAGTTAAATCAGCACTCGGAGGAATAGGTAACATTTAGTTTAAAAATAATTTCCTCGAGATTCATCTTCAGTATGAATAAGTAAAGTTAACTGTTTAAAGAACTGATGTCTCCTGTGAGATTCAAATCCACTTCGTACGGTGCTGCCACCTGAAACATTACTAATGAGCAATTCGGACTCATGGTTAACTTCGTGTAGGACTGTAATGGTTAAAATGTTTGGTGACTAGTTAGTAAGCAGTATCATACATCTAGTATTTGATGTTAGTGCTCAAAGAATTCTGTCAGGAGATCCTGTCAACTGCCAGCAACCATCTAACACTTCATAAAATAATCCACTTGATTGCTCTCAAAATACAACAAAGTGATTTACCAATACTTGAATATCAATGAGATGCTCACTGATGAATGGTCCTATTCTGGTGGGTAGTTACCTGGGGTTCTAGTGAGAAGTCTTGACCAGTAGGGTGCAGCAGGTCAGGTGTAACGACAAATACTCGCCGAAAACATTGGCTAGTGGCCACACTATGTCATGAACTGGCAGAAGTTAGAATTTATGGGCCACTGGATCACTTCCCAGTGGCTTAGTGGTTTACGAGCTTGACTTGTAACCAGAAGCTCCTGGGTTCAAATCCCGATGGGTGCGTACCTCTGAATAATCCCAAACTAGGACGAAACAGTTATCCAGTACTTCCTGGTGATTTTCCAATGGTTCTCTAACCGATGTCAGCACATGATGAAATCCTGTAACCAATCAACCAAATCTCTACAAACCAATGCTTGAAAGTGAGTTTTCTTGCACAGTATTTAGTTCTTCGGGTTTTCGGTTGCCCACGTACACACGTGTCTCAATCTGTAGGTATAAAGTTGTTCGGCGAGAAATGCTCTGAAAATATTTCTTCTTTGTTAGATTTTCAAATCGATTGATTCACTGACAATTATGAATAAATATGGTTAATGAATTAATATGCTAATTGATTATATATTAAGAGTTGAACTCTGTACCAGATATAATCTACTACTGTCAAACCAAAAATATTTTTCACCAATACTTCCTGAATGCTAAAAACAAAATAATTTCCTTGGGAAATTATTTCCTCAAGAGACAAATTCACAGATGATATTTTCAAGAAAACTGATTCTCTCTCTTATAGATTATGCATAATGCCTATCATCAGCAAACTTTTTTTTGTCATTGAAATGCATATTTTTAGCTTGAATAGATAATTTTTTCACTGTGATAGGGTTTATTAAGGCATCTAGATTAATTATTACAAATGGCTTTTCACGCACAAAAACATAATACATAAGTGTAATTGTCATCGAATAAATACGTGTTTAAGATAGTCTGCAAGCCTAAATAACAGAAGGCAGAGATTAGATTTTCCTAGTCTTATGTGGTCTAAAATCATACTTCTGTCAAAAATTAATACGAAGGTCAAGAGGATTATTGTGAAGTCACATATTTTTATATGCATTATTTATATGACAGTTTAATGCTTCTATTATATATGTGTCTGATCAACCAGATAAAGTCTGTGGTCAATATGTCTTATCAACGTTTGTCTTTATACGTCTTAGGAAGTAGTTAGAACTACTCGCTATTGTACAGTGATACTCAATTCTACATACTCTGATGAGATTAAACCACAATGATTCTGTCCAGGCTATGATAAAAATATGTACACCTAGTTTTCGACATTCTACATTCGATAACAGATACTCAAAAATAAACTGTTAATAGTAGAACTGAATTAAGGAACGTCATTTTCAAATAATAAAACGGCAGTTCCGAAACTTATATACGTTTACTTTCACATAATACGTATGAATATGACTTTACTGCCTCATGTCTACACTCTAAGAATGGCAAAATATGCACTAGCCACTCTAAAAATGGATGAACTCAGTAAGGAAAAAGTATCCCTGTAAAACGTTTTGTTTACAGAAGTTAGCTGTAGTGAATCGCCTTATGGGTAATTTAATTATAGCTCCCTAAGGTTCTAAATGGGAAGTAAGTTTTCAGCAACACATCTCCATTCAGATCCCTACAAACTAACTTTTGAGAATATAAGATGTAGAATTAGTAGAAATTTGTATCCTTAATATAACTTATCAGTCTCCTAACCTCAATTTGCACAGTATTAAACAAACCACATGTTTAATGGCATAGAAACTTTATGAGTAGTTCGAAATATCACTTTTTTTGTATACTTATCGAATCTTGACTTCCTCACTTATCAACTGGGTTACAAATCCCTTCAAATTATTCCTGCAGTCATAATACTCAGAACCTACCAGTGTTTGTTGCTCTGTTGTAAATTGGCTTGAATTTGTGAAAGAAAAGTGTTCTTGTAATACAGTTAATCGCAAAACTTAAAATCCGGATAAAGATGCCTAACATATAATTATATTTCAGAAATAAAAGTAAATTATCGAAACCTTTGAATTTTCTTAACAAAATGAAACGCAACTCTTTTATAATGACAGATTCCTGACTGGTAGTGATAACAGAGTACGTTTTTTCCTATGAATATGATGTATGGTGTACCGAAGTAAAAGACAGGAAGTTAGGGAGAGAAACAAAGATAGAATGAACAGAAGACATCTAAAATAGGCGATTGTAAGCAGTTAGTTAAAAGCTTCTGTCTTTATACTCACTTGCTAAGAAATTTTGTTTCTTCCTGAGTGTATTTCAATACATCCTTTCAAAAGACTATCTTTTTTTCTCTCTCTAATCTGGATGTTTTGAAATAACACAGAAACGAACATTAAAGTTATAGAAAAACACCAATATTTCACAATATATGAAATGAGTGAAACAATTATTATTTAAAAAAGAAATCTCAGAATCATTTTATAACATTTTGATCCTTTTAAAGGTGATTTTTTATGTTTCAGATGGTTTGGTGTACATAGAAGTAATTCATTTCGAGGTGGAATTTGTCACTGAAGAATATTAGTTCGTTTCTTTTCGATAATCAGTTATTCTTTGACTTAAAGTTTGATCAGCGGTTGACATCAAGTAGAGAACCACTGGAAAAACCCCCATGGACAGCAGTTTAGCCCTGGGTTTGGAGTCTTCATCAATACACACCCACCAAGGTTCGAGCCTTGGATCTAACAGTTAAAAAGTCAGTTTATAGACCATTTAGACACTGAGGATCCAATCCAATCGATCATGAATTTCAGCTTCCTCTAATTCGTGATTATAGGGTGAACATCATTTCGTCATTTGCTTCGGCGTCAAATATGCCAACTGAAGAGACACATAAGTGTTAGGAATAAATTTCCAAGTCAGAAGTTGTTCGCAGTATTCAAAGCTCAGTTTATTTTACTGCTCATAGTTTGTTAATTGTTTTTATTAGAAGCAATCTGGAAAAAAATATAATGTAGAACATTGGGAGTGCTCTAGAGGAACAGTGGTAAAATGCTCACTAGCCACCTACGTGGTCTAGGGTTTGTTCACCGACTAATCCATCTCCAAACTTATCTTTATTGGTAGTAAGCCCTGTGAAGAGGACAGGTGGAACGTGATGCTACCAACCTCATCTCGTGAAAACAATAATGGCTCAGATACTGAAAATTCGAAACTCAATCCTAAAGCTCTATGTTTCACTTGTAACACAATAAAATAGGTTATTTGCAATTATTAGAACATTAAATAATTATTAAGAGACATTTCGTCTAAAAATCTACCTTGATATTTGTAGATGCAGAATAAATAACACTTGGAATCATGTGCGTACTGTGTAAAAGTGTCTACATCAATTTCATTGTAGATCTGAGCATAATTAAGAAAATTCTTTGAAATTATGGTGTGCTGAAGTACTAAGTGAAATGTTATAACATTTATATTTTAAAGATTTTTGTAATAATGTAAATGGAACCTATTTGAATTAAGGTTAGCATTGTAAAGGGTTTGAATACTCTGGCCTAAACTAAGCTAAAAATTCAATAGTACATCTAGGTTTAAATGGAATAAAATTTTTTGTGACATTTGGAAGAAATTGACTTGCTGGATTAATATAACTGACACTATTGTGTGTCCAAGTGCTCATTTCACTAACCGTCAATATACTAATAACTATGGAATAGATGTGTACGTGTGAATGCATGTTACAAGAGCTGGGCAGGGAGAATAACAAATATCTATTAAGATTTCTTCAAGAATTGACATTGGTTAGAGGATCACTGGAAAACCTGGGGATACTTGAAAGCTATTTCATCCTAGGTTGGAACTCTTTACAGTGCTCACTCACTGAGGTTCAAACTCAGGACCTTCTTGAAACTAATCAAACCCCTGCAAATCAACACTTGAATACCAATCTGATGCTTACTAGTGGCTAGCCATATTCAGTTAGGCAGCTACCTGCGTTCTAGAGGAACGTTTTGACCAGTGGGGTACAGCAGGTCGGATGTGAAGACAAATACTCGCCGAAGACATTGGCTAGTAGCCGCACTATTTTGTGAACTGGTAGAAGTTGGAATTCACGTACTGGCCATTGGATCGGGTTCCAGTGGATAAATAGTCTACGACGTCGCCTCGTAACCAGAAGGTCGTGGGTTCAAACCCTGGTTATAGGTGCGTATCTGTGAAGAGTCCAAAAATAGAACGAAACCGCTGTTCAGTACTCCCTGGTGGTTTTCAAACGGTTCTCTAACTGATGTCAGCTAATGACGGAGTACGAAAACCAGTCAGATCCCTGCAAACCAAAACTTATACATCTAAAACTCACTTTTGAATATCCTATTTGATTGGCGTTGAAACTTCTTAAGTTTATGTGTTTTGTTTCACTGTAGGCGAAAAGTATGGTAATAGTTCGCAAAAAAGTGAATCCTCAGGAATTCTTATGAGTGTACACTTTTATCATCAACGTTTAGATAACAAGTTTGACATCATGAATATATAAGTTATTTAGACAGAAGATATAATTCAGTAAATACGAAAGGATTTTAGTTCAATAAACGCTTTATTTTCCGTTTAGTTTAATCTCACTTTTTCGCGAAATGACTCAACTGAACAGAGGTCAAAAATTTCGGTCCAACCAGCCGAAAATTCAGAAAAGAGTTAAAAACAAATGATAACTGAAGTCCTGTTCACAAGAGGTGGCTGTCGTTGCCTAAATCGTCTAGCAGATGATGTCTCGGTGTTTAAAAAGATGGTTGCTGGGTTCGAATCTGAACAGGTATCACAATCACTCACTTTGGATTTTAGGTATTTTCAGCCTCTGACGTGTGCTATATGAAGGCAGACTGATAGGATGAGGCTGGAATTAAAATCAACATGCCTGGAGGGGCTTAGGTGTTTATTCCTCAAATGTGGATTTGATTTTCGCTGTTCTCTTGAGATAATCTCACTGAACAACTTTTAGTCTCTTTGTTAAAGATTGGACTAGTCACCAACCAATCAGAACAGCTTATTGTCCATCGACCTAACTGACTTTCAGTATAGCTCAGAATGTATAAATACGATGCATTTTGTCTTAATAAAAAAGATTGTTACCACTTCTCTTGTCTTCTATTGTTACATTGTTAGAAGCTGATATGTTGCGCATAGGACAAACTGCCTATCCTGGATTCCACTGCTGGTCAGCATCCTTCAAATTACTTCATCTCACACACTACTAAGAATCCTGAGTAGTGTTTTGCATGTTATGTGGTAAAACTATGAGTGCTACAAATCCCCTATTTGAACCCTCATCATATAATTTGTCTTGCTTTTTATGAACTTTCTAATGCATTTTACGGGGTGGTTATCGAGTTTTACTCTTGCTGAAATCAACCGATCAAGAATGGATAATATGATCACGTTTAGACGATGAAAGTAGGTCAAATGTCACGTTGTACCTTTTTCTTTCCAAAAAAGTGGGCTTTAACTCACTAATTACCATTGTTCTGGGGGTGTTTTGCTGCGTTTTTAAAAGTTTCGGTTATAATCAGGCAGGATTAAGGTGTTCAGTGTATTTCGGTACATCTGCTACCCGCAACTATCAAGACTCAGGAGTTTGACTGCTTTTTAATTCGAATAAATGTTCCTTGTACTCATGTGAAAAAGGTGAATACTCCTCCCTTAGTGTGTGGAGACATAATTAAACTGTTATACTATTTGGGATATGACGTAGTCACTTATATAGTGTTGAATTTCCTTGTTGATAATGTGTTTAGCTTTCCAATCAATATTTTTACTCTTGACTGATTCTCATCTCTGCCAAGAAATTATACTACTTATTGTTTTTTCTTTGTAAATTAATTTAACGTTCCTCTTGATGAATTTAGTTTCTCATTCCTCTGAGTTCTGAATGGAACATAGAGCTTCAAGTTTGAGCTTTGAATTTTCCTTAGCAGTGATGCTACATTTGTTATTTTAGTGGAATCGCTAGAATCTCTTTCAACTCTCCTTTTTCACAAGGTCCAGTAACGCATCAGCCCGAAGTATATGGGCAGTTGTTGAGTCTTCTATCATTGAATCCCAAAGGAACGCATGTCCCTTTCTGAGATTCAAATCCAAGTCACACGATGCTGCAGTCATACATACTACCGTTGAGTTATTCGGGATCTTCTGATGGAATGGTAAATTATAATCCTTTTACTCAGGAAAAACACTTTATTGAATCAAAGATTTCAATTTTGGTGTCTCTAAGGATATGTTCAAAAATATCAGGCGTTTGAAACCTCAATACATAAAATAGATAAAACAAGGGTGATGATATTTTCACTTTGTAACATGAGAAGTTGAATAGCTTGATCCAGAAACTTCAGAATAGGCTTATTCTCGCCAGGGATTAGTATTCTATTTCCTAATGAAAAATAATATGGAATAAACTCAAGGCATTCGATGCAATGACTAAAATTATATCTCAAACTAAGTCTCAAATTACAATGTCATGAAAAGCGGAAGCAGCCATTTAAAAATTTGGTGAGGTTAGACGTAAGTTAATATTCTTCAATAATTCTTATGAGAATTAGGCAACATCTTACCTACTCTTCAGGAATGAATGGCACAAAATGTCACATACTTTTGTGTTTTTTTTCTTCAAAACTTATGAATTTTGTGGAATTCATTTCCTCATCAAAATAATTTGATTGCATGGAGGATTTAATCATGAGCTGACATCAGTTAGAGAACCACTGGAAAACCTGAGAGTACAGGACAGCTGTTTCGTCCTAGTTTGGGACTCTTCAGCAGTACGCACCCACCGGGATTCGAACCCAGGACTTTCTGGTTACAAGGCGAGCTCGTAGACCATTGAGCCACTGGGACCCGATCCAGTGGTCCTTGAATTCTAACTTCTGCCAATTCACGATATAGCGCGACCACTTCGCAATGTCTTCTTCTGCTGCTGAAGAGTCCCAAACTAGGACGAAACATCTGTCCAGTACTCCCAGGTTTTCCAGTGGTTCTCTAACTGATGTCAGCTCATGATTAAATCCTCCATGCAATCAAACAAAATCCCTACAAAACCAATACTTGAAAATAATTTGACACAATATTTCTTGATGGCTACATTATATGGAAACTAATTGGAAACGATTGAGTTAATATTTTACGGGTTGATCACGGATTGATATCAGTTAGAGAACCACTGGAAAACCAGGGAGTACTGGACAGCTGCTGTTTCATCCTAGTTTGGGAATCATCGGCAGTACGCACCCACTGGGATTCGAACCCGGGTCCTTCTGGTTACAAGGCGAGCTCGTATACCAATCAGCCACTGGGACCCGATTCAAGGGCTCGTGAATTCTAACTTCTACTAATTCGTGATTTAGCGCGACCCCAACCATTGTCGTTGGTGGGACATCCATCCACACACGTGACATCTAATTGGACCTCACTGGTCACGACTTCTCACTAGAACTCAGGAAACTCCAACCTGTAGCAAGTCACTAGCGAGCATCAGATTAACTTTCTATAGTTTGGTTTGTAAGGATTAGTTATGTTTTACGGGTTGATCACGGATTGATATCTGATGTCTGAATGGTATACGAGCTTGCCTTGTAACCGGAAGGTCCCGGGTTCGAATCCCAGTGGGTGCGTACTGCCGATGATTCCCAAACTAGGATGAAACAGCAGCTGTCCAGTACTCCCTGGTTTTTCAATGGTTCTCTAACCGATATCAATCCGTGATCAACCCGTAAAACATAACTAATCCTTACAAACCAAACTATAGAAAGATTGAGTTAATAGTCAGCTCCCTGGATGAAGTAAAAAGCGATATACGTTTTTAGGCGAAGGACTTCAACTAAATGGGTGAATAATGAATACTTGACAAAGCTATGTTGAATAAACTAAGAGACACAATTTCCTTTTGCAATAGTTTTCACCTTGTTTTGTAATGTAAGGTTTTTCTGTTGTGAGAATGCATCCTAACAGAATTTGTTTATCTTTTCAGAAATAGGTAGAAGTCATAATTTCGCTTCATCATTAATCCTCTATTGTTGAGTAAAATCCTAAGCGCCAAGTTACGTTTAAAAAAAACAAGATACATTCATCATTAAGTGGAATTGACAGAAGATTTGAGTTTATTTTGAAAACATTTGTGAAATTTCCATTACTGTGTATCAACAAAGAGCAACTGAAATATAACGTCGTGCTAATAGAACCTAATTTTATGACTGATACGGAGAAAGGTTGTTTGACATGTAGGTCGGTAGCTGACTAAAATATATTCCCAGCGTTCGTGTTCCGTGGACGATATGATTTAACTGAATAAAGCCTACAAAAAAGATAAGCTAATCTGAAAATGTATTTTATTTTTTACAGAACAGTCCGATACGTTTTAAGCAATTAGAAAAATATCTAACACGTTGGTAAACTTCGTCGGATCGCATTGAAAAGTAGAGTTCAGATTTAAACAGGTAGGTGAAAATCAATGTTAAGGCGATTTCATCTTGAAACGTGGATTCTGAAACGTTAGACTTTGCGCAAATGTTATATATTCCTTATCAATGTCCTTACTGAATATCTGTGACACAATGGAACATCATTATATATTTGATCACGTTTTCAGAACAATATATTATCAAGAGATATTTTGCAGAAACTCGATATGTTTCAAATTTGGCTCTGGATTGGTGTCAGTTAGAGAATGAATGAGAAGCAGGGACTACTGGACATCTATTTCGTCCCAATTTGAGACTCATCGGCAGTACCCACCCGTCAGGGTTGGAATCCAAGATTTTCTCGTCAGAAGGCGTGATCGTAGACCATTCAGCCACCGGGACCAGACTAAGTGGCACATGAATTCCAGTTTCTAATAACATGTGACATAGCACGATCACTGGCAATGTCATTAGTAAATACACTTTCTAAATAATCTTTAAAGGATAATAATAATAATTTGCTTCATTCCAAAACGGCAATAACGATACCGTTTGGAATTTTCAGCATTGTGTACAATTTCGAATCTACCGCATAACGTTAAAAGCAGTTATAAAGATAATATTGCAGGATTGTTAATGTCAGTTCTTATTAGGTAATTTTTGTGACAGTAAAGTTATTTATATCCAAATAATAATGTTAGTAGCTGATATTGTCAGTTAATTGAGGTAGTGTCACCATAGATTAAAAATAGGAAATAATAAAATGAGCCGATTACTTTGCTAAGACACATGATAATTCATAAATTTCACGCTACACGTTGTCTATGCTACATAGTCCACTGGTGAAAAATGGTGTTGTTCAGCTCCTATACTTGGTCGAACTGGCATATAGTCTTTTTTACTGGCTTCTAGTTCTAATAGATGAGATACAAGGGTAGAGTTGAGAATAGAGGGGGTGTTAAGGGTCAGACAATATAGATTTTGACCATTTCTTGAATGCGTTCAGATGTCTATCAACTAATGTAGTGACAATCTGACTAAGATGTTCACTACTTGCCCTACTGACAACCTTTAATTTCCTTTTCAAAATGACATGGTCATTTTTCAATAGCCTAGGAAAGACTTAGGGAGAGCAGTAAATTACAATAGGTAGGATATAAGAGTTAACAAATTTTAAAAGCGGAAGTTGGGTGATTCCAGGTTGTTTTAGCTTCGTAATTCAGTAGCCTAGACTGAACAACTTGGAGATCGACAAAATATGGGATGACCAAGTAAGGTCAGGATATTTTGTGTTAGACTTAGTTTCTTTCACAGTCCCACCTATGCTTCAAGCATCGTGTATATTAACCAGTCGTTATAGATCAATTTTATGCTTAAAGGAGAATTCAGTAGTCTGGCAGTTTGAGGGATTTAACGTAAGACCACTTAGCTTAGACCACTGACTGATGTCTGACAAAAAGCTATTAAGTTTGCAACAGCCTGATTCAGACTTGACAGGAGGCGAGACGGTCAGATCATTAGCGTATCTGACGAAGTCAATTTCATCAGAAAGAGGTAAGTCATTTAGGAAGAAAGAGAAAACAAAAGGGGGGGGGAGAACAGCATTCCGAGTAACACTAGCTTCAGTAAGCAAAGCACAAGATTCACCCCCATACATACAGCATACTGCATTCTATTTGAAAAATTAGAATGTAACCAGTTAGCAGCCCAGGACTCAGTTTGCACAAGGGAAGGCTTATTTATCAAAAGGCGTCTAGTTACTGAGCCAAAGCAGATGTGTAGTCAGGGAAAGTACAACGTACATATTTGGTCCCATTGTATAAGAGGGAGATAATGTTGTGATGTTATACAGTGACAGCATCTAAAGTACTTCTGCCCTGCCCATAAGCAAACTGTTTAGGATCATTAAAACATTTAAAACAGAGTACATAGTTGAGTAAGAGTAATTTAGCGATTAATTTCAATAAAGGAGATGTGATTGCAAAAGGTTCAAATTTAACATTATAACCAAAACCTTATTTGGGTACAAGGATAATTTTAATGCTTTGCTACGCAGCGGATACAACATTACTGGAAAAGGAAGCATTGAATATGCTTGTAAGTGGGTAGCGAAAAATATCAGCTAATCTCCTCAGGGAAACACCAGGTACACCATCAGGAACTAAGCTCTGAGAAGGTTATAGAGACTTCAAACATTTAAGAACATCAAAAGTGTTAAAACTAGGGAAATCACTGAGCTTTTTATTTGTTATATTAGGGATAAAAGCATCTTTAGGAGAGTGTATGAAGGATTTGTTGAGAGTATTTACATCAACAGAGGGGACATTGTTACTTTGTTTACTACAACCTACAATTTCACTGAAATGTTTGTACATGTTTACGGGAGTTTTGCATGAGGAGTCTTTCGTCATAAATAGTGTTCAGCCGTTAAGTTTCTGATTTAATAAGGATGTTTATCCTTTTAAGACCAGATATGTCTTTGGATATGTGCAGCCTCTCTTTTGTCTTCGTGGCTTTTGAGATGAGAGAAAGTAAAACAATCAAGCCTTTTGAATAATCTCCGTGAAGGGCAGTATACGTCAAGGCAGAATTTGAGATAAGTCGTAATATTTGTGAATATATTATTCAGTGTTTACTCAGTAAATAGGTCCCAGTTAGTGTCATCCATCTTGTCTCTAAGTCAATATGTGCTAACCTGTAAGTAGCATCTCAGCAACAATCAGTATAGTAATTTATTATTATTTCTTTTAATTCCTAGAGGAACATAGGGTTTCAGTAGCGCGTCTCCATTGCGTTCAGTTCTCTGCTAGAGTTTTCACCTGGCTCCACATTTGCCCACATGCTTTCATCTCCTCTTAACATGACCTCCTCCAAGTCACCCTCGGACGACCAACTCGCCGTTTCCTGTTCGGATTCCACTCGAGAGCCTGTCGTGTGATGACACTTGATGGTTTGTTTTCTCAGAGTATCCACCTCCATTTCTTTTTGCTTATTTGTTGCACAATCGGTTCCTGCTGTGTTGATTCGGTCATTGCCAGAGATCCCTGTTGCTGATCTTTTCTGGTCGGCCATCTGATCTTGAGTATTGAGAGAAGACAACTGTTGATGAATGTTTGTAGTTTGTTTGAGATGCGCTTCATGACGTGCCAAGTCTCTGATCCGTATAGTAGCATTGACTTCATATTGGAGTTAAAAATCCGGATCTCGTTTTAGTATATTAATGGAAAAGAATATTCTCTTCAGAAGCCGTTTGAAAAATGTACTATTTTTGAAGCCTGAACTGTTTACTGTTGTCATCAGATTTAGAAACTTTATTTCTAATTTGTGGAAAAACCCCTTTTTATTCAAATTACTTCGTCAAATTTTCAAGTATTGGTTTTATAAGGATTTAGCTTGATTGGATGGAAGATTTCATTATGAACTGACATCAATTAGAGAACCACTGGAAAACTTGGGAGTACAGGGCAGTTGTTTCGTCCTAGTTTGGGACTCTTCATCAGTAAGCACCTAGAAACTCAGGACCTAAACTAGGACGAAACAGCTGTCCAGTACTCCCAGGTTTTCCTGTGATTTTCTAACTGATGTCAGCTCATGATGAAATCCTTCATCCAATCATACTTCATCATATCTCAATAATATTCATATGATTTATAAAGTTATTAAAAAGTCTTAACTTATCTTCCTTTCAGTGAATAATTCCTCCAAAACAACCAGAATATTGATTGCCAAAATTAAGTCTCTAATTTCATCAAGTATTCACCAAAATAAAAACAAAAAACAAATTCTCAATAATAAATTTCAAAAACAAAATTAACTTCAGAATTGATTTAAAAAAATTAAGAAGCAAAACATAACATTCAATAAAAATTAGTTTGTTTCACACTGGTTTTCTTATCTATTTTAATATATTTCTTAAAACAATGAAGTAATCTAACCAAAAGATGTGAAATTTCAGACTAACTCCTGATTGTAGGATGTTTATCTCTTCATAAAGTTGCAGCCGGATCTATAATGAACCTTTCACTGTCAGTCTGTACCATCTTTTGTGCATGCTGGATATTGATAAGTATATATATATATATATATATATATATATATATATATATATATATATATATATATATATAATGTAGGTTAGAGCGCTGAACTGATCAATAGGTTTCAATCAAGTAATGAGTATATACTGATGGATATATTGATTATATTTCTTATATGTTATTGCTTATCTACCATAAAACGTTCAAAACATTTGACAAAAACAATAGTGATACTAATATTCTGTATACAAACAACTTCAGCTATTGCTTATCAATGATTCTTTAAATGAGTTTTTACCTGAATGATTTTCCATGGTTGTCTAAAAAAAATATATATTTTGTTGAACTTGTAGACCGGAATAGCACTGGGCGTCGGCCATATCTGCTGTCAATTTAGCATTCTTTGTCAAGAAAGCAAAGTTAAAAGCACAGCCTTTTTGGCTGTGTTCATGCCTCATATTCTCAATCTACACGTCCCAGCAGTTATTTTTTATGGAATGATAAACTAAATGGTTATACAGAGTTGTATAGAAATCAAGTTGAGTATTTGATGGTCACATGACATTCACATCTCAAGTTTTGACAATAATATTCAGACCTTATTGTTTTCAGTGAGTAATAAGCAGTGAGATTAGGTGCTTGGATTTCCCTCGGTGAGGAGAAAATGCAACAGCTCGATATTGGGACATCTGGTGCAAACCGGCCAGCCTCAAAGCCAGCGTTGAAGAATCCCTCTCTATATCATACCGGGTGCCAAATAAATTGCCGAAATCATTGAAGCACCGCAGGCTCCAAACAGCAGAGGCTATTGCGATTCGCCTCAAATAACCAGAGCTCTGTGTTCAAAAGAAGCAAGTCCAGCCCCTACTATGCCTCTGGCCTTCAGTGGAAACTATAAACTCATGAATTTGTACTATTATCTTTCCTAATGTTTCTGGCATTCAGCTTATTTTATATTGATGCTACTGAGCTGTAATCTATCAATATTATTGATTCGATGTTATCTGAACAGCATTAATGTCGTTCATAACACTAATTCATTCATTCACTATAATGTATATATAACTGTAGAGCCTGATAATGAATTTATCGAAAAGAGTACTCTTTGTTCAGTATCCATTCTTTTGGAAATTTTAATGGGCATTTTTAATCAGTTAAAGCACAACTTATTAGATGGTTGGAGGCAATGTACAGGAAGACTTCAACTTTGATTTCATGCTAGTTGGCACTCAACAGTCAGCAAGGCATATGTGCATCCTAGAAAGAACTTTTTATCCTTTCTGAGTTTTGAACCCACGTCACCGAGTGCTTCAGTCAGAGACGTTACCACTGAGCTATTCGGGCAGGGGAATGACCACATGGCAAATCTGAGTGATAGAATGTAGTCTGCACCAGAGAAAGGACTAGACTTAATTAGTGAAAAAAATTCATCCTTCAGGGAGAAAATTGTCTGTCATAAACAGGTGATTCATCTTTAATATTGAATTAAAAACGAATTTACGGTCAGTGTTATGTATAGCACTCAGTAGGATTTAGGAGCCTTCAGCTGACAGAGTAGAGTAGAGCATTCTAATGATTTCGTTCAGAAAGAAACTGGAAACACTACTAAGGAAGCATTTAATAAGTTTATTTTTAGAAATTCACGAATCAGTTAGATTTATTAAAATCAATAGTAAATAATGATTTATCCCTTCTGGTTCCAACGGATATCCTAGAGTATGATATCACTTTAAAATCTCTTCAGCATATGTCCTGTTCAACTTCATTTCCTCATGCATATTTTCATTAGATTATTCGATACTATTTAGTAGTATTCTGCATATTTAGATAATCAAGTGGGGAGTGTAATCGGTAGGCCTGAAAACGTAATTAGGGAAATAAACAGATAGAAAAAACATTAATAAAGAATAAATAACCACTGAAATTTATCATAAAACTTACAAAGACGCGTTGGGTAAATAAAGTTAGTAATGCAATTTACGATCAACATAGTGATTGTAAATATGCCTTTGCAACAATGCTTTTTTCCACACCAGGTAAAACATTAAGTCGCATTCTCCTGGAGAGAATAAAAGATGCATTGGATACAAACCTCCGCCAACTGGGACAAGCCGGATTCAGGAAAGGCAAATCATATGCTGATCAATTTGACTAATTTCACATTATCATCAAACAAAGCACAGAGTTGCAGTCAAACCACTACCTAAAGTTAATCGATTTCGAAAAGGCCTTCGGCAACTTTGACTATGAGGTAATTTTAAATCTCTTCCAACACTATTGCGTACCCTAGGTATTTTTGAACGTCTTACAACAGGTATGTGACAAAGGTAAATGTCAGGTGGCCCACAATAGAAAACTCATTGAAGCTTTTGAAATGAACACAAGTGTAAGCCAAGCTGACTGCCTATTATCACCCATGATATTCTTAATTTTAGTGGACTGGATTATGCGTCAAACTGTGCATAGTGAGTAAGAAGACAGCGAAACGCTGCACTGACCGAGGAGAAGACTCTAGAAGATCTGGATTTTTCAGATGATTTCTATTTCTTGTAGCGAAAACTCGAAGACGTAAACTCAAAAACGAACAAACTGATAGAAGAAGCAGCCCAAGAAGACAAGACTTCGAGTCGACACGGAGGAGACGTAGGTAGTAAATATGATCAACCAACAACAATAACAACCAGCACCAATCGCCATCAACGGGAGAGATTTGATAAAGGTTACAATATGCAAGCGCAAACTAAACAAGATTTCTGTGTGAGCTACAAGCAACGGTATTTAAAAAAAAAGCTATGAAATGCTCGAGAAATCTTGAAAGCAATGAATGAAAGTTTCAGGTCTTTTCTTTGAAAAATCTCTTGTAATTAATAATGCAACATCGCTTAGTTTACTAGTTGGCTGGTTTTCTACTCGGTCTCAAGCCCAGGTAGGGAGGGACGTTTGGGCGTTGGGCTGGAGACTCTACCAAGAAAAATGAATCAAACTTTTGCAGAAACTTCAACGGACAATGAAAATATTAAAAATAAAAAAGCTACAAAAAATACTTTTTTGTCGATGGAATCTGTGAGGTGAATTGACACAGCAGGCCGGCAAAAGCCTTCAGGAAGCATGTCAGCCAATATGTCTTCGCTTGATGGAAGCAGCAATCAGAAAAGGGACGTAGAATATTTGTACAACCTACGAAGCTGGGAAGGCTGCTTAGGTAGCCAGAGAAATAAGAAGATTGGGTATAGAAGTGCTGGGAATCTGCGAGAGCAGATGAAATGGATGTGGACTATCAAAACTGTCAACTAGTGAGTCAGTAATATACTCCAATCTAATCCGTCAGACGACAACAACGAGTACACTCAGGCAGTCAGTGGCGGCCGAATCCCTAATGCAATGGGAACCAATTTCATTCAGGATTATGGCAGCAAGATTTAATTCAAAAGGAAAGAATGTTATGGTCAATCGTGGACGTAGCTGAAGACGACAGTACAAAATAGAACAAGATGGAGGTGACAGAATATCTCTTTTACAAAATCTTTTTCATTAGGTCATCCACTAGCCTATCCCTCTGCTGTTTCCTTAAATTTTTCAAAATGTTTTTATTTACCTCCTTAACCTAACACAAAGGAGGAAATAGTATTGGTCTTGTAGGGATAATTTTGTTTGATTGGTTACAGGACAACATCATGAGCTGCCGTCAGTTAGAGAACCATTAGAAAACTGACTGACAGTGGTGGAAAGCTGTTTCGTCCTAAATTCAGACTCTCTAACAGTGCGCACCCACCACCACTGTCTGAACCCGCTACCCTCTAGTTACTAGGCAACGTCGTAGACGTTAATCTATTTTTATTTTTGATTTACAGCTTGATTCCACACTGTATTTTTGGTACAAGTATGAAATTTTCAGCATGGTTGTCGGTAGCCCAAATTTTGCAGGCCGACCATAGATATCAGGTGTGCGTCGGCGTGGGCTCGAACCCCGGACCATGTGCATGGTCGGCGAGAGTCCTAACCACTCTGCCACCACTGGGACCCGATCCAATGGCCAGGACATGAATTCCAACTTCTGCCAACTCATGACATAGAGTGACCACTTCGCACTATCTTCTTCGATGAGTTACTGCCTCACCTTCAACCCACTGTCAATTTAGTTAATCTATGTATCTTTCCCTAATTACTACAGTTATCATTGTTATTATTACAATTATTATCGTCTCAATTCTCACTTTCAATTGTTTCCACATGTCCCACTTGTCATTGTAAATCCAGAAAACGTTTTTACAACGCTGAATCCCATCGTATCAAATTTCACACCATGTTACGTAAAGATTTATATTAGTCTAATAACCCTATAATTATACACCTCTTTCCAACACCTGTTCATCTTACGAATCATTGAATATATGATAATAGTTGTTTTGTACTTTAACATTTGCCTATGATTATAATCACAAGCATTATAATTGTATTTCATGCCATGATTATTTTACGTACTCACACATTTGATTCGATTCCCTCACCGGATATGATTTCTTAAAAACCATACATATACGATAGTGAGGCTTGATGATAAATTCGTTGAAAAGAGTCTCTTCGCTGAATAAGGTGTTCTTAATATATATATATATATATATATATATATATATATATATCAATAATTTCTTCTTAATTATTCACCTGAGCTACAAATCTTCTCTATCGTATCTAAATTATTCTCTTTTTGACCTAGTTACCAGAAATTTACTTTCTTATCCGCCTGACTTACCATTAACCAAAAATCTATTCTTATCACAGTGGTTTTTTTTAAAAACTAATCAGGTATTTGATGAATGAAAATGATTCATTCGGTACTGTTGTTAGATAACCTAATAAGTGAATTCTTTTGTTTGTTTTTTGCTTTCACTTAGCCATTAAACAAACCAGCTATAATTTAACACATTTTTTAAAATTTCGAATATGCAGTTCATAGTTTTGGAACATCGTGTGCACTGACTATAGTATCTCTATGCATCTTCTGTCAATAACCTAATTTTACCACTAAACCAAATATATATATAAAGCATGCAAAAGCATAATAAAGCAAGTTTCAAAATTATTCATTTCCTATAAAACTGGATAAGAAGGAAAACTATGTAGCCCTGTAAATTACTGAAGATGATCAAGCAGATTTTGACTGTAACGTTGTAAATTATTAGTCAAAATGATTAGGGGAAATCTGGAGCCAGTTTCAAGTGCAGTATATTTCACTAGTGAAGAAAACTATCTTGTGAATAGTTTCATGTGACAATTTTTATAAAAGAAGTGAGATTTATCAAGTTGCTTAGCTAAGAATTTTTCTACAGGATTGATTTAGAGGAATTTGATTTGCTGGTCACAGGATTTCATCATGAGCTGACATCGAATGGAGAACCATTGGAAAACCTGAGAGTACCGGATAACTGTTCCGTCCTAGTTTGTGACTCTTCATCAGTATGCGTCCACCAAGGTCACTTGGGGTTCTAGTGGGACGTCGTGACCAGTAGGGTACAGCAGGTTGGGTTTGAGGACAAATACTCGCCCGAAGACAGTGGCTAGTTGTCGCGCTATGTCATGAATCGTCAGAAATTGAAATTCATAAACTGGCCATTGGATTATGTCCCAGTGACTGAATGGTCTACGAGCTAGCTTGCCTTGTAACCAGATGGTCCTGGGTTCGAACCAGGGTGGGTGCATACTGCTGAAGACTCTCAAACTAGGACGAAACAGCTGTCCAGTACTCCCAGGTTTTTCAAAGTTTCCGTAAACGATGTTAGCTCATGATGAAATCCTATAACCAGCTAATTTTCTCTTCTACCTTCGAACCCATTAAAAACTTTGAATGACACTTTTGCATTGATAAATCTTAAGTTATGAGAACTATTGAATTAATTTGTTTGTGTTACCAGTCTCGTCATAGTTGGACTCGGCATTAAACGAACTAAACAACCATTCAGTGTTCAGAAAAATTGGTTCTGGTCAACAAGCACTACTATGTGGTTTATTTACTTATCAGTTATGCATCTCCCAATGCTTTTCTAACAGTATATATACATACCGTCAGTGGCACAGAGGTTAGCACGCTCGCCGGCCATGCACATGGTCCGGGGTTCGATCCCCGCCTGAGGCACTCCTTCACCTCGCTAAACCATTAATGAGACTGGTAAAAAGGAAAGATTGGACATGAGGCTAGCAACCCCATCCTGTGAAATTAAACACTGCTACAGAAACTTCAAGCCGCTAGTTTGAAGCCCTATGTTCCACTGGGAACGTGAAGGAATATATATATATATCAGCATATATAGAGTATTCAGCTAGAGAGTTTTACTGAAATTTGACGGATTCATTAAATCCTGCTTTATTAACAGTGGCTGCTTCTTTCAAGTTTGTATTCTGCTTTTTCTTTCGTCCTCATCTCATTATTCCTTCAATATTTTCTTCCAGTTCTATGTTTGCAACTTAATCCATTACTTAGCAGTTCAAGATTGATTTTAGATGACATCATTAATATACTATACTACTAACAAATTTTTGTCAGTAACAAATGTCACAAAATTTTACCTAGATAATTATAGTCTTCAAATGATAAATGTTTTATGATTACCAAAAAAGGTAATTATGAAAAAATTTTATTAGAAAAAAAATTAATAGTTACAGAAAGTTTTCTTCAGACTGTGAATTAGTTCATTAACCACCAATAGTTCGCTGTTTTTTTGCCCCCCCCTTCCCTGGTATGAGGCAAAATGTTTTCCCAAAGTATTTCAACAGGGAGGGGATAATTTAATAAACAGTTTTTTAATTATGATGAATGCAGTTTGCATAGTGTTTATCTAAGAGATTAGTGAGCTTCCAAAAAAATACAAATGGAGTACTTTTTGGATAAACGATAGGTTTTGATAGCTACTTGAAAAACTATTACATGCATATATATATGTATACATATATGCATAAGTATAAATTTGGTTACTTTCCTTGTAGTATATTAAACAGGATGAAGGCAAAAAATCCTAATAAACAAACCGAAACTTCCATGCTTGTGGAATTACGCACTTAATTTCTCCAGGGAGACATAGAATAGCATTATATTTTTGTTATATCTATTGTTAGCCTAATTTATTTGCCTGATAATCATCAACACTGATGGTTTTGTATACAAAAAATAACAATTTTACATTCAATAAAGCAACTTTACTATGAGAGATTACAGAGAATTAAGGCTCATTTATGTCACTACAATGAACAAATAGTTATCAGAGAGAAAACTTGAAAATGTTAAGAACTTCAAATTATGTGATAACAACAGAATGAGTTTAAATAATGGTGGTGACAAATATAGTCTTGAAGAAGTCAAGAATAATAATAAAAGATGTAATAAAATATTAATAATAACAATTAATAAGATAGAGATATCACCAAGGTAGATACAATTTGACTACCATTTCCTTTGGTACACAGAGACCTGGTTTATAAACTCCAATGCAAATGCCTCCACAATTGCAAGCATCTTCCTGTTTATTTGTCTACTGACAACAGGGAATGAGTCCGTAGAGTCAGCATCATGTCAGCAGTGTGTAAGATGCCTTTGTTATTGAACGTCTTCGTACTACCTTGACTTCGGCTTTTTTCAACCCCTTAACAAACGCTCTATCAAGCAGTTAAACACACTCAAACTGATATGCACATTTGGAAGTGTCAATGGCTTGCAATCAGTCTTTCTCAGATTGTTGAATAACCTGCTTGGTGATTTTAAGGAAGACGAGTTTTGCAACATAATAAGCTTTCGTGATAGCTGTCTTAATTCGTTTCCTAAGTACTTCTTGAGTGTCACCTCCTTTAAGTGTCAAGCTGATATATGTGGCTTTCTTCGAAACGATTTGGATAGTTATACTGAGTTGAATACATCTTGAGAAATGAAGTCTCAGTATAGGGTTTCTAAGTTTTAACATCACTGGAAATAATGCTGCCAAATAAACAATGTTACTACAAAACACCAATTGATCCTAACTTTATACTGTAGATATTTTTTAACTGAAGTCTGACGATATTTTAACCTATTGAAAGCCAAAACATAATAGTTAATGGAGAGCCTTTCGAAAAAACCTAACGGTTAGTCAGTTAGATGCAAATGATAAGGGTGGGTCTATAAATAGTATGACCTTTTATTACTTTCTCAAGAAGCTATAAACAAATAAATGAGCAATCTGAATTCCTATTTAAAATTCACTAGGAATAATACCAGTTCAAATTATCACTTGATTGA
Source organism: Trichobilharzia regenti (assembly GCA_944472135.2). Classification (NCBI taxonomy): domain Eukaryota; kingdom Metazoa; phylum Platyhelminthes; class Trematoda; order Strigeidida; family Schistosomatidae; genus Trichobilharzia; species Trichobilharzia regenti. The sequence continues at coordinate 68,562,599 of OX235264.1, read as the reverse complement.
AGCTTAGGCAAAGTAGTGAATAAAGTATTAAATTCGTGGAAAATTCCCACTGGGACAAAAAGAAAATAAAAACAAGTGGTTCAGCAAAGAGACACTTTTCAACAAATTTATTATCAAGCCGTACGGCAATACAGATGAGTTGGATAAATAATGATTTGGAAAAATTACATTTTGCCTTATAGATGACGTTAAAGGCTGAGGCTGTAGAGATAGGGTGATCAATATCGACCAGATGTCCAATGATCGCCTTTCTTATAGCTCCATTTCCATCCCTTTGCTCAAGAGGGTCCATGAACAATAACCTGCATGGTTATGATGAAGTGGAAGTGAAGCTATAAGAAGAGCGATCATTGAACATTTGGTCGACAGTGATCACCCTATCTCTACAGCCTCAGTATCTAAAGTCATCCACAAGGCGAAACGTAATTTGCCCAAATAATTACGAATCCAATTAATCTGTATTACTGGAACTTTGGTTATCGAGATAGAAAAGCCAGATCTGTGTATACAAAAAACGTTCGTTCAATCCCTCCAACTTGCATGATCTTAATCCCTCTATGCTAAAGTATGATAAACCCCATTCATACTTTGGTTGTACTTAATTTTCGTTTTGTTTATTCAGTTCGCCTACTCTTCCATTATTACGTCAATTGTCACTACTGTTATTCTCACTCTGAATTGTCCCTAGTGTTATTTCCCCCGTCCCACTTGTCATTCTAAATCATTTTTGTTTTACAACGTTAAATTCTATGTTATCAATTTTCACACAATACTAGGTAACTTTTTTGTTTTGATTCTATTTGCCTACTAATCCTATAATTTTAAACCTACTAATTGTCCTATTTATGAAATTATTGTTTGCCAGTTGATATTTAACTATGACTGCAATCACAAACATTTTAATCGCATTTCATATCATGATTATCTCACGTATTCACACCTTTGATTCAATTCTCTCACTGGGTATATTTATTTTCATTTACTTTATTTTTGATTACAGCTTGATTGCATACTGTATTTTTGGTACAAGTATGGAACCTTCAGCATGGTTGTCGGTAGCCCAAATTTTGCAGGCCGACCATAGATATCCGGTGTGCGTCGGCGGGAGATCGAACTTCGGACAATGCGCATGGTCGGCGAGAGTACTAACCACTGTGCAACCGACGCACAATTCCTCAAAAAACAATATATATATATAAACGATAGTAAGGCTTGAAAATAAATTCGTTGAAAAGAGTCTCTTCGCTGAATCACTTATTTTAATTTTCTAAAGTAATTAATACCGATAAATTTATATCCGGTTCCTATGGTACTAAATTCACAAATTATTTCTTAAAAAGTGTCTAGGAATTCGTCAATATTTATACCTTTGGAATTTTACATGAAGAATCTTTTATTGCATTTGGCCATTTCTAAAGGAATGCGCCAATATACATACGTGGAGTACGTAAAAATATGATTGTACACTTTTTGATTATTTGTAGAAACTAGAGATATTGTACATGAGTTTTGTTTAAAACGCTTCTTGTTAAAATATATTTAACTTCCGTGTACAATTGAAAATACACTTTGCTGTTGGAGACTTCGTCTTCTCTCTGGTTATTTCTGCTTACTCGCTCAACTCACACCGTGTTGTATACTTCGGATTTATTGTAGGAGTCTACTACTCTCAACCGAAGATGTTTCTACAACCGGAACACAGCAGCTACAGCAGACGCAACCCAAACAATTAACGTACCCGTGGATTATATAAATAATTTGTAGCAGAGGACTTAAACTTTATATCCAAGTAATCCTTTTTGTTGATAAAACTCGTCACTGCATTTTTGGTAATATATTGTTATTTAAGATTCCATTTACTTGGATTATTATTCTCATATTTATAATATTAGTGAACTCTAGTATTTGTCCCCTATATATATATATATATATATATATATATATATATATATATATATATATAATGAGTATCGAGAATAAAGATCCATTAATCTGGAACAATTTCTATTCAGGTTTTTGTTTGTATGTGATATTTTACTCTCATACGCAAGTATTATGATACACTTGGCTACACGTTTTGAACTCTGATGTGAATTTCACCCAATAGTTACGAAGGGTTTACGAACATATTCGAAATTAGACACATTAGACATCTTTCTTAGAAATTTGTAAAAATAAAATTAGCTTCGCACAAAACAGTTCTATAACTTCCAGAATATATCTCTTCGGAAATGGCTCCCCATTGGGTATTATTCTGGCTGATTTCCTTCTCAGCAAACTAGAAAATGGTTCTCTGAACAATCTTATCAGTAAGCTCTCAATTTCTTGCCGATATATGGATGAAAGCTTTATGCTTTGTGATAACGGTTCTAATAGGAGTACAATAATTAATGAATTCAATGAAGTACATTTGGCTATTAAATTCACATGCGAAGAGGAATCCTAAAACAGAATTGCCTTCCTGGATGTCCGACTTACAAGAAAACCAGATGGTAGCATAAAAAGAAATTCGCTTAAAAAAAGTACTTGGACAGGACAATATACATATTTTCACAGCTTCGTTCCTATTAAGTAGAAAAGAAATTTAGTGAAGACCCTCATTCACAGAGTTAAATCTATATGCTCAGAAGAAGTAACTGAAGATGAATTAAGCATTTTATATGATACTTTGATCAAAAATAGGTATCCCGAAAAATTTATCAAGAAACAAATGACAAAGAAAGCTGAATAGGACTACTCACTGTCTGTAAACAAGAAGCCTCTTTATATATGACTACAATTCATGGGCGATATACCAAGCGAGATAATTACAAGGAAATTATGAAAATCAGTCCAAAGAACTTTTAATGCTGGCGAAATACACGTCTTATTCTCTACACGACCGATGATGCTACCTCGACTAAAAGATGAAGTACCGAGACTAGCCACTTCAAATTGTATCTACCAATTCAACTGCGCTGATGAGGGAGCGAGTTATATTGGTCGTTGCTGTAGCAACTTGACTCTTCGTGCTCACTCGAGAACATGTTCCAGTATGGCTAAGTAAAGGTGTAGTTAAAAGCATTAACAGTTCGATATTGGACCATCTGGTGTAAACCGGCCACAAGGCCAGCCTGGAGGGATCCTTCTCTATAATCTACCGGGTGCATAATAAATTGCCGAAATTATCGAAGCACCCCATGCTCCAACCAGCAGAGGCTATTGCGATTCGCCTCAAACAACCGGTGCACTGTGTTCAAAAGAAGCAAGTCCAGCCCCTACTACTGCCTCGGCCTTAAGTAGAGACTACAAGTTCATGAATTTGTACTATTATCTTTCCTAATTTTTCTAACATTCAGCTTACTTTATGTTGATGCTACTGAGCTGTAATCTATCAATATTATTGATTCGATGTTATTTAAACAACATTAACGTCGTTTATAACACTAATTCATTTATTCACTATAATGTATATATGATTGTAGAGCTTGACAATGAAGTTATTGAAAAGAGTATTCTTTGTTCAGTATCCATTCTTTTGAAAATTTTAATGGGCATTTCTATTCACTCAAAATCTTATATCAAATGAGTTTATTTGACGTAATCTACAGTAGTGACACAGCGTTATCAACTAATTGACACTCAGAGAACAATTTGTGGCTCATAATCATATCATTTGTTTCACACAGATCCTCAATTTGCATTATATATATTTATTCTCTCACGTTGTTGTTATTTATTGCAATTTTCCATATATATACGTATATAAACTCGGTTTAGACGTTGCGTTGTTTCGATTGCATGAGTTTGTCGTCAATTCGGTGAAAAAAAGATTCCCTGATTAACCCATCTCTCCACCTTTTTGTTACTTTCTACCGTGTCACACCCTGTTGTTTGATTACAGACAAGTGGATGCATTGCAGTTCTCGAGCTATTCCCTAGATTATTTTATTTAGCAGAGTCAATCATTCTAGGCGTAGCTAGATTTCCTTTCTGATAATTTAATTGACTGTAATCCGCTAATCTGACCTATATAATTTTCATCACAGTCATTACATGATATTTGGTAAATTGGATTATTTTCCTTATTTGGATCTATCGAGTCATTAAGCTGAAAGAGTTAACCTCTAAAGGGAATCGGTTGGTTCAAATGGTACCTTAATTCCAGCCCTATTAAGAATCTTAAGTAGAGCATCTAATGTTCCTTTTACATACATGGACTTTGGGTACTTAGTTATTCACGAGTAACATTTTTCTCATTTGTTTGATTTTATTTTTTAAATCTTCTGGCTTACTAGCTGGACTCCTGACTCGATTATATCGACATTTACTAATTTATGTATTTATTAGAGTGAACCAGTTTCACATAATTACTAGTATCTAACCCACCATCTTGTTTTCGTTTTATTTTGCATTCTAGAATGGCCAACTCACCTTGTTCGTTTACTCACTCATAAGTGAAATGGATTCCATCTGCCACTAAAATTATACGTGTGAAAGATATTTTCAGATTTCAGCAGATTGAATGTGTCATCCACATATTTCCATCATAAACTAGAGGCAGGATTGAACGTCCTATGAGCTTTATGTTCCCAACTGTCTAAAAATATCAATGCTGATATTTAGGGGTGGTGGTGATTTTGTTGTCATTTGTTTTCTTCTGTTTGTGTATTTTATTTTGAAATCCGAATACAGTCAAGGTTAGGCATAACTGAACATTAAATATTATTTCCTTGTTTTATACAGCATTATCCATCAGATTGCCAAATTCAGATCAGAAGACTTGGGTAGATTGACCTCTAACAATTCAGTACGTAGTTGATGGCAAATGCAGATGACACTAGGAATAATCAATAAAGGAAACAGATCTGGCTATCTTTAGGTCATGGAGTTTATTATGAGCAAATGTTTGAAAGCTGACACATTTATTTCAAGGGAATCTAAGAGTTTTCTTCACTTTCAAAAATAAAAAAATACCTCAATCGCCAACTAGTGAGTTGTACTCATATATCTCAACGTAATCAACGTCATCTTCAAGCTGAACTTTGAATTTATAATAAACAGTATTTTTATATTCTGAGTTGTATCTCTATTATTTCATAACAGCTTATTTTCTAATAATCACTATGTCCAGTTCAAAATCATGCAGCCAAACTTGCAATGTTTGCAGTTCAGTTGTTTTCAAGTATTTCTGCGTAAAGAGAAACTTCCACTCATAATATTTGTTTTTCTGTTGTGATATCTCAGAGGAGTTTTCGAATATGACATATCGAACAGTTTTTTTTAGTTTATCAATATTTAGAACAAGAATAAATGGGACGAATAATTGATTTCAATAGCTTCTTTATCAGGCTTTGTAGTTGTAATAACATGAATGTTAGAATACAATAGCCAGTAAAGTTCGGTCAAAATATATCAGGAAACATATTGGGGTACAAGTGCAAGATGGAATGATAGTCCGTTGGTTAAGATTCTCAGTTAGGTGTATTAGTGATATAAGATCAAGTGTGAATAAACAACTGATGGACTGCCTGTACATTTATAACCGACAAAAGTATAAGTTTTAGAGTGTGGGTAACAAATAATGGTGATAATATTAGTGTGAGGTAAATAAAGTGTAAAGGAGTAAAAAGGGTACATAATGAGACATGAAGATATGAGGTGTTTCCTTTCTGACGATCTTATTGTGAGCCGTCCTGTATGCAAATATGAGGTGTGAATGCACGTTTTTCGCAGATATAGATTAGGTTCATTCTTATTGATCCTTATGGCTTCTGCTTGGGCTAGGAGATGTAACCATGTACTCTTAGGTGAACTGTTTGGTGCTCGATATAAAATCACAAATGAATCATCTGTTTTGGTGAAGTGTTCACAATCCACTAGATGAGACAAAACGACACTACTTATTCATTTGGTTACTCCCTTTTTAAGCCAGAGTGATACATTTCTATGAGTGTGTAAAGATAAACTACCTTGAGTACCGCGTGCATAAGTAGCTCCATAGCGGCTATTAGATTTGCAAACACATATCTAAATCGCCATTATTGGTAGCTAGTCTCTAATGCACTGTGTCAGTTTAGGTTTGGTTGTATATCTGTCGGGTAATTCAGTTGCACTGAAGGTTCTTTCAATAGATCTCAAACCGCGCCATAATCTATCACTGAATTAATCTCCCTCCACTTTTACCTAAAAATGTTTCTTACTCACCGTATTTGTTTGTTTTTATTTAGCATTGCAAATTGTATTCATCTGAAGAGGATCGAAAAATTAGGATGGATACATGCAATCGCGCTTCAATGTCTATTTACACCCGTTCAAAGGAAAGAATCTAGCAGTTCGATGTGAAGCTGTCTCCTTAAACACTTCCTTGACTTCCACGAATTCTACTATCATGAAAAGGATTGCAATAAAACGTATTTAGTTGATAATTACAATAAAGACAACTTAGAATATGAAGTTCAAAAGCCTTGGGATGAAAATACTACTCGATTTCGATTGACAAAGTAAGTAAATACAGAAAATGTTAACTCTACAAAAAGCCTAATTTTATGCTATTCATCTGTTTGTTGTAATTCAAATTCTATTGGAGTTCACTATGCTTGGGACGTGATTTTCATCTTCACGCTAGACGTCATCTTAAATACGACAAAAACTTTAGTTTCTTGCGATTACATCATTATTTATTGATAAAGGCTTGTGTAGTCACCAGAATTGACTCAGTGCGGTCTGAACTAATGAAGTCGAACTCTACGTCCTAATATATAGCTGCAAAGCACTCTTGAGTCATAAGCATTTAGAAAACACTTCAAAGACAGCAAAACGACGGTTATTCTTGAATAATTTTGCGCTTCTATTAATTATTGACAGCATCAAAACTCGAAATTACCTTACTAGTACCGTAAAGCAGCTATAAATCTCAGTCTAAGTACGAGTACTTAGAATCGAGTAGCATATTTTCAGCAGGGTGGGATCGAAAACTCTTCCCACAGAAATCACACATTGATGCTTTTCATGGACAGTTCAAGGTTAGAATGACCCTCATTCACTTAAACAAGATCACATAGCGCTGCATATTATCAAAGTATTGTACAAACACAAAGGAAAACCTCCAGCTTAGAGATCAAACAAGGAGAGAGAAAAATAATAAGTGTCAAATCAATATGTGATATGGAAGTGGCAAAATAATAATAAGCAGTCTAAGAGAGAAACGAATGACAATTACAAATTTAGTTTAAACACCGAAATGAGTATAATAACATCGTGATTAGATCGTTCAGGTGGGATTTTCCAAAGGATCTTTCCGTTGCAGTTTGTATTACTTCTTAGGTAGGTAAGAACTTCATTCTTGTCATAAGGCTAATTATTCACTTCACTAATGATGAAAAGGTAGGATATACGTTCTTTGATTACTTGTCATAGACTGTTTATCACATGTGTAACTGCACATTTGCGTAAACATACCATTCTTTCAGATATTATATAGTCTTGAAAAGATTTCATTTTTAAGAAAATGAGTACTTCTGTGTTTCAATAGCACTTTTTACTGGCCGATGATGTGGAAAATCACAGACGAAAAAAGTTACTTTACGGAAAACAAATAGCCTTTTATTGATCAAGGTAAAGCTTTCAACCAGATTCTATAATATTTATCATACAGTAAGTCTGAATCGCCCTAATGAATACCTATCGTTTGAGAAATATTTTAAGGAAAACAAAACGATTTTGTCTAGTAGAGCTTGGAAACTATTTATGTTGTTTATTTTGCCAACCGACAGTAAAACAGACAGTTGGTTGTTTACTGTGGTTTTGTGCATAATAAAAACAAGTAGAGATGCCAGTCACATGATGTGTTTTTATTCCTGGAATACATAAAAACAACATATAAAAGTTTCATACTGTAAGGCGAAATGTAAATAGCCCTTAACTAACAAACATGGAATAACTAAATAGTCTTAAATAGTTTTAAATGTTCACGAACTATTGCTAAGTGTACCAGCATTCTTTCTTAATTCAAAATATAGCTCTTTTCAAGACAAGTAACTGAGTATGATAATTCATATATTAAGTATTAGTATCATGCTGTGTAAATGATCAATACACGTATTCACGACTGCCAACCAAGTATGATCCATGATGACTTCAATGGGATGATCACGTTGTTATCAGGTGGATCTGGTAACTCAGCTGATAGATTGTCAAGTCAAAAAACCATTAGACTCGAAGCCATTAACTCAAAATCTTCCAGTCTTCACCCATTATATAAATAACAGTCAACCAATGCTAAACTGTCTCAGATAGTTTTATAAAGTTCAATTGTATTACCTGCCACAAGAACTAGCAGGTTGCTGTTGCTACAGAAACGGTCTTTTACGTTATCTATGAAAGTAGGTTGAAAAAATGGTATAAGTGAATGTTTAAATCCAATAGCTTCATTTTCAGTGAGTAAAATTCAGGAAGATGGAAATTCGTCCAACGGTACCTAATTTTCACATCAATCAAATGTTCAATTACTTACTCACAGATTTCTTTTAGTATTTCGAATCTCAGTTTATTTCATCCTTTCAGAGAAATTTCGCGAATTTTGCAGCATTAACTGTATAATATAAAATTATATAAATGTATATAAAACTGCCATGTTGCTCTAGATTTCTTACGATATGAATTACAAGTATAAACATGTAATCAACCAAGACATGGCCTTTCTAAGGGAAGTATTGCCTTCTTGATAACATTCAGCCAACATATATGATCGATCCGATTTCCGAACGTCCGAATAAACAAGCTTAGTGTTCTAAGGTATAAAAATATTTAAATGACAAAATGAATTGATAGAGATAGATTTATAGTATTACGAATTTCCCTCACCTTTCTGCTGTTTTAGTTTAAATGAAACTTCACATTTTAATTAAATCTTTTAACTAATTAGAGGAACTACTAGATTAATTCATCCTTATGTTTAATTAAGAATGAGGACTGGGCTATCTAGAGAAGTGCTTAGAATGATAAACTCAATGTAAACTATTCCCAGGTCAGATAAAGTTGGTCAGATTATTTCAAACAGGCGGCATTCCTGAATTACCAGGCTACGTGAATTTCCACCAAACACAATACACACAATTTTCTTCATTTCTCTTTCATTCAACGCGAATTCACTCAAACTCACTTCTTAGTTGGTTGTCAACCTACTGGCGAGCAAGCACTTCTCGGAGACGAAAGAAAAATAAATCTCAAGGGAATATTTTATTCTTCAGATCTAAAAGCATTTCACCCCATGATGTACTTCAGATTGCCGTTTTACTCGAAGATCCAAGATGAAGAGATAATATTATACAATAAATGAAATTGAAAATTCTGCTTAATGTGTAAACATTTTTCGTGGAATAAAGTTATTATCATTACTGTTATCATTATTCATTGCTTTTGGATGTGTACAATTACTTATCTGACCTTACACAATATATTCATGAAAAATGTGTAAAATATATGTATGCACACAGATTTAAAACACCAAGCTTCTGCTTTTTGAAATTAATAAATTTGAATTTATCAATACATTTGACAAGGAGACTGCATTTCAGATGCTTCTAATCAACCCTACTGTCTTTTTTAGTTACCATTTTTGACTAAAATGATATTTTGTGTTGCTAGGGCAACTTTGAAGTTTGAGAGCTCATATGAATTCATTTTGTTGTCGTCATAACAGTTGATTCGGATCTTACTTGAGAAACACTGGGGAAGTGTACACCACTTCAATTATAATCCAGGATGTGGTTTTATGTCGCTTCACCAATCAAGTTTTCACAAGCTGAGTTGCTGTTGTGAAAATTTACTAAAATATCAGTAAACATTTTAATGTTTCTAGTGAATTTCTCTGTGAATAAGTTATAGGCTACATTTATGTATGAAACTTTGAATCTCCCAAAGGGGATTATCACAATGATTTATTCGAAAGCATTTTGTTTTTGTTATCGTTTTGAAAACTGTTATTCTGTCATTCTGTTAGAACTAATTGTCCTTTGACTATTAGTGAAAAAAACGTGATAAAAGTAAATTTCGATCAACTGAATAAATAGATAAATTAAAAAATTTAATAAATATGATGTATGATTCCTGATTGAACTGTATATTCCAAATATGAATAACATTTTTTTTAAAATCTAGTCATTCGAAATATATACCAGCGTTGGATTTATTTTCATTGGTACACTTTCATTTACTCCTGACTACGTAATGCATGGCTGGCTCCTAAGTATTTGATAATTTAACGACTGTTTAGTCTTAATTATCTATTTTAAATCTGAGAACATCTCATACTGGAAGGCTTTACATATTTTTCTGATGATAACGACAAGAGCAGATGTTTTCTGCACAGAGTGTTTACGCATTATAAAGAATTTTCACTGTAGCTTATTGTATAATATTTTCTCCATCTAGTCAGTAGAACAACTAGGTCTCGTCTTTCCAACTCATATCATTTATAGTCACAAAGTTTTCTTTGTTACTTTTCCTTTTCTTTTTTTTCTGCTATGTGTTGCTTTGTTTCTTTCTTCCTTACAAACTCCATTTAAAACATTCTTCTTCGTTCTTTTACACTCTGTATATCTCGACCATTTTTTAACGCTTTATTATTATTATTTTTATTATTGATCCCTTGGGTTCCTTGTGGAACATAGGGCTTCAGCTGCACGTCTCCACTTGCTTCTGTCTTCTGCTGTACTTTCCACCTGCATCCATGTTAGTCCATACTGACTGCTTCAACTCCTCTTCACACGATCCCCTCCATGTCAACCCCTTGGACGCCCCAGTGGTCGCTTCCCTTTCGAGTTCCACTGGAGGGCTTGACGCGCGATGTCACCCAGCGGTATTCTCAGCGAGTATCCAATCCGTCTCCACTCTCTCCTGCATATTTGATGGTGATTGACGTTGGATGTTGCTGTTGTTGTCGTCGTTTGGTTGCTTGGTTATTTTCATCACCTCCGTCTTCTCTATGTTCACACGGAGTCCTGTCTTCGCCGGCTGCTTCTTCGACGAGTTTGTTGGTTTTCGCTTGTAAGTCTTCGATTTGTGTGACATCAAACATAAATCATCCACGCGCGAAATCCAGGTCTTCTAGGTTCTTCACGTCGGTCCAGGATATCCCTGTCTTCTCGTTTCCCACAGTCTGACGCATAATCCAGTCCACCACAATTAGGAATATCATTGGTGATAATAAGCACCCTTGTCTGACTCCTGTGTTTACTCCAAACGCCTCGCTGAGTTTTCCGTTGTGGATCACTTGACATGTGCCGTTGTCGTACAGCTGTTGAATAAGGTTGATGAATATTTGGGGTACGCCGTAGTACTCGAGTAGTTTCCAAATTACTTCACGGTCAACGCTGTCGAAGGCCTTCTCAAAGTCTATAAAGTTGAGGTAGAGGTTTGATTGCCATTCCATGCTTTGTTCTGTGATGATGATGCGTAGAGTTGCAATTTGGTCAGTACATGATTTGCCTTTCCTGAATCCAGCTTGTTCTGGTCGGAGTTCTGTCTCCAGTGCGTCCTTTAATCTCTCCAGGATGATGCGACTCAGGATTTTACTTGGCGTCGACATGAGCATGATTCCTCGCCAGTTCTTGCAGAGTGAGGCGTAAGTCGCCCTTCTTTGGTAGTTTCACGAGGTAACCTTTCCTCCAGTCAGTAGGCACCTTTCCCTCCTTCCAGACCTTTTGCAATAATGGAGTCAGCATGTCTGCTGTCGTCTCTGGGTCCGCTTTCAGTGCTTCAGGGGGTATTCCATCTGGTCCGGCTGCTTTTCCAGCTTTCAGAAGCTTGATTGCATTCAAGACTTCAGCTCTCGTTGGAGGATTGGTGTCAACTTGCAGTTGTGTACGCGCTGTTGTTGGTATTTCTGGACGGGTTGCAGGTGATGGTCGGTTCAAGAGTCCTTTGAAGTGATCCGCCCATTGTTTAATCTGTTTTTCTTCCTTGGTAATTGGGTTCCCTTGGCTGTCTTTTATAGGTTTCGCTTGTGTTGATCTCTTCCCGGATAGAGATTTGGTTATCTGATATAGTGTCCTCAGGTCCCTTTTGCCTGCTGCCTTCTCAGCTTCAGTGGCCAGGTTGTCGTAGAATCGTCTTTTGTCCTTCCTAGCACTCTTCTTCACTTCTTTGTCCAGTGCTGTGTAAGTTGAGCTCAGCGTCTCCTTCTCCTGTCCGTCCTTGCATTGAATCATTTTCTCTTTCACCATTCTCCTCTCTTCTATTAATTTCCAAGTGTCCGTTGAGAGCCATTCCTTGTCTTGTCTCTTCTTTCTTCCTAGAACCGTTGAACACGTTTCGTTGAGAATCGCCTTCAGAGACTTCCAATGTTCTTCCACGCATGATTCTTCAGTGATGTCGCGTAGTGTTTCCTGCTTTGCTCTGACAGTTGCAGTGAAGGTGTCTTTTGTGGTTGTGTCCTTCAGTTTGAGTGTTGAACTTGCATTGTGGCCTATCCCAGCTATCCTCGAGGCTTTTAGTTTCACCTTGAAAGTCCCTTCTACTAGATAGTGGTCTGAACCCACATCTGCTCCTCTCCTCGACCTTGTGTCCAGTAGGCTCCGTCTCCACTTTCTTGAAATTGAGATGAAGTCTATTTGGTTCTTGGTGTTTCCATCTGGTGAAATCCATGTCGTCTTGTGTATATCCTTGTGTTTGAAACTGCCTCCAATCACCAAATCATTGAAGGCGCAGAAGTCTGAGAAGAGTTCACCATTGTCGTTCATTTCACGGAGGCCTCTCGACCCATGGTGAGTTCTCTTCCTGTGTTGTCTCGTCCCAGCTTCGCATTCATGTCGCCCATCAGGATTTTGATATCGCCATTTGGGACGTTGTCCATTATTGCTTGTAGTTGTCTGTAGAACGCCTCCTTCTTCTCTTGTTCTGAGACGTTTGTAGGCGCATAGCATTGAATGACTGTAACTTTCCTTCCTTTTGAGTTGAACCTGGCTGTCATTATCCTGGAGGAGATTGGTTCCCACTGCATGAGAGCTTTGGTTGCTGTTGGTGACATCATGATGGCCACTCCCTCGGTGTGCTCGTGGTTGTCCTCTGGGTGGCCGGAAAGATTACTGTCTCTCCAGTAGGTAGTTGGCACCTTCCAGTTCCGTTCCATCTGCTTTCGCAGATTCCCAACACTTCTATTCTGTACCTTCTCATTTCAGCGGCTATCTGGGCAGCCTTTCCAGTTTCGTACATTGTACGAACATTCCAGGTACCCATCCTTACTTTTGCTTTCATCGAAAGAAGGCACATCGGCTGACTGGCTTCCCGAAGGCTAGCTTTCACCAGCCTGCGTCATTTCTCTTCCCCGATTCCAGCGAAAAGTAAGGCTATTGCTTATGTTTTTAGAATTTTTAATATATTTATTCGTTGAAGTTTCTGTAGCGATTTGGTTGTTTTACAGGGGTGGAGTTGCTAGCACTACGCCCCAACCCTCCCTCTTTATCTGGGCTTGGGACCGGCAAGAAAACTAGTGAGCTAGTAATCTAGGCGAGGCATTTTTAACGCCTACGCCAGTAAATATGCTAGCATCTACTTATCTAGTATCTTCAAACATTGTTCAATTTTCGGCTTTGCTACCGACACGCCAATGTGTTGTTGTCAAAACTGACAGAGATTACCCTTAATCTTAGTAGAATTTTATTTATTGCTAATGTACTAACTGGATGCAATACTGTAGTAAAATGCTGAGAATTCCATTCTGTATCACAAGTACAGTTTTGGAATAAAGCAAATTATTATTATCTTCAAGTAAACTTGCAATCTGGAGTACGTCATGTGGTGAAATGCTTTTCGATCTGGAGAAAAGAATATTCATTTGTGTTACTTTCTTTTCGTTACCGAGAAGCGCTCATCAGTAGGCTGACAGCCAATTAAGAAGTGTGTTTGGGCGAATTCGCGTTGAGCGAAAAAGAAATGAAAAAAATTATGTGTATGGTGTCGGCTGGAAATTCATGTGGCCTCATTATTCAAGAAGGCTACCATCAATATGTCCTGTTATATTGATGATGAAGTGTATATGAGGGCCAATGGGTATTCTTAACATGTGGCCAACTAGACACACTTTCAATTCATGAATAATACTAATTCAAGCATCAATAAAAACAAAAATACTAATAGTTCAGCGAAGAGGTTCATTGCGGTGAATTCGCCTATTTTAGCCCTATTTGTATACAAATTTTATTCACAAAACAGTTTACTGACCAAAGTTATGGGTTATTGAAATTATAATTGTCAATGCCAGTCATTATATAAGTGCAGTTTAATAATTTTACCCAGTTAGATGAACACATATAGAAGTAAAGGAAAATGTGATTTGACGTAAGAGTTTGAAAGTAATGCAGGAGTTATAAAGGGTTGAGGAAAACAAACAAACGAAAACCAAGTTCGTCTAGAAGGAAAACAAGATTGTTACCCTGATAGTTAAGTGGTTGAATAAATTTCCTTTGTACGCAGAACTCCGCTTTCCTCTTATCTGAATGACTAGATTTTGAGCATCACAGAGAAGATGGAAGTGTATTGCCTTTATTGGGTTTTATTTTTCGAAATTACTTTGAGGGAGACGTTTGTTGAGATAGAATGGCCGGTGTTGACAAGGTGTTTGTACTTTTTGTGCAGCCATGAAGGATAGTGTTCTTCAGTCGTTTTAGACAGGATAACTGTTATACAACTAATATATCAAGCTTCACAGGAACACTTCAACTGATATATGCATACGGAAATGGTCAGGTGACAAACCTTTTCAGTCAGGCTTCTGCATGCCAGTGGACGACTGGTGAACACTTCTCTTATTGTAGCTGTGAAGTATGTTCTTCTCAAAAATGAAATTGAAACTTTCATACATTTGGTTCCCTTGATAAATTTTGATAGAGAAAGAAAGACCAGATTCGCAGTATAAAATGATATCATTCTATTTCACAGGTTCTCATCAGCTGCAAACTACCTGAAATTACAATGGTTATAAATAATAACATTTCATACTTCATTGTTTGAAAGGTAATAGAGAAAACATTATAAGGTGAACGCATCTGGAATATAAGTAGTATAATCTAAGTCAATCACCATCAATTTATATACTATCAAACTATGAAAGAAGAAAAAAAAGGGGGGTGAGAGAAGACAGAAAACAGAAAAATCTAATAAACAGTGTCAGCATAGCAACTCAAGAAGGTCAAGGTTCATCAATTTGAAAACTTGCTTAGTGAGCTGAGCTCACTAGTGTGTATGACTAATCAGTGTAATGAAAATGATATGGTTACCAAGGGAGTGAGAGATTGACCACACTCTCTTTCTGTATGCATAAGTTTGGTCTGTGACGTTTGATTGCAATTGCTTCAGCAAATCGTAGTAGATTCGCTGTCCTTTGTATGTTTAATATTTTGAAGGATTTAGAAATCTCGACAAAATGACTCGTATCCACAAGGTGTCTGGTAATTGAACTTTGTAAATATCTGCTTTCTTTTAGGCATAAGTTTCTTGGAATGTGCTCTGAAAACTGGATAGAAGCCCTTCTTTCTGTCCTTCCAATGTACTTGCTGCCGCAGGTACACGTAAATTTATAAATGCAGTTGGAGGTAACATCAGCAGGGTACTTATCCAGTTTCGATTGTCTTATGGAGCACGTAGTACTGTATAGTGTCACCAAACTGGCTGCAGGGAAGCATCTCTTTATTGCTCCCTTCATCCTCTTTTCAATCTTTTGTGATACGGTTTCTCCTTTGTATGGGAGGCAAATGAACACTTTCTTCTTCTCAACTGTTGGAGATTTCTCTTTCTCATCTCTTTCTTTGCTGTACTTTAGGATAAATCCTTTTGGATACCCGTTTTCTTTAAGGCATTTTCCGACAAAGCTTAATTCTTCTTCTACTTTGTTAGGCGAACATAACTTTCTGGCCCTGTCGTAAAGTGTTCTCACTAATCCCTGCTTGTAGCTCATAGGGCAGAAGCTGTTATAATGAAGGTATTGTCCAGTCCAAGTTTCTTTCCTCTAGATGGACTTTTCGACCGTTCCATCGTTTCTTCTGTTCACATTTAGGTCCAGGAAATTAAACTCATCGTTGTGTTCGTATTCCATGGTGAATTTATTGTTTGAGTGGACCTCATTTAGGCGGTCAAATATTACTGATGCATGACTCATGTCGTTACAAACAACAAAAGTATCATCGACGTATCGGCGGTAGTATGTTGTTCCATTAATAGCGTCACTCAGTCTTGTCTGTTCGAGGTAGCCCATGAATATGTCTGCTAGAATGGGTCCTAGGGGTAATTGAAACACTTACGAAGCAAGTGGCAAGCATACGAAAACATAAAATAGATGTAGTGTCTTTCACAATCCTGCAAAGTCGTAAAGGTAGTGAATTTGATTATGTTAGACTAAGTTAAATTGATTATTTTCCCAGGAGGCATAGCGTATCTGATTTCACTTATGAGTTTGCCAGATAAAACACTGGGATTATTCATTTCAATGTGACTTAGATTTAAACAGATATAAAATTTTCACCCCGTATGCTTTTCAATTGGTAACAAATAACAGTGGAAAGTCAGGATGTCAAACCTTGATAAAGTACATATAAATAACTAAACAATGGAGTTTATTCATGTAATACATCTCGAATCGTGTAACCACATACCTATTGTTATGAGATTTTGTATGAATAATAATGGGTTATTTCAAAATTGTGTTGGGTATCAATCACTTAAAAATTAAAACGTTTCTAGAAGGTTTATTATGAAGTGACTTGCACTTTCTGGTAATACAGACTTCCACAAACTTTAAGACGCAATACCGCACACTTTGTAGACGCATTTCAGTGACATACGGGTATCCAATCTATATCCTGTTTCTAAATTATATCTTGTACGTGAAAAACTTAAACGAATGTTTACACCATTGGTAGGCTGAATGCATTCAGTCTACTTCTGGCGCCACTCTAGAAATTGTTATCTACCACTGATTGTAGAGGTCATTGATTCTTCCTTATACACATGTGATAACAACCTTAAATGGACAAATGGAATGGAATATGATATCAGTTTTCTCTGTTTTTAATAAGGACTCAGAAGAATTTACAAGCTTGGATTTCTCACTGATTTGGCATTCAGCTTCATGAAGATATTTTAATCATAACACTCACTTTATCTCCGAATACTAAAGCTACTATGATTAACTATGTTCAACAGCTTGAAACATTTTTTCTTTCATGCGGCAATATGAGTGTTCGTTTCAATTCTGGATTTCATTGGTCAATAGTTTTTACTTAATGGTTGTTAATACTATTTCCTCTTTATCTAGAGAGTTATCTGTAGATATTCGCTTAAGCAATTTGAATAAACACCTCACAGGAGTTCACTTTTAGTACTGGTAACAAAAGCAGTAGAAGTTAGGGTACTATATGGTTCATGTAAATCATTTAAAAATTAGCCTACTTTGTTGGTTCGTCTTGAAGGGAAGATGGATAATTTTCTTTTTATTCTACACACGTCAGCGACTTACATGTTGACGTTAAGCAGCTTAGAGTCCTCCGTGTGATTTGATTATTATCAGCATTTCTTCTTCAAAGGTGAGGTAACTTAAATCAAGGTTTCAGATGAATTATTAGTGTGTTACCCACAGTTATCTGCTGTTAAAAAACCTAAATATACTTCATATATACTAATACTGTCTTTCTGACAGAAATGTTAGCCTTGAGATATCGACTTTCGTATACAAACGTAATGTGCTTTATCAGTTAGTCTGTGAAAATAAAATTGAGAAACGTTATGATGACTGACGTTTTGTAATCTGAAGAAATCAGGAATATTTTCTGGCGAATAACTCTGAGTAAGACTGTTTGTGTCACGAAAAGGAGATACATATTCGCATTTCTATTTTTTTACTTGCTTTTTTCCTTCACGTTCCCAGTGGAACATAGGGCTTCAAGCTAGTAGGCTTGAAGTTTCTGTAGCAGCGTTTATTTTTACAGGATGGGGTTGCTAGCCTCATGCCTAACCTTCTCTAATTTATCAGCTCTATTGCTGGCTTGGTGAGGTAAAGGAGAGCGTCGGTCGGGGACCAAACACCGGACCATGTCCATGGTCGGTGAGAGTCCTAACCGCTATGCCACCGACGCTATTCGCATTTGTAGTCACTTTTTACTAATATTGAACTATTCTAACACTTTCTTAATTTTCACAGTGGTTTTATCAGATTTTACAGTAGAAATTTCAATAGGTTAAATGCGATTCCACTTTCAGTGATTATTAGAGAAGTGGTGAGCTGTATCCAACAGTAAAGCTTTAAAACAACTCCAGTCGTCACATGAAACTGAAACAATTATTTAAGGCTAATCATACAATTATACAAACTCTGTGTAGATAGCTACATTAGTAAAGGAAATGGACATAAACAGATATAGATTCTGTCTAATAAATACGCAGAGTAATAGTAAAAATACTCATGACATATCTTTCAGGAATGACAGGTAAAAATTTAGACGATTTTAGCCCTAACATTACAACGTACTTGGTTATTTCATCTATGAGAACAGGGCTGATATACTATATTTTGGAGATTTTGCTTTATTGATCCTCATGCCTATCCGAACTAATTGCATCTTCCAGCTTTTTTGCTCTTACTTATTTTTTTCGGGTAATTACGTATGCTATCAGATTATTCAAAATGCTGAGATGGAAAGAAAGTTTATCAATGAATTATTCCGTTGGGCATGAAATAAATGTGACTCTGTTAGGTCGATATTCTAGTTTTCATTTTAAAGCTGAGTGGTTTTATCTGGTTGTTTGACCTGTAAAATAAATGTTTGATGCCATTTGCTCTTTCCTATTAAAGCTCAGAGCCTGTCACAATACTATTGAACACTGTTTTTGTTAGATACTGCATTTAGAAACACTATACGCAACTTTTGTTCAAAACGATTCATGTTGAACATTGGAAAAATGTGTAAGACAATCTAAAAATACAGTGTGCTGCTCGTCATTTCATTTACTCACTAGTCTATACTATCTACTAGCTCCACTAGCAACCATGTTGTGTACTTTGAACTTTGCAGGATCCTCTTATCCTCACTCGAAAAATATTCTACAACCGGTGCACAGCTTCTACTAGTATACACAACTTCAACAGTTAACACTATTGTGGATTATATTAAAAGTTTGTAGCGACGGACTTTAACTGTATAACCAGGTGACTAATTAATTTATTTTATTCAATACTGTATTTTTATAATACACTGTTACACTGTCAGTTCATTTACTTGGATTTTTAGTCGAATACTAGTTTTGTTACCGAGCTCGCTATAAAGTCTCCTACAAAAGTAGTTATATGACAGCTTGTCAAGTGGCGGTTAGGATTTCATTTTCATTTTAAAACAGACGAATGTTAGGTGGTTGGAGGCAGTCAGGAAAAAACGTGGAATCCAGGTTTCTTGCATGCTTGCTATTGTCAGTAAGGTGTATTTGAAACCTTGAAGGAATTGAAGCCTCCTTTGTGACTCTTATCTGCACCGCCAAGTGCTGCAATCAAAGACATTACTGCTGAGCTATTTGTGCTCATAGGTGATCTTCTGTAGGACTGAAGTGGATACATTGGTTGGTCAGTAGTGAGCATATATTTAGTCCTTGGTGTTGGTATCAACTAAGTTCTATAAGTCAAGTTTGTGTTATGGTCACAACGCTAGGGGTTTGCCGTCGCGGAGCACTATACATTGATGTTTGAGTTTGAATCTCAGAGGAGACGTGATTTTCTTTAAGGTTGCATATTCGTCCCACTGACAACTGACAACTAGCGCAACAGCTAGGTTCAGGGTTTCCTCCCAATTTTTTCCAGCTACCTAGCATCAGTTCAGAGTGCACAGTGTTGGTGAGTCACCTAACTTTGCAATCATGTCGCAAAGTTTACTGATGGAGTTCAGTTTGCAAGAACAGCAAGGACTAGGTGAGCGCCATTAATTACTCACTAATGATAGATCAGTGTAAACATACATGAATTTTTTGAGAGTTTTCAGTTTGTTATTTGTACTTTTTCGATTTATTTGCATTCCAAAATAAACATAAGGATTCAGGTTTTAGGCACTTAAGCTTCAGTAGTGATGGCGTTTTTTATGGGGTGGGTTTTCTCGCCTAACACCCAACCTTTCTTCTTTGCCGCGCATAATGCAGGCTAAACGAGGCTTAAGACTGCATCAGCCGCAACTTGAATACAGAACATGTGTGAGTTTGATGGGTGCTCTATCACTAAACTTTGGTCAGTTGCGTAAAAACACCAGTTTATGAGTCTAGATGTTACTTGAGTTTTTATCTGCCTATGTATTGCATCTATGGAACAGTAAACTTTATTTCAGCTTGATTACAATGTTGAAGACTCAAAAGTTTGAAGTTAACTCACACAGATTGTGCAACAATCGAAGTTTTTTTAATTCCTTTACGTTCCCAGTGGAACATAGGGCTTCAGGCTTGTGGCTTGAAGTTTCGGTCGCAGTGTTGTTTGTTTTTATGAGATGGGGTTACTGGCCTCATGCTCAACCTTCCCCCTCTACCAGTCTTACTACTGGCTTAGCGAGGTAAAGGAGTACGTCGGACGGGAATCTCACCCCGGACCATGTGCATGGGCGGTGGGCGTCCTAACCGCTGTACCACCGACGCACTAATCGAAGTTAGAGTGACATTATAAATAAATATATCATTCAGCAAATATCCAGAGCTATTATAGCCAGGCAGTATTAGGAGACGTATTTGCATTGAAAGAACATTGATTGGAATAAAACCGAGTGACTTTCAATCTGCTGTTCACTACGCTTAAAATGATTCACTTCCCTTGAGCATGAAGTATAGATAACGCCTAAACTAGTATAGAAGGTTATGTTTTCAAGAATCTTTGATCAAATGGCAATAAAAATTCACTGCTGTGAAGACGCCATCTATAAGCTGTACGCGTCCTATAATGTATATGAGCATCCTACTTTCCACTGTTTGTTTATTTTACGGTGGAATAGATTAGAAACAGAATTTCAAAACAATACAGAGTACAGGTGAAATAATGTTAGATTTACTATCTTAAATATCCGTTTCACTAAAAATAAAGTGAAGCAAAAAACAACAAACAACATCCAGTCCATGAATAGAAGTCAACTCAGTCGTTTGCAGTTTGTTAGGGATCAGACACTGGAGATCAGTGAAGCGCACTCAACAAAACTTTGCGTATGTCTTCATGTTTCTAAGCAATAACATACTGGCATCGGTGGAGAAAAAGCCTCTGTTTTTGCGTCTCCAATTCAAGGGAGGTATTCTTGAAGAGATTCTATCGCAACGTTTAGCCAGGGCGATCAAGAAAACTTTCTACTCTGCACATCTGTGTCTATCCTTCAGTAGCCGTCCAATGTTCACCCAGAAACTCATAGATGTCTTACCTAACCTTAGCCTTTCTTCATGAATATACCATTTCAACTGTTCCTGTGGTTCAAGTTATATAGGGCGCACGATTAGGCAGGTTCGTCTATGGGTTCGAGAACATTTACCAGCTTGGTTCAGCAGGGGGGAAATTAAGTGCATAAAATGCTCCATCCTGTCACACTTGGTCGATACTGGCCATCGTATCGATGTCAACACAGCTTTCAGGGTTATATACCGAATTCCGAAGTCGTTATCACGTACAGCTCACTCACGTCTCCCATACATAGCTGAAGCTGTTGTAATGAGATCGAGTAAACCGGAACTTTGTATCCAAAAAGAACACGTCCAGACGCTGTTTCTACCGTCGCCAAACTTGGATTGATGATTTTCCTTCTCACCAAGAGTGCTCCCTCCCCTTAACCCTCTTGGTTTTTTTTACTTTGCTTATTATTATAAATATTATTATTACAGTTATTATTATTCGTCATAATTTATGCTCAACACTACCGAATTTTTCATTTATACTATCCGGACTTATTATTAGTGATATTATCTAATTTCTCAATATATGCCTCCATCTGTTTCATTTAACGTATTCGTTATCTCATTATGAACCTCTCATTGCAGTCTTACTGTCTCCTGTTTAACACAGACCATTTTGTACTAGCCACTCACCTGACACCTTCTATAAACTTGAACTGATTTGTCAATTTTCCTACCCCACACTCTACAAATGTATTATGATTAATCACCACCGTTGTCTCCCGTTTTACAATACTTTGGTAATCGATTTCAGCCTAGCACGTTTGTCACATAAATACGACTATTTATTTGGACACCCCATAACTAATCTGTTAATCTACGTTAAAAATGTATCCGCCGCATAACTGGCCTTTATTGTAACGACCACAAATATTATATTTTATAATTGTGAGAACCTGAAGAGAAATTATTGAAAAGAATACTCTTCGTTCAGGTTGACTTTTAATTCAATAGAATACTATTTAGTTTGTCTATAATATTTTGTTCAAAGTTTTTCCACTTGTAGAAAATTGTAGTCGCGTCAACTTTTGAAATCGATAAATATGTATCAAACAGAAATGAGAAGAGGAAGGAGTAAGTTTTTGGAAGATGAACACTAGTTAATAGACACAAAGCAATAAATGTATTATAAAAGTCTTAGTAAAACTGACCAGTTTTGTTTCAAAGAAGTAGAAGTATCTTTTCTTCTGTTTCAAATCGAAACCTATTAAAAATTTAATATCACATTTTATGGCCTTGTTCTGTCAACTAAAAATATTACAACTGTTTTTCAAACTCTTAACTTTTCAAGTCAAACATGAGGCGTCAAGTTGGTATCGTTTCTATGCCTTGGGAAATGTTTGCCTTACGCCCAACCTTCCGTATTATCCCAGATTACTGTCGGTTAGTAAATTAGGCGGAGTTTTGAAATGTTTTGGTTGGTAACGGAAACCGAACTTTTCGCATATCATCGAACAACCGACTGTTATCATATGATTGTTTGAATACATGTAAAGCAGTGTAAATGTTGAACATGATGTGCATATCTAGAAGGACTGTCTAAATGAATGGAATTATTCACAGAGTAGATTGTTGAAATCAACAAGTATTTTGAAGTCAATTAGTTGATGGTGACTAGCAGTGGAATCAAGGATGCGCATTTCGTCCTATTTGGGACTTTTCATCTGGATGTAGCTACAATCGATAGGAAAATCTAAGTCGAATCAAATAACTAACTAGTATTCCTTATATTTTGATTATTCTTCAATAATTAAAGTTGTTCGTTTGTTGTCACCATTAGGTGACTACTTTTATCTGTTCATCTTAATTGTGTTCCTAAAAATGATACATAGATGCAACTGTGCAGATGTACAAGTGAACTTCTGATAAAAGAATCTTCGCTAAACTACTTAGTCTTTCATTTCAGTATTTTATTTAGCATTAAGCATAGTGTCACATAACTCATGCTTATCAGGTATGAGATCTATATTATTTCTCTGGTATGCGTTATATTCAGATGTGTCTAAACATTTTCAATTATATCCAACACTAACCCTTTTTAAATGTTGTATGTTAATAGTATGTATTAAGGAAAAAATATCACAAAAGAAAGAAACAGTTGTAATCCATTGTAACGGAAATGTTTTCACCGTGATAATTTTTTTTCTATTTTGAAGACATTGTATGGTATTGAATGGAGACAATATATTACATACAACTTCCGTCTTCAAAACAAGAGACGATAAACTAGCACGGATAAATTCCAGTCTCCTTTAAATCTTTATAAGCTTGAATCACTTTCACCCTTTAGAAAACATACAACGTGAGAGCTGAATCATGCTAAACAAACTCGATCTTACAAAGTGAATTATTTACTAGTTTTTTTATATATTAAAGAGAATTGTGTAGAAGACCTGGATTTCGCGCGTGGATGATTTATGTTTGATGTCACTGTCACAAAATCGAAGAATTACAAGCGAAAACTGACAAACTGGTCGAAGAAGCAGCCGGCGGGGACAGGACTCCAAGTGAACACAGAAAAGACGGAGGTTATGAAAATAACCAATCAATAACAACAGCAACAACAACATTCAGCGACAATCACCATCAACGGGAGGGATTCGAAAGAGGTTACTTCATTCACCACTTATCTAGGGAGCATTGCCTCAACTACATGCAGTCGGAACGGATGAAGATGTCAAATCGAGTGAGAATCGGGAAGGCGAGCAAGAAACACATTCATTGACCTGAAACCAATCTGGAAATCTTCGTCACTCAGCCGGAATCAACAACAAAATTCGGTCGGATTTTCAATACAAACAACATCAAGTCAGTCAGCTATTCTATACGGATCAGAAGCTTGGCGGGTGGGTAACAAAGAACAGGTATTTCCAACAGCCTGTTGCAGACGTTACCTTTATAAACCGACAACTGTCTTCGCTGGATTTATACTGAAGGTCAGATGGCCGGGCCGGAAAGAATCACCAACGAGGAATTATGGGAACAAACAAAACAAGTAAAAGAAGCGATCGCCAACCAACAAATATGGAGGAGAAAGTGTAGATGGGTTGGACACTCACTGAGGAGGCTACTGGGTGACATCACGCGTCAAGCCCTCCAGTGGAACCCGAAAGGGAAGCGACTACTGGGGCGTCTAAGGCATTGACATGGAGGGGATCGTGTGAAGAGGAGTTGAAGCAGTCAGTATGGACTAACATGGATGCAGGTGGAAAGTACAGCAGAAGACAGAAGCAAGTGGAGACGTGCAGTTGAAGCCCTATGTTCTAGTGGGAACCCAAGGGAACAATAAATAATAATAATAAATATAGGGAACTGTGAACAGAGACTAGGTAAAATGCGTTCTTGAAATTATTTTTTTACGCATTATTTTAATAAAAAAGAAACTTTTTTTGCAAATGCTGAAGTACAATTTACATATTGTATATTCTTTGCTGTATAAATGCTGTATTTCTCTAAGATAGTAATGATTGTCGTTTACAAAAAATATATATCATTTCTTTGGAATGATGGAAGTATATAAGAATATAATCGACTCATGATTTTTCAGGCTGTCTATCTTTCCACAGAGTTTTTTTAAACCATTCACGAGAGAATAAAAGTGAAGAAGCAGATGATTCATTAGAAACCACCAAGTCATCCAGAGATCCTTTCCAATCATTTTCTAAGTTTATCTTCCCATATGATGAATTGACGTCTTTCATAGTATTATGTCGTGTAGAGTTGGTGTTTGTTGACGTCTCAGGCGTTATATCATCTGGTAATTTTACTATCCTAAAATTTGAGTTCGTTACAACAGGTCGTTTGAATTTAGCTTGAGCCAGTCGAACATAATGCAGTCGTTTGCCGGATAAATCTTCAAATTCAGGCAGATCTTGAAGAGTTTCTTCTTGTGACATATCTGACCGCTTGCATAGGAGTCCAGACCAAAGACCACAATAAGCACTAGCTAGGCATAATTGTTCAGAATCCAATTTGTTATCATCATTTGACATTTCGTTGAATACAGTCTTACCAGCTTCTACTTCTTCTTCATTCACAACTTGATTGTAGTGTTTGATTGATTTTGGAGCAGGCAATTTAGAACGCTCATAATCTTGTTTCATTGAATCAACTAACAACATAACCTGAAATGTAAATCAAACCTGACATTACAGTTAAATGAATTTAAGCTATCCTAAGTGAATAAATGAGTGCATGTGTCTATAAAGACCACACGTTACAAAACTCTACTGCTCATTAAAACTTGTAGTGAGTACCAAACAAACCATTGACAAAACTGATGCGTAAAAACACTAATCAGACGGAGCCTAGTATATCTATTCCTTCACGTTGCCAGGTGAACATAGGGCTTCAAGCTGGAGGCTTGAAGTTTCTGTAGCAGTGGGGATTCCTTTTACAGGATGGGGTTGCTAACCCCACACCCAACCTTCTCTCATTACCAGTCTTATTACTGGCTTAGCAAGATAAATGAGTGCGTTGGTCGGGAATTGAACCCCAGACCACCTCTCGTGGTCGACAAGCACTCTATCGCTGTACCATCGACCCAATTAGTATATCTATGAAAGAGTTTAAATGAATATTTCTAAAACAATAATTAATGTAAAAGTATGTCCAGAAACCAATTTTTTCTGACATTGCTTTATGTACAGCTAAAACCTGTTTTTTTCAGTCATCATGTTCATATTTGCTTGACATGCTATTCTGTTGTCATAATTCCATAATAAAGAACATGAAATGATAGAAAAAAGATTTTCAAAGATTAGTATATTTTAGAATGACATATACATCCAATTTTTCGGACTGCGTTATACAACAGGATGTTTTACTTTTCTCAATAATAGAACAGGTGGAAAATTCATAAATAAATACTATAATGAATAATGAAAATGGTCAATCACACTTTAGGGAGTGGTAACATTAAAGCAGCTTTAGCTGTTGAGTTTAGTTGCATGATTCCAATCAGTCAAAATCTAACATATCTAATGATTCTATTCTGTCCTGAAAGTAGTAACAATAAGTTAAAAGGTGATGAAACTACCTACATTTTATCCATTTGAATACCCGTTTATCAGCATCTAATCACAGTAAATTATCTTCATTAGTTGGGTACACTTATTTACCAACTTGAGTACATTTATTGGTATACTACACCTTATTTTTAGTTAGAAATAAATGTTCAAGGAATAAACTATTAACTTCATACGAATGCATTAACTAAATAGTTAAGTAAGTAATTGGTGAGAGCTTTACTTACATTTGTCCAGAGTTCATAGGTTGCTCTGACTTCGATTGATTTAACTGCTTCATAAGCTACATTTGATTGTTGTGTAAAAAGAACTGGGTACAATGCAAAAAGAATTTCTGTAATGAAATTTGTACGCAATCCTGTGATTCGATTCGCCTTTATTTTTGCTCTATTTTTAAGAATTCCATAACTATCTTGATCTGTGTGGTGTTTATGATCCTGAAATGTAGCAGATTTTGCTGGTGATGACTGATTGGAGATTGTTTGTTCAGGAATTGAACCGTCTTTTGTTTCCGCTACTTTATTCTTTGAAAAGGTGTTCATAAAGTAGTCAAATAGAATAAAATATATGAAATTAATGTGAGATTCTATAAAATTACCTACAATGCAATTCTGACATGACCAGCCTACTTTTTTACAATGTAGTAGTATCTTAAATCTGTGAAGCTTCTTTTAAATTTAGGGAAAATGAACTACATCAGTGAAATAAGATCCTTAATTTCTGTCATTATTATCAAACGTATCTCCTTCATCAGTTTTAATTTTATCATGGAATCACTCAAGATGGAAAATAACTGGAGAGTAACGAACATGAAGATACTTTTGTGTTTTATCCTGACATGATTTGAGTGCTGTATGGGTAATATGTCCAGTTAACGTGTATGCAGTTAAGTTTAGTTTCAAAAAACGTAAATTCCTCTTCTATGCGATGAGAAAAAGTTGGTGAGTGACCTTCATCATATTGACCTTTCACTTCGGCAACTGTATATATCTATTTTTTTTTATTTCCTTCCCGTTCCAGTGGAACATAGGGCTTCAAGCTAGAGGCTTGAAGTTTCTGTAGCAGTGGGGATTCCTTTTACAGGATGGGGTTGCTAGCCTCACGACCAACCTTTCCCCTTTACCAGCATTATCTCTGGTTTAGCGAGGTAAAGGAGTGCGTCGACCGGGGATCAAACCGGAACCTTGTGCATGGTCGGCGAGCGTCCTAACCTCTGTGCCACCGACGCTTACGTTTATCTATAACGTATCCTAATAGTTTGCTTTTTAATTTGATAATTACAGCAGGGAATGCTTCAACATAAGCTACTTAACTGTATCCTGGTAAATAGAAGCATTTGAATTCATTTACAACTTTTATACTCCCTAGTTACAAAAGCATTCTAAAATCCTTATTGTGTTCTATGTTCTAGAGTTACGAAAAAGTTAAGTGTTTGTAACACACAAACATCTAGATAAGATATTATGCAAACAAAATCAACTTGATGTCGCTTGTTAGAAGCTAAATGCAACGCCATATATATATATATATATATATATATATATATATCACATTCTGTACTGAAATATTCGAAACCTACCGCTTCTCGTTTTGGAGAGCCCATTTCATCAGAATGTATTTCATCCTCCGTCAAATTATGATGATGCACTGGAGAGACCACTTTATCTGTCTGAGCATCACGGAATGGATTAAACAAACAGGCCAATTTGCATAGTGATAACTTGGATTGCATAGACTGGCCTAATTGGGAATGGGCATTATATTCTTTCATGAGAGTAGTTAGCACTTGCATACGATTTCGAGAATTTAATGCATTCTCCTGAAAGGCAATAAAAATAATAAGATTAGAGACACAAATTATTAAAAGAAAACGGTTTTGAAGAGACATTTCTAGGGTTATAACATTGCTTTCTGTGTCTCTCATCAGTTTTCAGTAGAGCGTATATAGACGATATGGAAAAAATCTCTTAACAACAACACGTGTTGATATGTAATAAAACGTAGTACTTTATTGGACTTATTTCAGATTGTGATCATCCCTCCTTCTAGCGGCATCAGAAACGTATTTTTCAACTGGTATAATGATTCATCATAAGAACATAAGGTGAACAGTGGTAATGAAGTTTTTTTCTTTTGCTGTGTGACTTTTGAACTAATTAGGCACTACTTAATAAAGTGGGAGTTAATCAGTTTTCGTGATTTAATAGCAAAAAACTAAAAGCAAAGTAAGCAAATCTACCCAGCGATTCAAAAGACTTCCATCAGCACTGCACACTATCAAGTTTGTAGTATAAGTAACATGACAATGAAATTTCAAACAACAGGACTGAGTTTTTTTCAGTTTCTCATCGAGAAAACTGACAGATATCTGACCCTGACACTTTCTGGTAACTCTGAAGACTTATGATCAATCGTTGGTGTATCAAAACAACAAACACCTTGAGTTGTGAGTATATGTTCTACAGACAAAATGATAAATAGAATAGAATAAAAAATAACCAAATAATCTCTACAGTTATTCTATTTTTAGTCATAAAGGTATTTGATGCATCAGCCAAAAACCTTTTTAGGTTATATTAATCTCCATGGTGGTTTAAAACAAATAATCAGATTAACACAATTACCCATTAGGCCGACATACGGTGTTCATTATTAGTTTTGCAAGTAGATTAAAAAATCACAGACGAATCACGCAGTAATGTAAGTGTTATTTAAAAAGTGGCTTTGAACATTTTTTTCATTTTTTAGCAATTGGAGTAGAATGTTGGGTCTCGGATTTGATGTTTCAGTTGTGATTAAGTTGTTCTACAAGGTTGAATTACTAGCCTCATGCTTGAACCTAATGCTCTTTTCTGCGCTTATTGTCGACAAGTGAGGTGAGCCAGGTTGATGAGTGTTTCGTCTTGTGTGTTGTATCTGACGCCTCCTACCTCCCACTTGGCAGATTAGCATTCTACTAGTGGATGACTGACACATTGGAACATGATTGTAAGTTATATCCTTTCAGTTATATCGCTTAATTTAATTCTATAGTCAATTAAGTTAATGCACCACAGAAAGCAATTTGTTAGGCGGCTGCAAAGACAGTTAACTGCTAAGTTTACATCAGTCAGTATAACTATAATTAGTGACATATATTAGTGGATTTTTGAACTATGTGGCTGCTTGAGTTTTTGAGATCTCCATCATTCGGTTTCTTTTATTATTCATGTGGTGATATGCTATTTGATTCATGGATAATCCCTATCCAGGCGTTAACAGAAATAAAACGCGTAGATCAGCGAAGAGTCTCTTTTCAGCGAATTCATTTTCTCAGCTGTACAATCGCAAATACATATGTGTTATTTTGTATATATATGTACATTAAGTTTGTCAAACAAAATTACAATTGGTTATAGTTATTTTAACTAAACAGGTGAAGATTGGTAATACAAGTCAAGAGAATTAGGTGTTAATGAAACTAGGGAAGTAACAAAGGTGATGAGTTGTCACAAACAGTTGTTAAAAGAAGTTATGTAATAATATGAATAGTTTGATGAGTGAGTTTTACTCAGGATGCACATAGAAACAAAGTGGATAATACGAAATTACGTAAGAGTTCTAAATTAATACAAGAATTATAAGTAATTAAAGAACAGGCAAAAAAAAGAAATGAAGTCATCAAAAAAAATTCAAATCAAATCAATCTTCCACTTCGTCCAATTCTGGACATGTCAGGTTTCCCTTACCACTCTATTGCAAAATGGCTCGCAGATATTCTGGAACCTATAAGGAAACAATTATGTACGCACTCGCTCCGTTACACCTTCCATTGCATCGACTGCATAAAAGACATGAATGTATCGACATTTAGTCACTTCTCACCAATGTCCCACTCACGGAAACGGTCTGCTCCGTATGCAGATATATAGATGACAGCCATCTCAATATTGGAATACCAACAGCATATTTAACAGAATTATTATTGAGGTGCACATTCGACGACACCATCTGCAGACGAAAAGATGATATTGCAATGGGATCTTCGTTGGGTCCACTACTATCAGTTTGCTTCGTGACAAGCCTCGAGAGAGGTCCACTAAAGCCAAGCATTGACAATTTGCGACTGTATAAAAGATACGTGGACGATATTTTCATTATTTGTGACAAAAACAACGACCCCAATCTGCCTCTGAAGACATTTAACTGTTGCCATCCAGCAATAAAATTTACTCTTGAAATGGAAACGAGTCAAAAATTCCGTTTCTTGATGTAGAACTAACAAGAAGAACTGATGGGAGCCTAAGAAGATCGATCCATAGAAAACCTACGTGGAATGGTCAGCTAACAAGCTTCTGTAGATGGGTACCCATTCAACAAAAGCGGAATTGAATTAAATCACTTGCCACCCGCATCCAAAGGATCTGTAGTCCCGTTGTTATGGAAAGTGAATTAGATATTCTAAAAGAAATCTTCATCCAAAATGGATACCCAATAAGATTCATCGATTAAAATACCAAACCAATAATTCGGAGAAACGGAACTTTAATAGCGCCTTAAAAGAAGCTCTACATGAACTGGGATTTCAAGGGAGATTTAACAAGCGATTTTCATCATCTCTGACAAGAACATTCTTTGCAGCAACGCTAAGAATTGTCTTCTCCAGTCGCTCACTGATCTACAGAAGCCTCAAGGACAAGATCCCGCATCTGATCACTTCTATGTGCAAATATCAGTTCACCTGTTGCTGTAGAGCCGTATAAATCGGTCGTTCGATGCGCATCCTATCCAGGAGGATTCAAGACTACCATCCAGCATGGTTGTGAAAAAGAAATAGTGGTGCAATAAGGAGTGCGATAAGTGAACACTTGGTTAACACTGATCATTGCATTTCAACAAACGCCCCCTTCAAAGTAATCTACAGAGTCAAGAATAACCTATCAAAGGCAATACTGTTTCGTCTCCTTTGTATCGCTGTAGCTCTGTTTGTGACAACTCATCACCTTTGTTACTTCCCTAGTTTCATTAACACCTAATTCTCTTGACTTGTATTACCAATCTTCACCTGTTTAGTTAAAATAACTATAACCAATTGTAATTTTGTTTGACAAACTTAATGTACATATATATACAAAATAACACATATGTATTTGCGATTGTACAGCTGAGAAAATGAATTCGCTGAAAAGAGACTCTTCGCTGATCTACGTATTTTATTTCCATTAATATCCTATTTGAATCAAGTTATAATGATATAGGTATTATTCGTAATTACAAAAGCTTGGTTTTTGTCATGGAGATTGTAGTTGTACGTGTAGAGTAAAAGTCAGTCAAAAATTGCTTCAGATTTTCTGAATATAATCTCCAAGAAGAGAAATAAGTTCGTTTTAGTTATACTTAATGGATTATACAGACTTTTAAAGCCAAATGTTATATTTTCAAAGTTCTAGAAAATTTTTCATCAACATGAGATTCAAAATATTTGAAGGTAAATCGATTTTAGCTGCATGTATTAAAGTTAGTTAGCGGCTCGGTGATGGGCTTGTAGAATGCTCACCAACTGTGTATGTGGTTCAAGGTTCAATCCTCAGCTAACGCATTCCAAATCCTCTCTCAGTCGCTATTAAGCCTTGTGACGAAAGAAGTTTGGGTGTGTGGCTGGCGAAACCACTCCAAAGAAATAAAAAGCCAACTGCTACTGCAACTTCATAGCTCAAGTTTGAAATCCAAAGTTCTACTCGGATCGCAAAAGAATGACAAAAATACATAGAAAGATGGCAACACCAATGATATCGAATTTTTAATAGTAGTATTATTTCCATCTAAACTGGTAAGTTCTGAAACCTTACAAAGACTTCTTAGCAAAACAAGAAGAGAAGTGGCAGTGAAATTCACAGACTCACTTAGAAGTACATTATGTCGGCTAAAAGATTCAATGAAGCTCAACAAACATGATAATATAGTTTCATTCAGTACATTAAAATGGTTGTTTGGTCAAATACATTGACGAAATTAGTCAGACAGGGTTAATTAGATTGATAGAGGATGAAGACCTTGCAAAATTCGCATTAGATAACCCTAATTATTAGAAGAAAGCTAGAAATATGCCCAGCTATATCATAAATACGCAGTTATATATAACCATACAATCGGATGGGACAACGTGACAGCCTTAAAATTTTAATATAACAGGATAATGGAAGAAATTTATAACTGAAGTTTTACTTAATGAATTAACTGAAAACAGATGCAACAGGAACGATTTAGCACCTATCCTTGACATCCTTAAAATTGTAGTGTCCTTAAAACATACAGAAAGGAGGAAAATAAACTATATAAAAATCAAGTTTTGAATTTATATAGTTAGAAGTGAAAAGATTATAAGAGACAAATTGTGTTTGAAACATCATCCACTGCATTTCATTGTTTGACATACTCAGTAATCAGATTATTATGGATTTACATACTATCACATTGAACAGATTTTACGCACATTGGAACACTACCCCGTATGTCGAAAAAATAGTTACAATCGGTTACAATCGGAGTGCACCGACGTAAAGAACCTGGAACACCTGGATTTCGCGCGTGGATGATTTATGTTTGATGTCACTGTCACAAAATCGAAGAATTACAAGCGAAAACTGACAAACTGGTCGAAGAAGCAG
This sequence comes from Trichobilharzia regenti, assembly GCA_944472135.2. Taxonomy (NCBI): domain Eukaryota; kingdom Metazoa; phylum Platyhelminthes; class Trematoda; order Strigeidida; family Schistosomatidae; genus Trichobilharzia; species Trichobilharzia regenti. Next base: position 68,529,502 of record OX235264.1, on the reverse strand, counting down.
CCAGTGGGGACAGGACTCCAAGTGAACACAGAAAAGACGGAGGTTATGAAAATAACCAATCAACAACAACAGCAACAGCAACATCCAGCGACAATCACCATCAACGGGAGGGATTCGAAAGAGGTTACTTCATTCACCACTTATCTAGGGAGCATTGCCTCAACTACATGCAGTCGGAACGGATGAGGATGTCAAATCGAGTGAGAATCGGGAAGGCGAGCAAGAAACACATTCATTGACCTGAAACCAATCTGGAAATCTTCGTCACTCAGCCGGAATCAACAACAAAATTCGGTCGGATTTTCAATACAAACAACATCAAGTCAGTCAGCTATTCTATACGGATCAGAAACTTGGCGGGTGGGTAACAAAGAACAGGTATTTCCAACAGCCTGTTGAAGACGTTACCTTTATCAACCAACAACTGTCTTCGTTGGATTTATACTGAAGGTCAGATGGCCGGGCCGGAAAGAATCAGCAATAATGAATTATGGGAACAAACAAAACAAGAACAAACCAATCACCAGCCAACAAATATGGAGGAGAAAGTGTAGATGGGTTGGACACTCGCTGAGGAGGCTACTGGGTGACATCGCGCGCGCGTCAGGCCATTGCTCGAATAGAACCAGGCCGGAAAAGGGAAGCGGCGAGTGTGAGGTTAGTGCTAGGGTGACATAGAGGAGGAGATAGCGTGAAGAGGAGTTGAAGCAGTCAGTATGGACTAACATGGACGTAGGTGGAAAGTACAGCAGAAGACAGAAGCAAGTGGAGACGTGCAGTTGAAGCCCTATGTTCCACTAGGAACCCAAGGGAACAATAAACAATAAAATAATAAATTCGGAGTGCTATAACTAAGTACATTTTTAACAATGATCATTCGATATCCAAGGAAAATTCATTCAAAGTTATCTTAAAAGTCTGACGGACTCTTTAAAGACGTCATTTTTGTATATTTTCATTCATATGGCCTTCAGGCAAGTATATTGATAAATTGTGATTTATGCACATAGGCGAAACGACTTCGTTCACTTCTTCTAGCCCTGACGTAAATCTAATACTTTGCTGTCATTTCTTTCTATTCATTTTTCGGTAAAACAAATATTGATATCATTTTCTTTGATCCTCGTCTCTATGCTGTTTTATTCACACTCAATTCATCTAGACTTTTACTTGCCTAAGTTAACTTTTAGTCTAAGCTTAATAATCTTCACTATGTTGAAATATTTTTATGTAGACAATATTCTAGGGTAATTCATATTTTTGTCTCTTCTCCTTTGTGTGACACGCTGAATGCACACATACACACAGACAAAATTAATTCTACATATTTGAAATTGTCCAACTCAGTGAATTGATTTGTCAAAAAGGAAACTCCACAGTGGACTATGTACTTATTTCCATAGGTTTTCCGAATGCGTATCATGATGTTTGCTTGTCTAAGTACAGCAAAGTACAGACTACTCAGAACTATGCATGCATATATTTACCTAAAAAGATTAAGGACTTATGTCAAAAAGAGAAATCTTTATTTTTTTCAAATTATCACTGATAAATAAATTCCGTGAATCCTTTTTCAAAAAGAAAAAGTGAATACAAAATATGATGACGTTTATACCAAGCACAGGTTTCCTTTCATCTGTGTAAGTAATTTCAGAAAAAAATTTGTCTACATGTGACTACCACCTACAGCATATTTAGGTTTTTTTCTAAGCTGAGACGTTTTTATTAATTATTCAGTGTAAATTAAAATTGTTCTGCTTTAGTTTTCATATCATATACACGGATACTCTGTTTAAACTCAGTAACTTTTAAACTCGAGGCGGGAAATAATCATAAACCTCATTAGTTTTGTTCAAAAGTCTTCACCGGATAAATTCTGTGTTGTAGAATACTGATTTTAACACATAACCATCAGCTACTGGATTACTGTTTCAAATTCTATTTAACTTTTTGCATCATGAATTCAAAGCGAGTACCTAGATATGATATCAGTGCCGAGAAAATACATTGCACTGATCAAGGCAATCTACTCGAACTCATACAGACAGGTGAGAGCTTACGGCGAGTTGTTATCTGAAGTGGTGACGACTAGTGGTGTCCTTCAGGGATGCCGATTATCCCCATTTCAATTCAATTTCATCATACATGTATTAATGGACTTAACCCTAACTCACTTCAGAGACTCAGGAGTTGACTTGCTACCAGGGAATAATCTCGTTGACTTAGAATATGTAGATGATATAGTCCTTTTAGGCGAGGACGCTGACAAAATGCAGAGTCTTCTGAACACTTTGAGTTGCAATCTACGAACGTTTGGCATGCGATTTGCTCCTTCTAAAGTTAAGATGATGTTATAAGACTGGACTACACTGACTCCTAGTTTAGAAATAAGGAGTGGAGTGGTAGAGCGCGTTTGCCGCTGAGGTAGGCCATCTCTGGCGTAGACGAGATATTCGACTATCTACTAGAGGGCGGGTGTACTGCTCATCAGTCCGCTCCGTCTTCCTTTATGGTTGCGAGTGAGACCTGGCCATTGAGAGTGGAAGACATGAAAGGATTAGCTGTCTTTGATCATAGGCGCCTGCGCTCTATCTCCCGTCTGAAGGGGTTTAATAAGGTGAGCAATATTGAGGTTAGGTGTCGAGTTCTAGGTAGGCAGGGAAAATCAATCGACGGGTTGTGAAATTACATCGACTGAGATGGTTAGGACATGTTTTACGTATGCCTAGTCATCGCCTTCCTCGATGACGGTCAATGCTGGCGGATATAGGGTCAGGCTGGAAAAACGCTAGCGGAGGTCAAACCAAAACATGGCGCCAGTCAATGAAATCAACAGCAGTTAGTCTAAGCCACGTAGTAACGCGTAGACTTCCTGGTTGGGGTCCTCGGGACGATAAAAAGCAACAGCTGGAGACAATTGGTGATATGGCTCAAAATCATTCTCAATGGCGCAGATGCGTCCACTCCTTATGACTTTGATTTCCAATGAAACTGTTTTGTTCTTCGTTACTACTATTGCTTTGTCTCACACCTGTTTTTACTGTCTATTATGCATTTCTTCTACTTTCTTCTCTTGCTCTGTGTGCTACTTGGAGTGTGGTAACTTGAACCGCAGCACATATGTACAAAGTTCTATGTTGAAAACAAACAGACAGACCTAGATATGATTATGAGCATGAAGTGGTGCTCCAAATGTTACCAGTAAACTATACTGTATTGCTGTCTGCTTTTATCAAAATAAATTTATTCTATGATTAAATTATAATCTAACAAACTGCACAATTTCTGTTCTTATATCATGAACTGCTTTTTATCTAGAAGGTACCAGTGTAAATTGAATTTTGTTATTTCATTTAAAATCAAGAAATCAGAAGTATTCGGTTACTTCAGCAGCACATACACACTAGGGTGACTGTTTTAAGGCAAAGTTCAAATTTGCTTTCTTTCCAATGAAAAAGTTGGAAAGAAATTTTTAAAAACCAAAATTTCTAAACTGACAGAATATACAATATCATTTAAGTGGTTACTTCCGTTTTTCACACTCCTTTATTCTTCTTCTCTAAAAACTGATCATCTCGTTTCAGGTTTTTATATTTGTTTGTCTGTTACTCATATTTCACTAGGATCAGAAAACTTTTCATGTTGATAAACTCTTCAGAAGAAAACGATGTTTGCATACTAACATTAAAGCCTGTCTGTTCTGCTAAGTGTATTCGATTATTTTTTTTTAGTTTCACAGGTTTACACTCTTCCTGTCATTGCTTAGAATTATTCCATCGACCAACGCTTAATAGTTTCATAAATAAATCTTTCTCAAGAAAAAGAGTATTTATAAAATATCGAACAGGGTATGATGTATTTATGGAATTAGACAACTCGTGTTAATTTATTATTATTATTGTTCCCTTGGGTTCTCAGTAGAACTATAAAGCATATCTTCACTTTGTCCTATTTCCTGAAGTCCTCTTTATCTGGGCCCATGATTTTACTCAGGCTCAAATTTCCTTCTCACATGATCTCTTCTGTGAAGTCGTTGAACCTATGCGGAGCTTGTCGTTTCCTATTTAGGTTTTATTCTATCGATGGCCTGACGCGCAATTTCATTTGGATGTCTTTTTAGCGGGTATCCAATCCTATTTACATTTTCTTTGGCATATATGGTAATTTTTTATTGCTCTTAATTTGTTACGCCACATTCATAAATTTCCATTTGGTGGATTTAGTAAACGCAAGTACAAGTAAATAAAAACTAAACTTTTCTGGATATTTTATGAAAGAAATGGTTCTCTAGATAAAGGTTTTCACCTATGCAATTAATAATAATAATCACAATTTGCGGTATTCCAAAACAGTACTTGTGATACAGAATGGAATTCCCAGCATTTCACTACAGTATTGCATCCAGTTAGTACATTAACAATGAATAAAATTCTACATAGATTAAGGTAATCTCAGTCCATTATGACAACAACATATTGGCATGTCAGTAGCAAAGCCAAAATTGAACAGAGTGTTTGAATGTGTTAGAAAAGCAAATGCTAGCATATTTACTGGCGTAAGCGTTAAAAGAAAGGTCGAGATATGCGGAGTGAAAGAAGGAAGAAGAATGTTTTAAATAGAGTTTGTAAGGAAGAAGGAAACAAAGGAGCACATAACAGGGGAAAAAAGAGGGAGAAAAGGAAAAGAAAGAAAGAAAACGTTTTACCTATAAAAGATATGAATTGGAAGGACGAGATCCTGTTGTTCTACTGACTATTTAATAAGTTAAATGTTTCACGCCTAATGCTTTCTTTATCACACAGAACACGAGCTAAGTAGGGTATGGTTAAGTTTTTGTACTTGCTAGTGCGAGCATATAGTTTTCTAAATAGGCTTCTGGTTTTGCCTGATGAGATACAAGGGGAGAGTTGTGAATGAAGAGGGTGGTGTGAGTTAGATAAAATGGATTTTGCCCATTTTTCACATGAGTTCAAGTGCCTGTTGACCAGAATATTAACAAGCTGGTTAAGTAGCACGTTGCTAACCCTGCTGACAACCTATAACATCCTGCGTAATAAGGTATAGTCTTTCTTCACTAGCCCAGGAAAGACTAAGGGGGAACAATAGAGAATAATATGCAGAATGAGAGAGTTAAAGAATTGTAGGAGTAAGGGTTGGGTTATCACAGAATGTCTCAACTTCTTGATGTAGAAGGTAATACGGAATATTTTCTTAGAAATCGTCAAGATATGAGACGACCAGGAAAGATCAGAAGATAGAATGACGCCTAGGTATTTAATTTCTGACTTGGTTTCTTTTTCAATGCCATCTATGTTGCACACCTCGTGAGTGCTATCCAGTTTGTTTAGGTCACTGTAAAGTTTCAAATTAAGCTTTGAAGGACAACTTGTAGGAAGAGATGCTGAGCATCAACTACCTAGAAGTAATAAAGCGAATTTCATGGCTTCGCATGAATAAATGGTGATTTGATTTCGCTGAGTACGTTCTTAATTAGGATGAGTCTTTCATCAGAGATTTTCATGATATATATATGACTTCAAATTTGATGGTCAGATAAAATTCTTAAGCAAACTAAATATGTAACATTTTTTAGAACTCGGTAGAATTTTACTGACAGATATAAGGCGTAACTCTGTGCCGACTGAAACGCCGATGGTTTGTACCTATTCAAAAGGTAGTCAGGAGAAATTTATAATGTACACGTTAGTCACATACATTATGTGATGAGCACAAAGTAGGAACAAGGATAGTGTCTTCAGATGTTTATGAATTTGAAGGAAACTTGGAACAGAACGTTCGGTTTTATTTGGAAGGATACCGGCGGATTAAATGTAATACTTATCCCATGCACGAAATTTACCACGACCGATTTCACTGCTTAAGTTTATTATAAAAATCACTTTATCAAATCTTTGTTTGACTGTGATAGCTCATAGCTCTAATGAGAGGATTTCTTCTAGTGTTTTTGTCATTTTAGGATGTAAAGACAGACATTCTTACAAATTCCATTGGGAAGAAGACCACTGTACAGATATTTCACCTTACTTTGATCATTTCGATCTGCAAAAAGCACGTTTAACTGAAAAGACTCAGTGCATAAAGCTCAGACTTCGAAATGGACTGTCAGATCGGCTAGAAATCAGCGGCACTACTATCATTACCACATTTTAAACAACTGATTCCACTATAAGTTAAGCCTTTCATTTCATTCAAGAAATCTATGTCTCTCTGTTGATATTTAAATATATGAAGGGAGTATTAATTCAGCAACACAAACTTATCATATTAACGTCATTTTTATCGCTGGTACCGATTCTAATTTTGTTCAGTAAATATATATATATATATATATATATGTTTGCTATCAGATGAATGCATGGAATTTCTTCCCATAAAGATAAGCTTCTGTTTTATTTACTTTGTTATATCAGATGACGTTTAAAATAATTATAGAAATAATACGTCGAAATGCATATCCGCGAAGTATAAATAATGAAGAAAAAAGAATTTCATGAGTTTTCATTTCCATCTAATGAGGAGAAATTTATTTTAGAAATTCTCTTATATTTTACCGCTGGAACTTAAGTAAGCCTTGGTCACTGCAAAGTTATCTCTTCTATGCATTTTTTTCAATTTTTTCTCTATTTCATACACAATTGTGAGATATTACAACAATAATCAATATGCCTGTCATTAGTCGATAACATCTCTGTCTAATATTTCCTAAAGTTATATACGATTACACTTGCATAGATACGTTCAGATGGTGAGACGTGCATAGCTGTCTCTTTCCCAGTTGAGATCATCAGCATACTTCTTCAATGAAGTAAACAATGCCACTTATACACAAAATTTAAGTGGTACAAGAAAAAGAAGTACACTGTTTCAGTGTTAATTCCTGAAGCAGTTTAAAAAGCATACATCTGTATCACTCCTTTTTAAACAGGAAATTTCTGAGCAACACAATATCATCAGATAGCGGCGAATATGCACAGCTCCGGTAGTTGAATAAACTCTTACTAACTAAAGAAAATGAGCAGGGAATAACAAACAGGCTACCACATGAATATCAAAGATGAAACTGATTAACTTTAGTACAGTTTTTAAGTGACAGGATAGCATTATTGTTATTGTTATTCCCTTGGGCCAAACACAGGGCTTCAGAAGCATATAACCGTTTCGCCTGGTCCTCTCGGATCCTATTTAGCTAAGTTGGAGATTGCCTGCAAGCCTTTTTTCCCTTTATGTCAACGTTGCGTTTGCGTTCAACTTCTCGTTTCCAATTAAAGTTCCACTCGACGGCTGACCTAACGCGTGATTTCACCCAACCAGCTCTTCAGAGTGTCTATCATCCATATTCATTCCCTTCAGCGTATTTATAAGACCAGTGATTATTTTTCTGCTCCATTCCCAGACTTCCTTGTTGCTCATCCTTTCTGGTCGTCTGATCATCAGTATGTAGCAAGTGGAAGTGGCTTGTAGGTGAAAGTCTACAGCAAGCTGTCGGAAATGCTTCGAGTGACACGCCAAGTCTCTGAGCCATATGGAATAATTGATTTACTTGACGTTAATGCCAAAAATCTGAATCTTATTCTTTATGATGAGTGCAGCAGATTTTCAGAGGGATTTCAGACTAATCAAAGTTCTGTCTTACTTTTTGGGTGCTGTCTGGATTTGACTTCGTGATCCATATCGCCTGCAGTTGACGCGGTGCTGCCTAGATAAGAGAAAGTTGCGACCCCCTTCAAATTTTTCCCACTGACAGTAATTGGGGCTTGGTTGTGGTTTCTTGGATACCTTTATCATCTGTCTTCATCGCCTGCATCTTCTGCTAACTTGTTGGTTTTTGCGAGTAGATTCTCGAGTTTTGTGACATTGGACATTAATCACCCATGAAGATCGAATATTCCAGAGTCTTCTTCTCGGTCCATTTATTTCCTGAATCTAATTTAAGACAAGCACGAAATTCAATATAGGATGTGCGTCGGGGGCACAGTGTTTAGGACACTCGCCAACCATGCATATGGTCCGAGGTTCGATCCCCTGCTGACGCACAAGTGATATCTTTGGTCGGCCTGCAAAAATGTGGGCTACCAATATCCATGCTGAAAATTCCATTCTTGTACTGAAAATACAGTGTGGAATCAAGCTGTAATCAAAAATGAATAAATAAATAATGCAATGAATATATGTTTTGGTAAGACATATCTGCAAAAATTGTTATATATACACTGTAAGAAATATTTTTGGAAGTATTGACTAGCTTCATTAAACCAACCATATAGAAAAAAAGTGAAAGTATCTTAAAGATTTACTTCAAATGAGAATAGAGAAGGAAGGGGTATGATGCAACGAAGTTCACTCATGGTACTATAATAGTTAACACTTTGTGATTTAACGGATAACTAAGTTACCTTAGGTATTTTGGGGGGAAATAATCACGACAATAACAGCAATAATTGTGTTAATACCGGAAGGATATATGTCCAGAAATAAGACAGAAATAGATAAAAATTGTTTCAGTAGTAATACTTAGAAGTAACAGTTCTAAGCAAGGTAGCGATAACGGTAAAATAACAAAAATAGTAGTAAAAGCTAATGAGATGATGTACCCTGCTGTGGTAGATTTCAGTGTAAACACAACTTCTTTTTGTGCACAGAAACCAGGATTAGACGTGCTACAAGTCCAAGCCTTCGCTTGTTTGTCTGTTGACGATGATTAATGACTTCATAGTATCACTACGATGCCAGCGGTGAACATGTTTCACTATGGAAGTTGGATATTTCCGCTCATCTCAGCTAATTAGACAGGTGGTGCTACAAATCTTTACATACAGTCAGAAGAACCTGCTCTTGAACTAGACCTGCAGGGCGTTTTCACTTCTCTTAAGATAGGATTGATTCATTGCGTTCCATATATTTGTCTTATATCTCCCTATATATTTCACGTGGTAAATATAGGTTTGTTTGTAAAATAATCGACTGAAAAGTTTTATCAAGATATGATAATTTCATTGAATTCTCCTCTATTAAAATTTCCCTATCGGTTTTGATTGCAATGGAACAAAAAGCTCCAGCAACATATCTCTTCTTTATCCTGCTCTCAAAGTTCTTTTGTATCCTGTTGAACAACTGCTCATAAATTTTTACCTACTCTCTACACGATCTTCTCCATGCCAACTTTGGATCCACGTCCAACTCTTCGCTGCCTATTCGGGTTCCACCCAAAGGCTTGGTGCATGTTTCATATCTAAAATGGAATTCTGAGATCAGGATAAAAAAGAGATATCTGGCTGAAGCCTTTTGGCAATCAAAAACGATAGGGAATTTTTAATAGAGCAGAATTTTATGAAGTTATCATATCTTGATAAGGCTTTTCAGTCGATTACTTTATAAACATACCTATATTTACCACGTGAAATACATAGGGAGATATAAGTGAAAGCAAGGAGCAGAACAACAAAGCTATCAAAAGACTCATTCAGAGTTAACTATAAGTGCAGATGAGGATGGCTGTTTTTGAATTACAGTATTGAAATGCATCAGTGATCAGTCGCTTCTACAACTGACAGTCATGATCTTCAAAATACATACCGAAATCAGACAATATTATGTGAGATAAGGCAGTTGTGCAGAATCAATCAGTTAATGATGTTGTTGCGTAACTTATGGACGCTCGTTTTATAGCGCTATTATTGTTTGCTTTCGCTGTCTTCGGTTTGTGTTCCCAATATCTTCGATTTTCAGTATTGCATCATTCCTGTTGCAGTTGTATAGTGTGATTCCAGTGGATACAGTTTCGGTCACAGATCGAAATCGTTTAAAGAACCAGTGGAGAACGTGTTATTACTGGACAGCTGTTTCGTCCTAGTCTGGGAATCCTCAGTAGTACCCACTTACCAGTGTTCAGACTGAGGACCCGTCCAGTTATATAGTGAAGTTGTAGACCATTCAGCCATTGCTACCTGATCCTTCTTTGACCAGGAATTTCTCTCCAATTACATGGATTAAGTTTTATAATTTTTGTAATCCCAACTAAGCAGTATTATTTATCCTTGCCCTAGTAATAAAATGAACAATTCATAATATTTTTCGTCGAAAAAGAAGGTTATATTTTATCTTCCAGGTTGCACGAAACACAAGTGGAGTATGTATAAAAAAACAGCTCATACTGCTGTAAATGGATACAAATTTTCAAACATTATGAAGAATTCTCGTTTCTTACTGACAACCCATGTTTGTTTTTTTTCTTTTCATGTTAAATTCAATTAACAAGTTAATTGAAGTATCTCACAAGTATTAAAAACAGCCTATCACTCCCACTCTGTTATCCTATAAAAATATCCCTAACATTCCAAGTAACCAATATTAGTTAATCCCCTTACATTGTTATCTACTTCCTGTACTGAAGGGAACATATTTTAAAGAAGTATCTTAAGCCTACAACCGCTTCATTACTTACTTTTGCATTGGGCTTAATTTTTACATCCAGCGCTTTATATTACAAAAATCTTTCTACTTGAGAATTATTTTTAACTCTATTGTGAAATAAAACGGGAAATACTAACAAGGTAGTTTTGAAAGGTAGTCTTGAAATTCAACCCCTCAGTTTATTGATTCCCCCTAAACACCTAATAAAGTGACTTGTGGAACAAAATCATTAACGGCAGGCTAAAAAATAAAGTAGCTCTATTCGACTACTTTTCAGTTCGCATAAATATACTCAGAGGCCAGTCAACACTACTATCATTCCGAAAATGTACTACTACATATGGTAAATGACAGCTACTAATAGTACTGCAGTCATTTTTTAACAATTATACACAAGTAGAAATAAGTTTTCTAGCTTTGGATGGAATTGACAACCCAATCAAAAAGTTTTTCTGCTAACACACACATCTGAGAGTTGTGACAAACAAACATACACAAAGGAGACAGCAGTATACACATCCTTTCTTTTCTGCTAAAATAAAAATACAGCAGCCATCAATTCTCTGTTACAAAAAACAGGAATACTTCAACCATTTTGTCTAGTGACCATGGTAACCTTGCAAATAAACTACTTACAGCTAACTAAAAGAAAGATTATTTTTTTAATTTGTTTCGTTTTGTCTAGCGTAATAGTACAAAAGATTCTAATGATGACCATTTTACCGATGAAATAATAATTGACGTATGGTGTTTGTGCTTAGGAATAATATCTATGCAACTAAAGTCACAGTAGTAATGTGAGAGTCAGTCTTCAAAATGTATCATCCTAAATCTTATAAAAACCGCTCTAAAAGATGAAAGAGTATATATATATACAATAAGATGAAATCACAATTCATCTGTATCTGCGCATTAAGAAATGTTATCATAGCCTATAAACTATTTGTATTACAATGGGAAAGGTTTTACAACCGACTGGCTAAAGCGTATACACGAACTAAAAATATAGCCAACACTATCAAAATAATTATTTATGTATACACATATATATTAGTAATGCATCAGTAATCTCTTCCTCAAATAAAATAATACAGTCTATGTGAAATTATCCATAATTATTTACTTTAATCTGATATCCTTTTTGTGCTTTTTTAAAGTCAAGCTATTTGGATTACTCTGCTTATTTTACTTTGATAAAGATATCAAACCTTATCTTTTTTTATTTGCCCTAAGATTTTCCTTATTTGTGGGAGAAAAACCATCTTTATTGAATTTTTGTAATCAGTACATAGGTCTAATTGTATGGTATAATACATTTTTACCAACCATTTCAAAGTAAGTGGATATGAACATCAATAAAATTTGCATTTATTTGATTGGATATTAGTTGGTAACTGGTGTATCATGTCTAGTCGTCTGTTGGCTGCAGACTAAGTTTGTATCAGTCAAGCTTGCAATGTGGCCACCATGCCACTAGGTGGCTTGCTATCACGTTGCACATTGATTTGATGATATTAGATGGTTAGAGGCATTCGGCCACAGTTAGCCTTTGACCTACGTTTCGTAAGAGCTGGCAGTCACTAGTCAGCAAGAGGTATTTGCAGCCTCGAAAGAACTTATCTCTCTTATAAGATTCGAACCTGCGTCACCCAGTACCACAGTCAGATACATTACCACTGAGCTATTCAAGTTTGCGATTGGCCTCCTGTAGAAGTGTTATGGATACTTTTGATTGGGCACTAGTCAGTAACTAGTGTAATGTGTCAAGTACTATATTTGATGCAGACTGAACTCTACTGGTAAAGCTTGCATATTGAATTTGTATATTAAAGTCTACTCTTTAGTGGACACGTCAATAAGTCAACTACATAAATGAAGAATCATAAGAAGCAGTTAAGTACACCGACGTGTACTTTGAAATCGCATATATCATTCAAGTGTTGGTTTGTAGGGATATGGCTGATTGGTTACAGGATTTCATCATGAGCTGAAATTTGTCAGAGAACCATTGGAAAACCTGGGAGCACTGGACAGTTGTTTCTTCCCAGTTTGGTACTCTTCAGCAATATGCGATTTGTAGACTATTAGCAGAGATAAGTGAATACTAGTACGCACTAGTTAACAGCTGAGAAAATATTACTGTTCGACAGACCACACCAGATTACATAAAATAAATATGACGTCAATATAAATATAAACATCTTACTGAATCGTTTAGAACTTGTTTCACAATTTGTCTTATGCTTCAGGAGAGAAAAATCATTTTCTTTCACAAATTTCACTAGTTTAATGCAAGTACAACTTACTGTCGTAACATTTTTACCATTGTTTTGGTATGAGAACTTACGAGACTTTGTAAAGGCACGTGTTACACGAATCTCGTCGAATTCCTCTGTTTACATACTTGTTTAAAACAGCAATATCTTAGCAACACTAAATTGTCTTTATGCATACTTTACTTGTAATTCTGTGGTAAGTTTGAATGCCTTTTAATGAAACTTTGTCAGATCAAATCTTTGCTAATAAAAATCAAAAAGCACTAGATAAGTTTACCCTTTTTAGTATTCAGCTCTTAATAAGTTTTGATAAATACTCAGTAATGGTTTTCATAATACCTGTCTAAAGTCGACATTTTCACAGGAAACTCCTGCAAGTCATTTGTCTTATTGAAGCATGATGACAGTCCAAACTTTTAGACAAATACGTATCCCAGTGAATAATCATTTCATCTTTGCAACCTAAATCCATCATTTACATTATTTCAAACGCTAGACAGCTGATTTCATTGCACACTCTCTCTTTTTCTGTTTGAAAAATGCATGATAAATATCTATTCAAAGCTTTGCATGGATTATTTCTAATGCTCAGCGTGTGTATAAATTTCTGACATAAATAGAGAAAATTTTTGTTGCACTAACCTTAGAATGAATAAAATAACTTAATAAACTGCAGGTAGATTTAAGTTTAAAAGCCTAAATTCCCATGATAATTATAATTATGTTACCAACAGGGGACGTTTTCAGAATGACTGCCGTCGTTCGGTGAAAACAATAGGTATTCAACAAATTGGAAATTTCAAATATATACTGCAAAACCATGAAGAGAGAGAGAGATAGAGAGTTTTTAAAACGGTTGTATTTCATGTTCACATTTAGACAATGAAACTTTACTTAATCCGTGATGATGTTAAGGTATGTGGTGATTAACGTTTTTTTTATTATGGTTTGATTTCACACCTTATTTTCGGGACAACTATGGAATTTTCAGCATGCAATATCAGAAGACCAAATTTTGCAGGCTGACCAGGTGTGCGTCGGCAGGGGATCGAACCTCGGACCATGTGCATGGTCGGTGAGAGTCCTAACCACTGTGCCTCTGACGCACAGTTAATCAAAGTTACATCGAATATGAAAACAAAAACAATTGCATATTTCGACTTACATTCGGTTTCTTCTTTCTACCTGGAATTTCTTCATAACCATTTAATATTTTACTTTCAATGTGATGATTAGGTGATCTTGGAAGATATTCAGAAGGGAATAAACTATCTGGTTTATTGTTTGTATTCTTTGGTGATAATGCATCACCATAAATACTTGGATTCGATAACATAGTTGTTTCAAAGTTGTCTCTAAGATTTTCTTCAATGAGAAGTAATCGGTTTTTATTATTCTTACTGTTTCGTTGACAAATACGATAGATAGTATGAAGATAAACTTCAAAAATATTTATGAGATCAATTTTATCATTTGTATACTGTTCATTTAATTGTTTTCTACCTTGATGTTGTATATGCTGATATTCATTTTTAGCTTTATGTATCAATATTTTATGTACATTTGAAAATTTTATTTTATGATCCAATTTCGGGGATAAATCACCATTAGACGGATAATTAAACTTAGGATATAATTGAGATTTTTTTGGAGTTCCTGATTTATTTACATTCACTGACTGCATGGTTGATGATTGTGATTTTGTTACTTGACAATTTTCTTCCTCTTCGTGTTGTTTTAATGAATGTACTTTATCAATGTTGAAGACTTTGTTACCGGATTTTAATTCAGATTTACTGTTTGAAAGTTTGTTTGTACACGACTCAAATGGTCCTGTGAAAACTAAACAGAGATTTTTAAAAAAGTAAAGAGTTATAACACATACTTTTTCGAGATGACTTTATCAACTGCTTTTGTCTCAAAAAACAGATATGCATCCGAAGGTGCTGTGTAAACAAATGCATTAGGTGGAATGACGTTCAAAATTTGCAACTCTGAAAGATAAAGTTTCTAAACAGTTTTGAATAATAGAGATTTGTAGCTCAATCAAAAATTGTAAGCATTTATTTTTAGTGAACTGGATGGATTATTTGATTAGCTTTCAAATTAAAGTTAGCACTGAAAATGCTTCCAAAAAGAACAAAGAAAGCTTCTCAATTCAATCACTCAAGTTGTGTAAAGCGGACACATCAAAAAGGGATAGATGTGATTGTGTTACCTTGGCATATATTTCTAAAACGTTTGCTGAAGTTATCGTTCGGAAATTATTATACACATACGGTGACTTGGGTGAGAATAGACGGATGGATTGTCAACATTTTTATGCTAAGACCTGACGCACTACGTGTTTTGAAGTCTAAATCACCCATAATGCACTTCACATTAATTATTCCTTATCAAAAATAGTCATTTTCGAAGGTGATTTCTGTTTTTTTTTGGTTTAAGTGAATCATTGTATACTGGGTTGAATTATGCAAATAATTATACAGGGAAATGCACTGCATTAGGGTTATGAGAAAAGTTGTGAAATGATTAATGATTCTTATGCATCCAGTGTATTCAGGAAACACTTTTAATCAAATCAAAATATTTTTCGGCAGTTCTAACCATCAGCCCATCCGATTCACAATGAATAAAACGAATGACTGTTAACGTCAATGAAAACAGTAGATCATTCGACTAAAATTTGCTTGAGAAAAATTGCAATATATATTTTTTGAACAAACGTAACACATCAGAGCTGAGTAGTTTTCCTCTTTGTTAAAAGACTATTTTCTTCACCGCGGCCACTGATAGGAATTAAAAATATTCAGGCATTCAAGGTAACGCTTGAATGAGGACTGTTTTAGGAAAACCTCAGGTCAGCTTGGAACTTAAAGGTTGTTCTGAGATTGACTATGATTTAGTTAGTGTAAAAAAAAGTACTGGAAACTTAAATGAACACCTGCTAAATTATTGGTCAAAATATTCTCATTTATAGGAGTGCCAATTAAAGCTATATTGGGAGCATTTTGTAGATGAAAGCCCTAATATCTTTCGAACTCCCATTCTGATGTATAAAGCCTTCAGATGTCCAATTGATTTCAGCTTCAGACAAAGTGAACAGGATATACCTCAAACTAACTTTATACAAAATAACTTCAAACGGTGTAGCAAGTATGAAGGCTAATGTATATTTTTAACATTATTAAATTGATGGTTTCGCGTAACTGCGTAGTCCGGAAAAATTTTATCAAAAGATTCTTCCTCTCTAAGTGTGTAGTAATTTTTTATTTCTGGTTTCCATTCAACAGATTCTTATATGATTTGTTTCGGAAATTCTTACTTAAAATGATCTGTTACATTCGTCAAAGTAGTTCATGCTTGATATGACTAGTCCTGTTGTTTGTAAAATATGAACAATTAATTCATTAAACATCAGGTTAGTTAACTACTGCAAACATACACAAAAGAAATGTAATTAAACTGTGTCAATTAACATATCCACGTCACAGAAGGAAGCAACGCAAAAATTCGTCACAGTAATACGATTAAATCCAAGGAAGCCACTGGCCTCTAAATTTTCTGTTCATTAAATCAGGATCTAACATAAAAAGGATAAAACATCACGGAAATGGATCTAATATATGTGGTATTATAGGCGATAAGATCAAGGGCCTAGAAATTACAGAATAATGTGTCCTAATCACACCATCATATGAACGTCTTTTTGAGACAGAGGTTAGTAAAGATTACTTGAAATGCTATCCATTTAAATGATACTGTACGTCTTTACAAATCATTTACGCAGACCGATCTGTTATGAATTCATGCCATCAAGAAAAGCTGTAACTCGCTTTCAGCCTGAAAAACAAAATTTGGGATTTCTCCATTAACATACAGTATCCTTGCTATTCTGCCAATATCTACTGTCATTTACAAGTGTGATATCAATGTTCTAAAATTAGTTCAGTAAATGACTTCCACAACATAACGAGTTTGGTAACACGAAATTTATTTGACTAGGCATTTCTGATTTAAGTAACAATGATTGATGAATGAAGCTCAAATTTATGTGTGTATTCATCTCGTTCCATATTAGTTTGTTTATTAGATGTATCACACAGTGGAGAAACAGTATTATTTACTGGATGATATTTCGAACAAGATTTATTGTTCACATTATTATCAATCATAATCACACGACTTTGAAACTTGAGATTTATGGTTTTCTTTGTCTTCTACTATTTGTCGTAGGGGTAGTAGAATATTCCAGATATCTGGGTGAACAGGTGCTGAATCATTCCTACTACATGCGTTTGCAGTTGATTCGATAAACAAAGCTTCTGTTATCAATCTCTCCCTCTACCCTACGATATTATATTTTAAAACTGTCATCCTATCCTATTGTATGGTTGTGTGAAACTGTATGTAGTGAGTACTATAGCCGAACTATTCTCCACATTTCTTATCTTATTCAGGTTAACTAATCTAGATTTTGCTAGGTTTTTATGTTCGGCTAGTCTGACTGCCCCTGTTCTACTAGTTTGACCAATGTATTTGACCTGACAATCATTGCAGGAGGGTATTAGATAAACTAAACTGTTTTGTTTTAAAGGTTCCACATGATACTTTAACTGACAAAGCTTGTTTCTAATTGAGTTTGTGAGTTTGAATGACAGCCACCTTTATTCCTGCCTTGTTAAGAATTCTTCGTAAGGTTTCCGAGGTTCCTTCCTTGTATCGAGTTACTACTGATGATTTAGATTCCTTATTGTTGGTATCGTCATTAATATTATTATTGTTATCATTATTATTACTATCACTATCGCTACTATCATTGTTTATTTTATTTTTACATTTCCTTACATACTTTCTGATTAATTTATCAGGTCAATTATTAAGTTCCAAAGCTTCTCTTATATGCTTCACTTCCTGTCTCAGATTTTCCTCGGTACTACTTAGTTTTTGTGCTCTGTCACTTAAACATTTCACCAATCCTTTTTTACCGACATAATATATGATGATCGGAAGTTCAAATCTGTTTGAATGTGTGGGTTTTCTGTAAACATTAGTGTTTAACTTCCCATCTTCTTTCCTTTTCACATTGCAATCTGACATTAGAAGTTCCCCTTCCTGACTTCTCAATGCATGAGTGAATTGAATTGCCTCTACCTTCGAGTTGATGTGTTCGAAAAATCCCTTTATATCTTGTGTTCTAAGTACAGTGAATATTTTATCTTCATACCTTCACCATAAGTTTTAGAAAGCCTACAAAATTTATGCCTGATAGAAGAGATCCACAGAATCATTAAAATGTTGCAACATATGAGATGTGAAATTAAGCCACCCCAAAAAAATGGTGAAGGTATGTAGATGACACATTCACTGTACTTAGAATGCAAGATATATAGATATAGTACACTGTAAAGTCAATAATAATATTAATTCAATAATCTGCATGTTTAGTTTATTGTGTTGTCCAGCTAAATACCTGATAATATTATTTTGTTGAGATTACTGTTAGTGGTTTCAAAGTTTAAAAATTTTACTTGCCTTACAATAGAAAACTAGGTGGCGCATTTGAGGCGAAATTCCTGATTGTAATGGACTAGATTGTGCAGTAGGGTATAAAGAGGGAGAAGACTTGTATTTGTTGGAATAACAGAAAAATCCCATAAGATCTGGACTTCGTGGACGATTAATGTCTAATGTCACATAAATAAAGATCTACACGCAATAACCAATAAGTTGGCAGAGAATGCAGGCGATGAATTCTGGGATTAATGTGAATAAAAAGGAGATAGTCAATGAAGATACCTGACCACCAAACACCAACCATCACTTACTATCAGCGAACGAGATTTGAACGAGTTCACAACCTCGAATCACCTAGGAAGCATCGTTCCAACTACAAGCGCCATGGATGAAGATATGAAATTCCGGATATGAAAAGCACAATAGAAGTTGATAATTCTCAAATCAATACAGAAATCCATTAAACTCAACATAGAAAACAAAATTTCAACTTTCGACACTAATGTCAAATCGGTTTCAGAGACTTCGCGTCTGCGTCACCACAAACATTTCCAATAAGCAGCTGTAGACTGTCGTCCACAGGTTGCTGTCGGTGGCTTGAAAGTCAAGATTGGATGATCAGAAAGAATGTGCAGCAAATAAATGTGGGAACGAACCAACCAATCGAAGACTCAACAAATATGTGGAAGGAAACGAAGCTGAATCGGATACACGTTGAGGAGACACTTGAGAAACATTGCAGGCCAGGATATGGAGTGGGACTTCAACTGGAAACAAAGAATTGAGTGTGAATTCGAAGTTGACATGGAGTAGATTGTGTTAGGAGGAGGGAATAAGCTAAACAGGACCAAGAGGAACAGGAAAAATGGATACAATGCTGCTGTCGCCTTATATTTTACTCGAAACCCAAAGGAATAACAATTGATAATGCTTTGCTTAAAGAAAATAGCGAAAGTTGTTTTTGTATTCATACCGAAACTATTAGCTGTCAGTTAACTGATATTTATCGTTCTCAATGGTCAGAAAAAAGGTAATGTACAGTGAATATGATACAGCTTAAAAATCCAAATTTATCAAAAGGATGAGACTGGTCACATCTAAGCTCCAATTAGTGTTTTTGTTTTCCGAATACAACAGTCCACTTCTTTAAAAACTTAACAAAGTATTAATCGATTTTCTTAGGGAAATTTATATCAGTAATAATAGTTATGTACACTGCAAGAATACTTTCGAATGGATACAAATCGGTAGCTAATGTAATGTGACCACCATTCTAGGTGGCTCGCCGTCACTATGCACGGTGAACTCTTGGTATTACAGGAAATCAGCAGGAAGCCTTGAACCTGGGCTTCGTCCTAGGGGACTAGACACATTACACTAGTTACTGACTAGTGTCCAATCAAAATTATCCACAACACTTCTACAGGAGGTCGATCGCAAACCTGAATAGCTCAATGGTAATGTCTATGAGTGCAGATTTCGTTGGTTGACGTGGGGTTTGAATCATAGAAGGGAAATGAGTTCCTCTGAGGTTAGAAATACGCCTTGCCAACTAGCCCGTAACCTAGGTTCAAGGCTTTCAGTAGCTGATAGCCTCTAACCATTTAAAATCAACACCCCGAGTATATCACATTTTCAGTGAAAGAATTTACAACACATACTTAAACTGTTTTACCCATATTCTACAGTAAATAGGTACTTTTCTCTACATGATAAATTGTGTGGTCATGGAGAAATATAACTGCAAGTAGAGGTAAATCATATAACTGACTCTGAATTCAATATACATTTATTCAGCATAACATTATACACTCTTACTGATGACAGAAGAGCTAATGTTACCCTTATCTCACTTTATAGCTATTGATCTTTGAACAAAAATTACATTCAGTTGACATCTCTGAGTACAGTGATCTACTTATATATATATATATATATATATATATATATATATATATATATATAATTTATATTATGCCTCTGCCTTTCTGTCAGGCAATCCATAATGATTTTGTTTTCATTTTTTTCAAACACTGATACTTATCACCTGTTCACTGATTCCTTATTCGACTGAATGTAACAAATTCTGCTGCTTTCAGAGATGCTTTTACGACATTATAAGTAATGAATGTCAATTTTTGACAAATAGTTTTATGTTGTGAAGCAACAATATGCGAACTGCTTTTGTCCTATTTTCAGTTGCTAATGCTTTCTAGATAAACTCAAAACACTCAATGACATGTAACCGGCTTCATCCTGTATGTGAAGGTATTTTTAAACTAGGAGGAAGAAAATATCCCTTAAACTATTGACTTATATTGTAGACATTTTATGGGATTAGAAAACCATTCGACTATAATCTGTCTTTTATATCGAGTTACAGAGTAAACGAAGTGTTCAATTAGTTGCATGTTGTGTTATGGTATAAAAAGGAGAGACATTATGTTGACAACCGTTAGAATATGTTTCATTTTAATGTAACAGTCAGTACATATGTTTTTCCATAAAGAGCAGCTATTCATGTGTATATTCTGCAACTTCGTACCGTCTATAATATAGTTAACCCTTATTCTTAGTATCATTGAAAAAATGAATTTAAGTGTATACTTCACAAAATGAAAATTCTCGAAAGAGGTTGAAGTTAGGCCTGTAGTCCCATTTTGCCATGCTATGCCTAGATAAGTCTCATAGTGATGACAGGAAATTGTTACTCAACAGCTTTAACTGAAATGCGCTGAGGCACATAGAACTTTCGCACGTAATATATTAAACATGAAAGTTTTTTTCGTTTTAGAGGGAACATTTTTAGAAATTGAAAGTCATTGATAAATATTCTGTCTATTCGTTTTTATAAAAAACAAAATAATCGAGCAAAGAATATTCTTTTCGATAAATTCCTCTTCTGGCTCTACAATTATATACATGTTTATATACACAGAATATCCAAGATTGGTAGTTAATAACAATATTGGTGTTTTTTAAATAATATCGATTTGTAAAGTATGATCAATGGAATTACAGTTCACTAAAAATACTTAAATTATAATAGCTTTGGATCCCAACAGTATTTTTAGTGAACTGTAATTCCATTGATCATACTTTACAAATCGATATTATTTAAAAAACACCAATATTGTTATTAACTACCAATCTTGGATATTCTGTGTATATAAACATGTATATAATTGTAGAGCCAGAAGAGGAATTTATCGGAAAGAATATTCTTTGCTCGATTATTTTGTGTTTTATAGATATCTGAATGAATATTTTTGCTATATTCATTTTTAAAGTTTAAAATGTGCCTAAACAGTAAAAATTTGTTTTTATTGGACACTGTTTCATAATGTATATAGTCCTTTGTTTGGTGCACGCTGGATTTCATCAGTCTTGTCTGTAAAATTACACCATACTAGGTGGTTCGCCATCATGATGAACTGCTAGTCCGGATAGTTCAGGGTTACTGTCCATGACTGAAGCGCTATCTGATGATGCGTGTTCGAATCTCAGAAAGGACATGGTTTCCTTCAGGCTTGCCAATACACCTCGCTAATGAATATCAACAAGCATGAAATCTAGTTCCGAAGTTTGCTAGTGATTGCGTCCGACCATCTTATATCAGTAAAATTTCAGCCCAGAATAAATGTCGTAATAAATTAGTCTTCTCAGAGTATCAAAGCGGAGTTCGTAGCTTTCTTATACTCTCATAAGGGAACTGTATTTTGTACTAATAGTTCATATTTGTCACCATTTAACATCTATAGGAGAAGAAATCCCGCTATGAAACTGATAATACAGTTACTTTCATATCTCTCAGGCTTTAAAATACTTCAGATGTTATTCCAGCGGTTAATAAAAGGTTAAAAGTGATTCAATGTTGAATAGTATAAAGACAATATCTTGCAGACCTTTATTGTTGATATCTGTAAGACCAGTCTAAGCATAACTCATTTATATCACATTTTGAAGTGGAGATCAGCATGGAGATATTTATATGATCAATGGCTCCCTTGATTACTCAATCATAGTTTCTCAAGAGAACTACGTGGAAGAGCTGCGAAAAATATTTTAATGCTACTCTAGGCACTAGAAACTTCCAGTAACAAGCAAATTATTTATTCATCACGTTACGCTAGATGCATACCAAAGAAACACTGTCTAACAACACTGAATGGGTGAAGCAAATGAAGAATTGATGATACAGACTGATTCTATTCTGAAAGAATGATGACAGTAGTCCCGAATTCGGCACAGCCTTCCTGAGTTTCCTGTAGTCTTTAGTTGTAGCTTAATTATCGTCCATATATCGTTCATATAACTGTAAACACTGTGCGATTTATCAAAATAAAATCTTATTTATAATGGAATTATACTCTACCACAGTGCCCAAGTTTTATACTTATATCAAAATTTGTTCTGTTTTTCACTTAAAGACGGTAGCTATAATAAAACTTGTCATAAACTCGATAACCTAACAAGCTTGTTTACTTTGAACAGTTTATGATATATAAATACAAGCAAATAGGATACTTAAAAGGACTTGCAGTCTTCAAACCTCAATCATAATAGAATCTAGTTCAATGTCTTATGACGAAACATCTACTTTCATTGCATGTTGACTTTTCATTCCTATAACAGGTTTCAGGATCTAAGAAACTAATTAAATCTTAATCGTTTATGAATATGTATATTAACTTTGTTAGTTTCTCAAAGCAGTCTGTCATTCGTGACAAAATATAATCACTAGTCAGGAAACTTGCCTACTTGTGACATTAAAAGGTATTTATGTTCAAACTAAGACCCCTACCTAATTTCGATATATTACTGAGAAGGAGTTAAGTCTTTTTTTCTTTTGCTCTGAAGAAAGTTATTGCTAAACGCTTGCTTTATGACTCTAGTATCAATAAATAATGAAAGAATTACAAAATCGTTGCCAAACTAATAATTTTTTGTACAGAAGACGATTTCAGATGATAAGAAAGATTAAACTATTGGCGAATATTCATCCTTATAGACTGTCACTATGTGAGCTGAAAACTTCACTGGCAGACACTTCACATTTAATTCAAACCCGGTGGGTGCGTACTGCTGAAGAGTCCCAAACTAGGACGAAGCAGCTGTCCAGTACTCTCAGGTTTTCTCAGTTGTTCACCAACCAATATCAGCTCATGATGAAGTCCTGTAACCAATCTAATTTTTTGTCTTCTGTTTATTCTCCAAGGCAAACTGATGCCTCAGCTTCTTAAAATTTACTAATAGTACAAACACATGTCCAACAAACATTTTTAAAACGCAACTAATACTCACCTAATAAACAGAAGTATACATAAATAATTGTTGGTAATAACTCGATTGTCACAAATTTGGCATCATCCAGTACATTTCTGTGATCATGTGATCGTTCAGTTACATCACAGAAATCATTATCATCGTATAACATAATTAAATTTTCAAATATCCATTGAGCAACTTGTTTTGCACCATCTTTCATCATTGGTTGTTTCCAACTGTTTGGTATCATTTCAAGGAGTAGATTTTCTAATCCACCAATTAGTAAAGGATTATTGTCAATCATTTTTTCATCGCATATATCTGGTAAAATGAATGAATCTTGACTTTTTAACTTTCTACGATGATGCAATGAATTGAACCAGAGCTGTATTGGTTGTGGTATACGCAGTGGCATGGTTCGATTTCTTTTATTTATTTATTTCTTTATTCACTTTTGCTTGTTGCTCTAGTTTATTAATGTAAGTTTCATTTCGGTGTTTTGTTGCTTCATAAGAAAATTAAGATAGTGACAGTAATTGTTTATTTTCAATATTTCATTTTCCTCTCTTCAGTGAAATAAGTAAGTAATTATATAGACTTGTTCAAACTGAATACTTCCCTACTGGCCAATCAAAAATTAGCATAATACTATCTATCCATTCCCATAAAGTTTATCCATACTCTTACACAACTAAAATGATCATATTGCGACTGTCAATGTGTGTATGTATGTATTTCTACATATATATCTATCTCTGAGTACTACTGAGAATAGTTACAACACTAATTCTCTACAATTACTACGGAAGACAATTTTGTCATGCAGATATTTAAATACAGGTTGAATGTATGTGTATGTATGTGGTCTTATGTTTGTCAGACGATCGCTTTTTCCTTCTTTTTTTTTGATCTGGTAAACTTCAAGTCGTCTGATTAGTTTTTTTCTTTCTTTACAATGTCATCAAATGACACAAACGTTGAATCATTGAACATATATAAATTTCCATGTGTATACTGAATGGGCATACATTGATATAACAGAGAGCATCAATACTTTATCGTCTCTAAAGTGAGTCATAAATTAATTATGAACTTATGGAAACTTGAAGCTTAAAATTTATATATGTATGACAGCAGCTCGTTTATTTCTATGACTGGAGCTTGAGATATTTTTGTGTGTGTATTTCTAGACTTTATTCAATATTGGATAATTATGCCTACAGTGTTCTCCTAACCTCTGCCTAATTAAAATCACCCACCGACTGCTTTCTTCCTCCATATACTATTTTTTATTCAAATACATTGAAACCTATTGCAAAAATATGGTGGAGATATGTGGATGACAGTTTCACAGTATTAGAAACAGAACATCTCTCTCTCTCTCTCTCTCTCTCTAGAATCTTGACGCATATAAACTCACTAGTGAAGGGAATGAAATTCACATTTGAATCGGAAAATGAACAAGGACAAGTAGCCATGTAAGATTGTAAAATAAAACGAATGGAAGAAGGTAAACTGCACACTAGTGTTTATAAAATGCCGACTCACTCTAATAGATATTTAGACTTTTATTCATCTCATCCGTTAACTGTTATAGCAGGCTTAGTTAAGTGTCTAACAAACTCAGTGATAGCACTGAGTAGTACAATAAAAAACCTAAACGATGAAATGAAACAGATAGGAGAATAGCTAATTGGTGTTAAATAACTTTCCTATACAATTATTAAGGAGTATGAAAAAGGTTAAAGGAAGGTAAAAATAATGGTGAAACTAATTATGATAACGTAAATAAGAAAGAATATAAGGCATCTACAGTTATACCATATAAGGAGGGGACATCTGACAACCTACGTAGGATTCTCATTAAAGCAGGAATTAGAGTGGCATTTAAACCTATAAACTCACTCAGATAAGACAATCTCTGTAGTCTGAAAGACCCCGTGGACCCAATTAAACAAAATAACGTAGATTACAAAATACCTTGTAATGTCTGTGAGATGAACTACATAGGTCAAACTAGTAGATCAGGAGTAGTGAGATTATCAGAACATAAGAATTTATCTTGGTTAGAATGATTGATCCCACGAAGATAAGTCGTTTAGGAAAAAGCTCAGTGATTGAACTGCATGCATTAACACACAACCACACAAGAGGGTGGGAGAGGGTTAAAATTCTAAGATATAATATATATATATATATATATATAGGTGGAAATAGATTGATTACTGAATCATGGATCATAGAGTCTACACCTAACACATGCAACAGAAATGACTCAAAGCAAATACCAGAGATATGGAAGATATTATTACCACCAGTCAAATCAGAGGATAATAAATAATGTTAAAATGTATTCTATTCACACTATGACATTCTAACAAGTTACTTATTTATTTGACTATAAAAACATCTTATTTCTCATGTGATTGTATTTGATTGATAACACTATTATTATTTCTGAATGCAAATTATCTTATATCGGTTTTCGTTCAAATGTCTAATCATTTCCACTCACGTGTATAAATGAAGTAAAAAGTTGTTTGAGTGAGTGCTTAATATGATTATGAGCTCCATTAATTTGTGCGCGAAACGTCGTCAGTAAATATAACCGTATAACAATGTGCGATTTATCGAAATAAAATCTTTTCTACAATGGAGTTATATTCTACCACAGGGTTCAAGTTTCATACCTATATCAATAATACTATTTATTGTATTCACAGGTGGCCTTTTTAAAACTTGAGCCGCCAAAACCATCCATCTCCATATTGCGTGTATTTTCTCTCGTTTTTCTTTCTTTTAATAAATTAAGATATAACCACTGATGGTATTATTTACTCTTGTGTGAATTAAAAATGTTTACAAGATCCTGATTCGCAAGTTATATTACTAAACTTGAGGAAAGGTCTGATTGTGAGTGGCAACGTGTTCCAATGCATGAGAGAACTTTTCTTTAGTTATGTTCTCGGATCTCAAAATGTACTTCTGAACATCTTACAGTTGTGGTTTTCTTGAAGGAGACGAGGCAGATATATCATAATGGAATGGTTTGTACTTCAGCTCAGACGCCGCTGTGTCTGTCACAGAATATACTGTCAATTAAAATTTTAGTTGAATATATCGTACGAAGGGAAAATATCATGCAATAAACTCCTCCGAAAATTCTGTACATTTTATAAATACTGTGCAGAACAAAGATTCTATTACTACTATTGTGAACGATGCATTTCTTATAAAAAAAAAGTTATTTTGATATCGTCTTCCTTTCTAAAAATGATGCATGGGAAATCTGAGGATATTGTACGTTTGTAATTCAGTGTACACACAATCAGATAATCGTTTGTATTAACAAAATGTTATTAGCAATGCTTTTTTGTTACTACTTCCACGTAATTGGCGTTTTATGATGAGAACATTCGACGTCTAGCTGCATCATTTTCAGTTCGTCATTAATCTCTCCTGAGTGAGTAATGTACAAGTATTACGAAACTGCAGAAATACCGACCAAGTCACACTGTGAAAGTATTCAATTACCGAAGAAGAAAAGGCTGTCTCTTTTCCTTTAGAGAATAGTATGTATGATCCAGGTATGTAATAAAACTTCGGTGCATATGAACAGAGTATTATGCAATAAGTTTTGCAATAAAGAAATCAATAATTCATCACTTAAATGATATTCAGTTATAATTGCTTTCAGAAATGCTGTGGTATATCCTGAAATGTATACAATATACGTTCTTTAAGACTGACTCTCTCTTTATGTTAACTTACTAAAGTGTCCATATTGACTTCCCCGTTTTAATGAAGACCAATTAAACTCTGAAAGTTGATAATTAAGCTTGCCATGGGTTTTTCCAACTCAAATCTTGATGAAACTATAACTTTCAACTATTTTGCTTACTCATAAAAGTGAAAATCATGAATATTAGGGAGGAGAGACGATTTTACACATTCTCCTTTGGACAATCGCTTCACAGAAACTGTTTCTTTTAATAAGAACTAAGAGAATTCTGACAAGGGCTGTTTATTTACCTCAATACACGCAAGATATTGAATAGAAGCTATAGGGACATTTAGATAAATTAACAATAAAAAGAGCACAGATCATTTTGCGTATGTTGAGGCTAGTGGGATAAAACATTTGTAATCTAGTTCGTATGTGCAGTATAGACCAGTTGTTAGACTTCGATCACAATGTAGTCATTTATTTAACTCTTTTGCATTTCTAGGGGAACATAGGGCTTCAGCTTTGAGCTCCGGAATTTCACTAGTAGTGGTGTAGTTCAAGGGTTGGAGTTACTAGTCTCACGCCCGACTGTCACTGTGTGCCGGGATTACAATCGACTAAGAGGGGTTTAAGAGTGCTGCGGTTAGAGATCGAACTTCGACCCAAGTTCATAGTGTGCAAGTATTATTTCGGTGAATCGCCGGCGCACTGGTTATCCTGGTTGCTCTCTTTTATAAGTGTCGACTTATTCGACTGCACCGTTTTTTTCATTTGGTCAACTTACTTTCACGTAGGATATCAACTGTTGGTCGTCTAAAATTTACTCGCTGAGTTTCACTACGATGTACGCCATTATCTTTTCATCAAGTTTCCCACATGAAGTTTAGGTTTCTTTTCCCATCTGAATTGTACTCACTGCATTTTATTATACCTTTTCACTGAACTGTAACTAACTTATGCAACTGCTTAACTAATATCTTCAGCTTTCCATGTTACTTCTGTCAACAGTATATATCCTACTACACTGTAAGTATATTATGCAATGAATAACTGGATATCTGATTGTATTTAATGAACTAAAGCATCTTAAAATTTTAATATATCCCATTGTATTAACTGTTGTAGGTTGTACTTAGGTAATAGGAGTCAAATGAAATGAAATTAATCATTTTTATTCTGCTTTGGTGTTCATTTTTGCTTTTCCTAAAATTATTTTTTGTTTGACCACCTGTACTTCAACATAGATAGAGGAACTACTGCAATGTTTAGATTACATTTAAAAAGCTGTTTGCTCAGTCATTTATAATCCCAAACGTATGTTCAGTCCACCCAACAGATGACTAGTTCAGAATATCATTTGTAAACAGTGAACTTGGAAAACCTAACAGTGTGAAGTTATCTGCTTTGTTATGATTACCCAACAGATTTATAATCATTAGCTAGTATGGATACTTTCTTTGAAAAGACGGTCAAAATAATATGAGAGCAAAACAACCAGTGATGAAATAATACTTAAGCCATGAGTCACCATACAGATTTAATTGATTGTCTTTTATTGGGTGATATAAACAAACGTAGCTCTCCAATTGTTATTGTCTTACTAGGCATTACAGGCGAATCGATTCTTAGAGCATCCTTGTAAGGTTGTTAATAATTATTAATCTCTCTTTGAGTTCCATTTGGAACTTACGACCTCCGCAGGACATTTGCATTTTAACCGGTTCAATGATTTTCCATAAGTTCTCATCTTCTATCGAAACGACCCCTCCATATCGGATCTACGCCTAAGTTGTTGTTTCTCAGTTTGGTTTCACTTGAAGGTCTGTCACTTAGCTATCCGCCAGCCAGCGTGTACCCAATTCATCTCCATTTCCCTCTGAATACTTATCGATAGGTGTTTATTTTGCGATGTCTCATCTCCAGAGTTTATCGTTGCTTATCTTTTCTGACCGGACATCTGACCATCGTTATCGAGGGGAAGCAGCTACTAATAAAAGCCTGAAATTTCATGGAAATAATTTTCATGACAAGCTAAATCTCTGAATTTCGCAAAGGAACTGAGTTGACATTAAAACTAAAAATGTGAATGTCGTTCCTTATCCTTAGTTATTTCAGAAGAATAAATGTCTGCCTCATCCTTCCTAATTATACATTACTATTAGATTCTCATCGGTGCTATTTTTAGTTGAAATGATGCTGCCTATATAAGTGAAAGTGCTGAATGCTTTCAGATTTCTTTCTTTGATAACGACTGATGTTTGATGTTGGTGGTTAAATATCTTCATCATCTCTGTGTTGTTTATTTTCACCTGAAGCTCTATATTTGCTGCGTCCATCTTCTACCGACATGTTGTTTTGCGCTTGTAGGTAGTCAAGTTTGTATGACAACAAAAAAGAATGACCCACTCAATCCAGATTTTCCGGGGTATGTACGCATGATCCAGTCCAACAATCAGGAATATCATTGGTAATATTAGACTACCTTGTCCTGTCATCAATTCAAAGGATTCTCCGAGTTTTCAGTTGAGAATCACTTGACATATACCATCATCATATAGCTGTTCAATGAGCTTAATAAAGGTTTCTGGCACTGTACGCCGTGGTGGTGAAGAAGGTTCTAAATTAATTCATTGCCAACTCTGTCGAAGGCCTCTATGGAGTTGATGGAGTTGAATTAGGGAGTTAACTACTACGTTATGCTCTAATCAATGATTATACGTAGAGTTGCAATCTGACCTGAAATAAACTTGATTTTTTCAGAATCCAGCTTGTTTGCGGTGAAGTTTAACATATAGTGCAATTTTTAGCCTTTCCAAACTGATGTTGCATAGTATTTTGCTTGATGCGGATAAAAGTATGATTCAGCGCCAGTTTTACTTTCACCCCCTATTTGGCTATCAATCTGCATGTTAAGAACTCCACGGGAAAAAATCCAGTATTATTGAATGGAGGATTTCATCATGCGCTGACATCAGTTACAGAATCACCGGAAGATATAAGAGTACTGGACAGCTGTTTCGTCCTAGTTTAGGACTCTTCATCAGTACGCACCCTCCACAAGGGTTCGAATCCAGGACCTCCTAGTCACAAGGTGAGCTCGTAGACCACTAAGCCACTTGGATCCGATCCAATGGTCCTTGAATTCTAACTTCTGCCTATTCACAACATAGGGTGACCCTTTTCGCAATACCTTCAACGATGAGTTACTGCCTCATCTTCAACGTGCTGTACCCTACTGGTCACGGCTTCCCACTAGAACCCCAGGTTAACTGCCTGAATCGGGCCAGTCACTAGTGAGCATCAGATTGATTTTCAAGTATTGGATTTGCAGAGATTTTGTTTGATTATTATTCCCAAACTAATAGACGAAATCCCAGAACTATGAATATTATATGAAAATTCACCATTTCTGTGTTGGTGGCCACAAATGTTCTATTCCACACAGGTAATACATAAGTAAAAAATTCACTAGATTTGTTATTTTCACAGTTTTATGTCATATTTCAAGTTTAGTAGACTAGAAAATATTTCACTATCATACTACTAATTACAAGTGACAGAAAGTGTGATACTGGATGGATTTGAAAATATTTTGTCTGACTACAGTTTTATCATAGTACCACAGTGAAATTTAGGACTACAAGGAGAAATCACGCTGAGAAGTCAAGGAAAGCAAGGTAATCAGTAAAAACAATAAATTCAAGTAAGCCAACGTTTTTATTTATTCACACAATCAAATCGAGAATCGGGAAAGCAAGAAACACAATCATCAACCTGAAACCAATCTGGAAATCTTCCGCTGTCACTCAGCATCAACAACAAAATTCGATCTCATTTTCAATACAAACGTCAAGTCAGTCAGTCCTTCAATACGGATCAGAAACTTGGCAGGCGGGTCACAAAGAACAGGTATTTCCAACAGCCTGTTGCAGACCTTCATCAACCAACAACTGTCTTCGCCGGCTCTATACTGAAGATCAGATGGCCGGGCCGGAAAGAATCACAAACAAGCACCAAACTAGAGGAACACACAAACAAAACAAGAACCAATCAATCGCCAGCCAACAAATATGCAGGAGAAAGTGGAGATGACACATTGGACACCCACTCGCTGAGGAGGCCCCTGGGTGACATCGCAAGGGCGTCAGGCCATTGCTCGAGTGGAACCAGTCCAAAAGGGAAGCGGCGGGTGGGACGTCGGTGTAAGGGTGACATGGAGAAGAGGAGTTGAAACAGTATGGACTAAGATGGATGCATGTGAAAAGTATAGTAAAAGAAATAAGCAAATGGGGACGTGCAGTTAAAGCCCTATGTTCCACTAGGAACCCAAAGGAACAATAATAATAATAGTACACAATCTGTATCCTGGTCTGGTGCAGTTGTAATAACCAATTATTTTCAAAGCCTCAAATATCTTCAACTGTTAGCAAGTGAATTATGCTAATTCGTCTAGCTAGCTAAAACGTTTTCCTCACCAACAATCACTGTGATATTTGCAAAATACGAACAATAAACACACTCGGATGAATTGAGTTTCATTTCATGTGCTCTGATTCTTCTACGAACTTATCAGTTTAGAAATCTATCTACATTTTATTAATTCATAGACGTTATTGTCAAATACAAAAAATTTGATGTAGCTCAATGGTAAAATTAACCCAGAATAAGTAGTTTAATATCTGCACTACAGTATATAACAGAACAAAAATGATATACTTATCGACCTCAGTACTCATGACAAACAGAAGTGTTGACTGTTATTGACATGTTCTAATGAGACAAAATAAAGTCATTCAGCATAAAACAGACAAGTTGTGATTAGAAACCAAGGGTAGTTAGCATGTGACAGACATTGTATGATATGGAGTAAAATAATGAGGAAGTAAAGGACAGATTGAGGGAAAAATTACTCGGTTACAGAAATTCCCCATGAGCTGACATCGATTAGAGAACTATTGGATAACCACCAAGGTGTACTGGACGGGTGTTTCATCCTAGCTCGAAGCTATTGAGCAGTAGGCACCCACCGACAGGGTACAAACACACGACCTTCAGGTTACAAGACGAGCTCGTAGACCATTAAGCCACTGAGACCCGCCAATTCAATGCCCAGTCCATGTATTCCGGCTTCTGCCAATTCACGATATAGAGTGACCGCTAGCTAATTTATCCGGAGAGTATTTTTGTCCTCACACACGACCCGCTGTACCCTATTAACTCTATTCAGGCAGGTAGTTTAGATATGATAGAGAAGATTTGTAGCTCAGGTGGATAATATTGATGTGGTTTTGTTCTCTGAGCTGGATGGTTAGTTTGCGAAGCTTTCATCACCTTACTGGGTGACATCTTCAGCGCATACTTCAAATTGAAGTGAGCTTTTAGGTTTCTCCACGAGTTTATTAATCATTCCTCCTGGTGACCTTGGACGTGATTGGTTGTTTATGTGTGTTTTCACACCTTCTAGGTTACTTGTGTTGGAACTGATTGTTTCTGTGACTTGAACTTTGACCCTTTGTGTGTGAAGTTTCTTTCTTATTGGTTGATAAATTTTGTCTATCTCGATGTGTCTATTGATTGATGATTCACTGGAATGCCAAGCTTCTAAAAATTCTCTAGCATTCTTGTTATTTCCTTTGTCTAATATTTGAACGTTGTCCCAGTCGAATTGATGTCCGTGGTTGTCTGTGTGTAGTGAAATGAGGGAGTGTATATCATGTCTTTTGACGGCTAGCTTATGTTCGTGGATACGAAGACGAAGGGGACGTCCACTTTGGCCAATGTAGTGTTTTTCACAGTTGTTACAGTTTATTTTGTAGATGATGTTGGTTTTGTCTTCTTTTGCTGTTGAGTCTTTTGGTTGACATAGAATTGAGTGCAGCGACTTTGTTGGTTTGTGTACGACGTCAATTCCTAAAGGTTTGAAGAGTCTTTTAGTGATTTCTGAGATATCCTTTATATATGGTAAGGCGATTTTCTTTGTGTTTTCCTTGGTGGCTTTTGTTTTGGTAGGTTGGCTTGGGGGTATATGTCTCTTGATGAAATTCCGTGGATATCCATTCTTTTGGAAGATACTTTTCTTCAATTTTTCTTAAGGTGGGAGTGCTGCAGTGAGTCCTTGCTCTCTTGAATAGTGTTTGTATGCAGTTCCTTTTGTGTGCTATTGGGTTGTTGCTGTTGTAATTCAGTATTTGGTCTGTGTGAGTTGATTTCCTATAAACTTGAGTTTCTAATTCTCCTGTAGTTGTTCGCCTGACTAAGACGTCCAAAAATGGTATTTTGTTCTCGGATTCCTCTTCTCTTGTGAATTTGATGTCGTTGAAGACGTTGTTTATTAAGTTGTGAGTTTTGTCTAATTCGTTTCTTTTGATTATTACAAATGTGTCGTCGACGTAGCGTATCCAAATCTTGGGTTTGATCTTTGGTAGAATTATGTTTTCGAGTCTTTGCATCACTGCTTCTGCAATCAAACCTGATATTGGCGATCCCATGGGTGTTCCTTTGACTTGTTCATATATTTGGCCGTTGAATTGGAAGTATGTTGTTAGGCATAGATTTATGCATTCCATCCAGCTTGTGTGTTGCATTTTTGATTGTTGTGGAAGTTGTTCGTCGTTGCTAAGTAATTGCTCCATGGTTTCTTTTGCTAGTTTTTGTCCGATAGAGGTATATAATGCTGTCACGTCGAAGGATACCATTATTTCTTGTTCATCTATTTGGATGTCTCTGATTTTCTCTAGGAATTGGATAGCAGAGTTGATGGAGTGATCACAAGATTCCGTTAGGTGTTTTAGTTTTCTGTATAATTCCTTGGACAAATTATATGTTGGAGTTCCTGGGAGTGATACAATTGGTCGTAACGGGATATTTGCCTTGTGTATTTTGGGTCTGCCGTAGAATCGAGGTAGGACTGGTCCATTGGATTTCATTCGCCATTGGTCTTGTTTTGTGATCTGTCCAGTTTTCGTGAGCTTGTTTAAGGTCCTTTGGATGCGGTTGTCCAATGTTTGTATGGGATTTGTTGGGAGTTGTTGATATACATCTTCATCTTTGAGTAGTTCTTCAGCTTTCTTGGTGTATTCTTCTCTGTCCATGACTACTGTTGTTCTTCCTTTGTCGGCTGGTAAAATGACGATGTCCTTCCTATTTTTCAGCTTTTTTGAGGGCCTTTAGGAAGGTAGAACAACAGTAGTCATGGACAGAAAAGAATACACCAAGAAAGCTGAAGAACTACTCAAAGATGAGGATGTATATCAACAAATCCCAACAAATCCCATACAAACATTGGACAACCGCATCCAAAGGACCTTAAACAAGCTCACGAAAACTGGACAGATCACAAAACAAGACCAATGGCGAATGAAATCCAATGGACCAGTCCTACCTCGATTCTACGGCAGACCCAAAATACACAAGGCAAATATCCCGTTACGACCAATTGTATCACTCCCAGGAACTCCAACATATAATTTGTCCAAGGAATTATACAGAAAACTAAAACACCTAACGGAATCTTGTGATCACTCCATCAACTCTGCTATCCAATTCCTAGAGAAAATCAGAGACATCCAAATAGATGAACAAGAAATAATGGTATCCTTCGACGTGACAGCATTATATACCTCTATCGGACAAAAACTAGCAAAAGAAACCATGGAGCAATTACTTAGCAACGACGAACAACTTCCACAACAATCAAAAATGCAACACACAAGCTGGATGGAATGCATAAATCTATGCCTAACAACATACTTCCAATTCAACGGCCAAATATATGAACAAGTCAAAGGAACACCCATGGGATCGCCAATATCAGGTTTGATTGCAGAAGCAGTGATGCAAAGACTCGAAAACATAATTCTACCAAAGATCAAACCCAAGATTTGGATACGCTACGTCGACGACACATTTGTAATAATCAAAAGAAACGAATTAGACAAAACTCACAACTTAATAAACAACGTCTTCAACGACATCAAATTCACAAGAGAAGAGGAATCCGAGAACAAAATACCATTTTTGGACGTCTTAGTCAGGCGAACAACTACAGGAGAATTAGAAACTCAAGTTTATAGGAAATCAACTCACACAGACCAAATACTGAATTACAACAGCAACAACCCAATAGCACACAAAAGGAACTGCATACAAACACTATTCAAGAGAGCAAGGACTCACTGCAGCACTCCCACCTTAAGAAAAATTGAAGAAAAGTATCTTCCAAAAGAATGGATATCCACGGAATTTCATCAAGAGACATATACCCCCAAGCCAACCTACCAAAGCAAAAGCCACCAAGGAAAACACAAAGAAAATCGCCTTACCATATATAAAGGATATCTCAGAAATCACTACAAGACTCTTCAAACCTTTAGGAATTGACGTCGTACACAAACCAACAAAGTCGCTGCACTCAATTCTATGTCAACCAAAAGACTCAACAGCAAAAGAAGACAAAACCAACATCATCTACAAAATAAACTGTAACAACTGTGAAAAACACTACATTGGCCAAAGTGGACGTCCCCTTCGTCTTCGTATCCACGAACATAAGCTAGCCGTCAAAAGACATGATATACACTCCCTCATTTCACTACACACAGACAACCACGGACATCAATTCGACTGGGACAACGTTCAAATATTAGACAAAGGAAATAACAAGAATGCTAGAGAATTTTTAGAAGCTTGGCATTCCAGTGAATCATCAATCAATAGACACATCGAGATAGACAAAATTTATCAACCAATAAGAAAGAAACTTCACACACAAAGGGTCAAAGTTCAAGTCACAGAAACAATCAGTTCCAACACAAGTAACCTAGAAGGTGTGAAAACACACATAAACAACCAATCACGTCCAAGGTCACCAGGAGGAATGATTAATAAACTCGTGGAGAAACCTAAAAGCTCACTTCAAATTGAAGTATGCGCTGAAGATGTCACCCAGTAGGGCGATGAAAGCTTCGCAAACTAACCATCCAGCTCAGAGAACAAAACTACATCAATATTATCCACCTGAGCTACAAATCTTCTCTATCATATCTAAACTACCTGCCTGAATAGAGTTAATAGGGTACAGCGGGTCGTGTGTGAGGACAAAAATACTCTCCGGATAAATTAGCTAGCGGTCACTCTATATCGTGAATTGGCAGAAGCCGGAATACATGGACTGGGCATTGAATTGGCGGGTCTCAGTGGCTTAATGGTCTACGAGCTCGTCTTGTAACCTGAAGGTCGTGTGTTTGTACCCTGTCGGTGGGTGCCTACTGCTCAATAGCTTCGAGCTAGGATGAAATACCCGTCCAGTACACCTTGGTGGTTATCCAATAGTTCTCTAATCGATGTCAGCTCATGATGAATTCCTGTAACCAATCAATCAAATCCCCACAAATCAATGTTTGAAGACAAGACTACAATATAATGAGTTAGATAGATAGCGAAAAATATTAGAAAGATTGACATTGTTTTGGGTTTGTATGAGCATGAAACAAATAAAAGAATGGTGAGCGAAGAAATGCTAAGTTACCTAGGAAATAGAACGTGATTCACAAAATCCTCTCTCACTTTTAAATTAAATTAAGATTCACTCATCTGGTTGCTGCTATTTCTGTATATTGTTGTAATCTATCATAAGTGTATCGATTTACCATCTGGAGAATGATGTTGGAGTTGACCATGTGACCTGTAGGAAGAATATGTTTACTAATATTGAAAAAATTGTTAGTTTATAAATAATTGATGATTTACTGACTTCACTGAACGAGGGCTAATAATACATTCCACCGACTTTATTTCAATACTCCTATTGCATTCCAACTTCTCCTGAATTCTTCTCTTCTCACTTCTACGCTTTCTCAAATTACGTTGTAGTAGTATAACTCTTTCCATTAATAGTTTCAAGGGTTATCAAGGTTTTAGTGATATTTGAGAAATGGAAAGAAGATAAATTTTCTGAAGGCGTAAGTGATCTGCTTACATATTAATCTTCTAAAAACATTAAAGGCTTTAGTCACACCATAGTATTATAGTTTTATGGCTTTGAAAAATTTAAACAAACACATCTAAGAGTAGTAAAGAAGAAATAAACAGCTTCAGCATGCTTCCAACAATTAAGCTGTCAGAAAATTAGTTGTTGAGACCCTTTTAGTTCGCTGTTTACAAATAATCCGGGTTTTTTTTTAAGACAGTGTTTGTGTCAACTTTATTTTCCTAACAAGCTATAACTGGATAATATCTTGCCATTCAGATAACTGTCGAACATTGTTTCTACCTTTTTGGCTGGATTGAATTAATGTCAACAATGTTCCAGAGAGGAAGTAAAGATATAACTATTGCTTTCAGTTTGAAGACACTAAAATAGCCATAGAGTAATTAAAAATTCACCTATGTCAGTTATATGCTGCGTTATGTGAAAAATTAATTAGTATTTAATCAACTTATCAGCGTTGCAAAAAATGTTTCCATAAAAAAAAGTAAAAGCGCTGCATATAAGCAGCCGATGTCATTAGGAATATCACACAATTCTGTATTCTTCTTCAAGTACTTTGTTACAGAATTTTCCAATTACCTTAATAGGCCGACCTGTAATTTGACTTTAAATAACAACAATAATATTGTTACAGTTACACGATAATATTGAATTCTGTAGACTAAAATTAATTATCTAAAGTATTCTGAAGGATGATATTTGTTTATTATTAAAAATAAAGTTTATTGATGCAAAAGCTTTTAAAAACTAGTTGTCCGTTCACTGGTGTTTCACTAATCATCTGTAATCCTCAACTGATTATATATTCATTCCAGTCGACATCTAGATAATTTCTGGTGAAATGAAGTGACGCAGTTTCTTCTGACAGTATTGATGGCCTTTAATGTTAATTTAATTTGACTTGAGAATCCGTTTTTAGTGTTCACCTAGCGCAATGTTTGTGGAATGATTTATTTACTTATACTTATTTACTATACTTGTCGACTACAAATAATCTACTGATTGAAAGGCTTTTTGAACTAATCATCCATTTACTAGTGTGTCAGTAGTTATTCATAATTCCAGTCGATATCTGCCTAACTTCTGTTGAAATGTAAGAACACAGTTTCTTCCAACAGTACTGAATGAGTAGGCATATTTAACATTTACCGATGCCTCCTCATGCTAATCTAATCTGACTGTAGAATAGAGAATCAGCTTTCATGATTTGATATTCAAGTGTTGGTTTGTAGGGATTTGATTGATTGGTTACAGGAATTCATCATGATCTGACATTAGTTAGAGAACCATTTGAAAACCACAAGGGAGTACTACCAGACAGCTGTTTCGTCCCAGTTTAGGACTCTTCAGCAGTACGCGCCCACCCGAATTCGAACCCACGACCTTCTGATTACAAGGCGAGCTAGCTCGCAGACCATTAGGCCACTTTGACCCGATCCAATGGCTTATGAATTCTAACTGCTTCCAATTCCCGGCATAACGTGAACCCTAGCCAATGTCTTTGGTGAATATTCGTTCTCACACTTGACCTGCTGAACCCAATTATGTATGGCACGATATATTAATTCATACGCAGTCGACATTTTCTTTTCCTTTATATTTCTTACTGTCGCAAATGAAAAAATCAAACTCTATGTATCCTGTACTCACTCTGATCCTACGACTACACATCTTTTTCGTTTAGTTACTCACTTCAGTTTAAACGTTTTAGCAACTGATAAAACACCGTGTGATCATATTCACACAGTATCATCCTGCTAATAATTCAGGTTTTTGTGCAAACACTCGTAATAGTGAAAATTATTTAAGAAAATTGGATATATACTACTTCTAGTTTGCCTAGTGAGATTTTTAAAACAAACATTTATATTTCCAAGCTAGTGTACTTTGAAATATGCCTTAGATCAAAATGATATGCATGAGTGACATCTGAATGAGAAAAATAACATATGTGAAATTTTAGTTACAATATCTAATAAGGAGGGGTGTCATACATAAAGACAGAG
The DNA here is from genome assembly GCA_944472135.2 of Trichobilharzia regenti. Classification (NCBI taxonomy): domain Eukaryota; kingdom Metazoa; phylum Platyhelminthes; class Trematoda; order Strigeidida; family Schistosomatidae; genus Trichobilharzia; species Trichobilharzia regenti. The sequence goes on along the minus strand of OX235264.1, from coordinate 68,490,289 downwards.
TAAAATGAAACAGTGTTTCTCATTTTTTTGAGGGTAATAATGAAGTCATTTGTAAAGTTAGAAAAGAAATGGGATAGAATTCAAAGTAAAATAATACACTTTTTTCTTTCTACACTGAGGTCCTTTTAAAGACTGATGCACTGCCAGCTTCGTTAGTAATTCAGATGTAGTCTACTGTTCCAAGAAAGTAGTAAGCAGCTTTGTGCAGCATAGGTAAGTAACTACTTCAAAAGAAGTATGCTTTAAAACTTTTGAAATAAAGACATCAATGTTTTACAGGATTGCATCATAAGCCGACATTGGTTAGAGAACCACTGGAAAACCTGAGAGTAATGGATAGCTGTCTTGTCCTAGCTTGAGACTCTTCAACTATACGCATCTCCTGGAGTTAGAGCCCGGGACTTTCTTGTTACAAGGCGAGCGCTTAGACCGTTAATCCACTGGGACCCGATCAATGGTCTAGAAGCTCGCCTTGTAACAAGAAGATCCTGGGCTTGAACTCCGGCGGATGTGTATTGATGAAGAATCTCAAACTAGGACAAAACAGCTGTCCAGTACTCCCAGGTTTTCCAATGATTCACTAACCAATGTCAGGTCATGATGAAATCCTGTAACCAACCAAATCCCTACAAAACAACAATTTAACATCATTTGTAATCAAAACAGACTAGGTGTAGCGACTTCAACCGACGTGTTGTAATCTGAACACTGGAAATCTATCATCACGTTCTATTTTATGCCTAACCAAAACTTCCTTGAGTGATGAACAGTCCCAGACTGCCCCAAAAAGACAACGAAAAGACGGTTATCTGCGTTAAAATCAATGGTGTTATTTAGCAATAATAACATATCGAAAAATAAAAATTACCTCAACAATCCTGTCAGCCAGTTATAAAGATCACAGTATTCTTCAGTACAAAATCAATAATGCAGTATAAAATTAGTCAGCCAAAAATCTGCCATAAGAAGGACTTCAGAATTAAGTAGAGTATTCTCAACGGGGTGGGATCAAAACCATATTGGCACGAAGCATGTACCAAATGATTCCAGCTGACGACAGTTTAAAGTGAAAATCTCCGCTGGTAACCTTGACTTTATCCAGATAAAATCAGAATCGTAAAAACAATACATTATCAAGGTCGTTACATACGGCAAAGAGAAGCAATAAAATAAAAAAAAATAACGAGGAACGAAGACGTATAATTAGGATTAGGTTGATAGGTAATGTGCAGACGTGAGAACAGTGAGATGTGGCCTAGGAGAAAGAAGTTAAATAATTATAAACTTTCGTGAAATATCCAAATCAGGGTCAATATTTCAATAAGATTGTTCAGGATGGATTTTTAAAACAGTTTTTCTGTTATATCAGGTTTCGGACAAAATATGATTTTCAGATTTACGCTGGGTTGGGTAATGATTTTTTTACACTGTAAGTTTAATTTTGCAGTGTCCAGATAGGTTGGCATCTGTAAAAAGATTAACCATACACTCAACTCAACTGATATATCAGTGAACCTGCAATCAACCTGTGCGTCGGTGGCACAGTGGTTAGGACTCTCGCCGACCATGCACATGATCAGAGGTTTGATCCCCTGCCGACGCACAATTGATATCTATGGTTGGCCTGCAAAATTTGGGCTACCAATATCTATTCTGAAAACTCCATACTTGTACCAAAAATACAGTGTGGAATCAAGCTGTAATCAAAAATAAAAAATAAATAAATAAGAGTTTAAAAACCCCCAAAAAGGCGTTTACATGATTTGGCCCTAATTTACTAAGACAGGCTAACTTTGAATATAAAGACGGAAACTGTAATCAGATATATGAATATTTCACAGAAATAACTCAAAACTGATCATATCGTATTCGGGAATGGACGGTAATGAAGGGTATTTATTTTTGAATTCTAAAATCTACTATAAAGTGTTATTCTTCAAATATATTTAAAATAGTGTGAAACGTGAGCCAGTATTTATTAGCTACACAAAGTCCAAAGACTGCCTTTCTAGGTCTAATTGCATTTAGACCAATAAATAAATAGTATTTTCGGACATTGGCATACTTATAAATTTTTCACAAATTAAATAGAGATGGGCGAAACACAAGTTGAGAAGACTATTAAGTGATATTGTGCTCCAGGATAGCTCTCGAGTTGAACCCAAATAGGAAACAGCCAGATGGAAGTGGGTCCGAGAATGCTGAGGAAGAGATCATGTAGGGAGGAGGCGAAAGCCTATAGGAAATTGTGAGGTCAGTTGTAGAGGAATGCAAAGTACAGAAAAAAGGGAGATGTGCTGTTGAAGCCCTACTTTCCACTTGAACCCAAGGGAATAAATTAAAAAATAATCTCATTGACTATGATAGTTATTGGTATTACTGATATATATCCAAAGATTTGACAGCAAAATGTGCTTAAAGTAAATAACATAACTGCAGGTAAATCAATAAGAAAAATAAAAAAAACCCAAGATAACGTTCGAATTTTTGATGGCTGACTATCGTTACATATAAATGACTTCTCAAACAAAGGCCCTCTTCTTATCCATCCTCATGAATAGTTTTAGCTAAATGTAATTTTGGTACTTCAATCAAATTTCCTCTGCCTTAGAGATGAGTCCCGTCTTCTTTCATCTGGTTATCCTATGAAGCACTAATTTATCAAATCCTCTTCCAATTCCTAACCTCTCTTATCCTTTAGACCTGAATGGGATCTGTTAAAATTTACTAGACAGTAATTTGAAGCCAAATGACTTCAATGCAAAATGTGTTAGTATTAGGAACAACCTTCATAATGAATAAGATTTTATTTTGATAAATCATACAGTGTCACACAGTAATATTAGGTGATGATGTTTCGAGCATAAATTATTTCTCATTATCATATCAAGCTACTCAAACAACTTTTCCTTCCAATTTCATTTCGTATATTATTTAGTTTCACAGTAATTCGATGTAGTTCTTCTCTTAGACAAAATCTACTGACATGTTCGGCTGCTGATGTGATTTTTCTTGATATAACTGAAGTACGTATGCGTAAATATTTTGGAATTATATGAAATTTTAAACATCGACTGTTGAAAATCCGATGGTTTGTGAATCTTGCTTCTGTTTGACAAAGCCGTGTGAGTTTGTTGATAAGCTTCCTAGTAGGAAGACAATAAGTATAAGTAAGTAAACGTTGTGCCAGTAGCTTGATATGATTATGAGCAGTAATTTATGATTGAAACGTCGTCAGTAAATATTACTGTATAACACTGTGTGATATGTCAAAATAAAATCCTATCTATAATGGAGTTATACTCTACCACAGTACCCAAGTTTTATACTTATATCGATAGAAACAACTTTCCTGAAATTACTAATATTTGCAGTTTGTTTTGTAGACTGCACCAATTTTATTCTCTACTGAATGCAAAGTTTGGTTCCGAAATCCAACCCTTCTACTCCTACGCACTAAGATGTTTGTCAACTTTCCACCAAAGATAACTACTGCAGCCCTCCAGTCGTCAAAACTTTTTGTGTTGTGTTGCTTCTAGACATAGTACAGAGTACAATTTACTGTATTGCACACAACTTAGTATAACTCTCTAAATTTACCTACAATTTGCATCCAGTCTACCCTTTCATCAATTTGAACATTACATACTAATTAATAAAAATTCATTCAGTGTACTCACCCCAGGCAGAAAGATATATGCTAGTGATAAATAGCTAGACACACTTATCTACAGTGATCTAATTCACATATTTTATTGGTGAACCAGTTCATTGACAGTGAGAAGTGATCATTCATTCGTTTTTAGTTGTGTAGTTATATTTTTTACCTAAAATTTAAAACAAGACATGTTACAAAATGACTTCTCACGTAGATCCATTCCCAAATTTTGTGACAAACAAACAAATTTAGAAATCGTTTGGGAAAATTTGTTCTTGCTTTTAAATAACGATTGATAGATATGTTTTATTTTTGAAGAATGTTATTCTGTTTTATGTTTTGCCCCAGTGGATTTTTCAGAATAAATGAATTCTGTTAATTTCCTTATTGATTTCATTCATTTGTGTTAAGTGATTAATCTTGTCACAGTCCAAGATAGTTGGAAAGTTGTTGAACAGAGTACAAAATTTTGTAATCGTAAAAGGGAATAAAGTTCAAAAATTACTGAAATGTTGAGGATCACGTGAAGTGCTTTACCTGCTGTTCACAACTTTGAGGTGGGTGAACACGAATGTGGTTTCTGAGTTTTATTTTTTTGAGATGGTGCTATGTGTCTGGATTTGTATTAATTTAATTTCAGATGTTGGATTTATTCAAGAACCGACATCAGTTACAAAGATCACTGGAAACCATTTTCTTTGGCATTCTTGTTGAGAAGTTGTTTACTGATCGGATAAATTTTTCCGTCCATCTCATCTTCAGTGTGGAGTAAGTGAAAGGGGCCTGTTATTGAACGCACTTAGTCAGTTGGAAATGTTTTTCATGGCGCGTGCACCAAGTCTTCATAACCCAGAAGAACGAACTCAACACTGGTACTGCAAAGCCACATTTTGTACCTTAAGTTGATTACGGGAGAAATCCCTAGTGATTTCACAGTATTGAAGACTTGTCTTACTTTTCCAATCTTCGCTAGCCGTGACATTGTGATCGGTGTTACCTGTAGTTGAAATGGTGCTACAGTAATAAGTGAAAGGAGTGAACTCCTTCAAATTTATTCTACTGATAGTGATTCGCAATTGTTGTGTTTGATTAACCGTCTTCACCAGCTCTGTCTTCTCTATATTCTCTTGAATAACTGTCTCTAATTAAAAATCTTCTTCATCAACTCTGCTCTCCAGTCAGAAGTCTTTAACCACTACTTCTTGATTCCAACACTTTAGCACGAGGATATAGCATAGGTATCTCACAGATTACTATATCTTCTAATTCACCTAAAACCTACTGCAAAAGCTTTCCAGTTGACCTAGTGTTTTATCAAATTTAAAGATTAAGCTCTCTGGGTATATTCGAATGTTGTTTCTGTCTGTAACAGAATAATCGATTTGTGTATGCCTCCATAAATGATGTATTCACATTGAGGATACTTATTTGTATATTCCAACCATATTTTTCATAACTAACGTATTACTTTAGCCTGTATGCTGCCGTCCTAACATTTTTATCCTTCTGACTTTGTTTTTTAGTTAATTTCTGTTCTTAGGATTCCGATTTGCTCTTGTTTGCTGGTGAATGATTGACAGTAATGTCTGAAGGAATCCAAGGTTACGTCTTGCAGGGACAGCTTAACCTTAGATTGTCTGCAGGGAAAGTGTTAAGTTCTATTCGGTTTTTGAAAATGAGGTTTTGATCCTCTCTTGTCGAGAATATCAATTTTGAATCTGATATTTATCCGCATGATGTGTGTTTTGTTTTTGACAGTCTATTATATTTTTCTATGTGTATATGGATCGATATTTCATTATAACTGACGATATGCTTTTGTCTGTCCACTAACTAAATAAACATGTATGACCTTGTTGTCACATGACATTACAACCAGTCATGTTAAGACTGGCTATTTATTGGTTCATGTGTATTAGCCATTTTCATATATACTCTTCCTTTGTACACTTTTATATATTCTGGTTCACACGTTTCGTACATCTAAGTACCCTTCCACTAACACACTTGTGTGACATTTAATTTTCCTTGTCTGGAAAATACAAGTATCTTCGTAAGCCTGGTGGTCTTCTGATTTCCCTCTTTCCGCGTCAGGACTATTAACTACTTGACGAGTACATTACATAGTTGGCGACGGGGAAAACTCTAATTACTCACTCAGCAGCAGTACATAACAGAATCTCAGAGAATTCACTGCAGGGTTTTGATAAGTTAATTCGGTCGTACAGCACGTACCCCGTTATTAAAGTAACTTAAATTGTATAGCTATTAGACGACACTGTTGAGATAGTTAATGTTTTTAATATGTTATTACTGTTTAATTGTTCCATAGATTCTATTGCTTTAAATTATATTTTAATATCGTTGAAATTATGCGTCGATGGCACAGCGGTAGAATGATCGCCAACCACGAATATGGTTCGGCGTTTGATCCTCAGAGGACACATTCCTTTACCTTAACTTCAAGTCTCTTGCTTGTAGGCCTATGTTACACCGAGAACGTGAAGGAATAAAGAAAACCAACTTCGACTTCGAACGATTTGCGGAAGCTTAGGTATCTACACATCATAATTTATTCATTGGTTTCCTGCAATAAGGTAGAAGTACTTGTGTTATGGTCGTTACACTCTCTAAAGTTTATGCTGACTGGATAGTCATAGATGTCTCATAAATGTCTCATAAAGTTTTATCTGTTCACAACTATACGTACTTGGAACAGCTCAATAAAGCTTCAACAAGACGGGGGTAACATTTATAATACTTTTCATAGTTTCAAGTGCTACATTTATCACTTTATCTTAATTCTCAACAAATTCAAGTAATAGTGAACATCAAAACTCATAATTGTATCATTCATTATAGGACTTCTACCAAACTTTATGTTATCTCAATTCCCAAAGAGGACTAAAAACTTTCCTCATCGTATAAATACTCTTCATTTGCAGATTAAATAGTTCAAAGTAAAATTTCACTTTACCTTTATTGAGATGTATAGGTCACGTTCGACACAATAATAAAAGCAAGCAAAATCGCATAGTCGTACATAATACTGGTTCATATTGGAAATCAAAAATTTCTTAGGTGTACAAGGGTGGAGCGTTGCAAAATTTCACTATGAACTGCAAAATTTGCGAATGACTAATTTAATTCTATGAATTACTAAACAACCCTGAGTGACTTTCTAGAAGTAGGATGATTCAAGCTTACCCAGTGATATGAGTTGAGTCATTTGGTATTACAAAATGTATGATTTGTTAAGATTATTCAAACTCCTATCGGGTTAGAATAAAAGTTTTTTTTTCATTCATTCAGAGGGTAAAAGTAGGTAAAGGAAATAATAAAGTTCTAAGCATCTTTCATAGTGGCTTTGAATTTATCAAACAAAGCCAGTGTTTAATAATTAGACAGCTGAAATTAAGATTTGTTGAGAGGATAACACTTATTCACATGAGAAGATCCATGTAAATTAGATGCCTGGACGCCATAGAAGATAAAATGAACACTTTTAAGAAAATCCTCCTTGAAAATGGCTATCCAGAAAGATTTATCATAAAATCAATGAAACCCAGACCAGAGAAGCCGCCCACACCCAGTGCTGCAAAAAAACTTCTCTACATGAATCTACAGTTCAATGGAGACCAATCTACAGAAATACTGAGAAATTGGCTCTCCCGCTCATTGAAGAAAACCTTCCCTGCAGCTGAATTACGACTTACGTTCTCCACGAGACCAATAATTCGTATGAACGTGAAGGATAAGCTACCGCTGTTGGCCTCATCTATGTGCATCTACCAATTCATCTGCTCGTGTGGAGCCAGGTATATCGGCCGTACTCAGCGTTCGCTATGCAAACGCGTCAACGAACATTTACCGTCATGGTTTTATAAAGGAGAAAACCGATGCCCCCGCAGCTCAATCCTTGAACATTTGATCGACTCTGGACACCAAGTCAAACCAGAAACAAACTTCAAAGCTATCTACAGAATACAAGGCAATCTTGCTAAAAGTGTACGGATCAAACTTCTCCACATCGCAGAAGCAATGGCAATTCATCTGCTAAATCCTGAACTCTGCATACAAAAGAAATTCGTTCATTCATTAAATCTACAATGGACGTAATCTTTCTTAAATTCAGTCTTACTAATTGTATTATTTTGTCTTTTGCATTTTATTATTTCACATCTTCATTTATATTATTCTCTACCCCACCGTTTTGTAATCTCCACCCTCATTAACAATGTTGCTAACTTGACCCACGTCCAATTTCTAGTCAACTATGTTACGTCATCCGACTAACTTACTTATTTTCAACTGTATTATTCTCCAACCCCACCCTTATTTAATTTTAACCACCATTCATTAACACTGTTGCCAATCTGACCTACTCTGAATTCTACTCAACTGTTTTACGTCATCCAATTCTATTTTATTTTCTATCCTAACGTTTGTCTCCAAGCCAAATAATACTTAGATTACATAATTATCTAAACTTTATAAATCTAATGTACACCTACATAAACAAAATTGTATATATATGCGATTGTACAGCTCAGTGAATGAATTCGCCGAAAAGAGTCTCTTCGCTGAACGCCTTCTTTTCTTTTATATGACTGAATGGGGATTTTCAAGTTAATCAGATAATTATTTCTACTCATACAATGATGACTTTTATAAACATGGTAATAATGATGATATAAAGCTGATTTAACTTTAAAGAGGGAAAAGGTGTCTGAATAAGTAGTACTTCTCTTGGATGACTGCTTAAAATAAAAATATAACCTTAATTAAGTCATGATTTCCATCTGATTCGTTTTTATCATTTAGTTGGAAGTAATTTTGTTATCTTTCTTTTGAGATTTTTGATTTTAACGATCTTTCGGTAATGTTGTACAATACACAGAAGTATGTTGGACAGATAATAAGATTCTAGAAGATCTGGATTTCGCCGATGATTTATTCAATGTAACAACAAACTCAAAGGCTTACGGATGAAAGTCAACAAAATGGCAGAAGAAGCAGTGAAAGAAAGACGTCAGGTAAACCTAAAGAGGAGAGAAGTGACGGAGATAAACAAGCAACAATAGCAACAACAACAAGTACCAATCACTACTAACGGGATAAATCTGAAAGAGCTGTCTTTCTTCATTTTTCTAGGTAGCATCGTTTCATCCACGGACGGCATGGATAAGGATGTTAAACCCAGGATTAGAAAGGCAGGGCAGACCTTGATCATTCTGAAATCAGTTTGGAAACCGACTGCATTCAACATGAAGAACAAGTATCATATTTCAAATGTCAATGTTAAGTCTTTTCTTCTGTATGGTTTAGGAATCTAGAGTGTGCCGAGAATCATATTTAACAAACAGCGGACTTTTATCAGCAACTTCCATGGCCCCTTACTGAAGATGGAAATGCTGGTCAAAAGGGATTAGCAACAAAAATGTCTGGTAACGAGCCAACGAAGAACCTTATACTCAAGAAATATGCAGAAGAATATGGAGATGGATCGCATACATGTTGATGAGATTGTTGAGTGATATCACACTCCCAACCAGCCCTCAAGTGGAACCCGAATAGGTATATATCCGAGATTGGCGCGCAGGAGATCGATTAAGGGGATAGTGGCAGCATATACGCAACTTTCCCGCAAGCTGAAAATGACTAAAGAGCATGAGATGCAATGGATATTCGTCGCTGAAGTCTTGTGTTCTACTCAGCACCCAACAGAGTTAAAAATAGTAATATAATTCGATCGTGAGGCATGAAATGCTTGTACTAGTTTTTTTTTCAAAGTTTTCACTTATATTTTTATTCATTTTGTTAAAATTGTCAAATTTAATTCAGCCTGGTTTCATTTCCACTTGTAAACATGAATAGTAGATTTATAACATGTGTAACTTAGACTGAAAGCCTTTCAACAAGGTACTATATAAATAAGCTTGGATGAAAAGACTTTATTTAAAAGTTTATTTTAGAGATCCTGCATGATATTTCCAAACAAGGTGTTGGTGTAGAAATGGTTGCTATTTCGATGTTATATATATATATATATATATATATATATATTAACAGCTTTGCCTGTTACGACCAGAACTTCCACCAGACCACTGAAGACTGCCAATAACGGCAGATTTTGCTCCATATTGAAGGTCGGACTGTCAGAAAGAGTTAGCAACAAGCAGTTCTGGGAACGGACTAACCAACAATCTATCACCAAAAGCAAGGACTTGTAGGTAGATCAGATACACGCTGATGAGGCCATGACACCACTCGCCAGGCAGAATCGCGAGTGGAACTGGAATAAGAGGCTATGAATCGGGCATCTCAAGGTGACTTGGAGAATATAATGTGTAAAAAAAACGAAAGCTAATGAGCTAGCGTTGAGCCAGCTACAAAGCACTGCAGAGGAGAGAATTATACAAATAAGTGTTGGTAAGGTCCTATGTTCCATTTGGAACACAAGGCAAAAATACAGTCACTATTTTGCCACCTATTGAATGCATTTGGACTACATCTTCGTCGATATGAAGTGCTTTTCATCTGAATTAAATCGATAAGTATACTACAACCAGGATTTCAACTTTATCTGAATGCTTTCATCTCATTTATTAAAATATTAATCAGTGGAAACTAATAATTGCCAACAGTGTATCTGCCTAATGGTTTACTTGTCAGTGGGACCAGATAGTGTTTCATTGTCAGTGGTAGATTTTCAATAGGTTTTCAGATAAAATCGCCATTGAGTAGGTATATATCATTAAGTAGTGACCGTTGGCAATGTGACTACAAGCTGATAGTAGTTTCCTAAAATAATGATAAAGATTGGTTTCCATGACAAAATGGTAACTTCTATAGAACCGATATGAATTAGACATCAATGACAAAAATATTCTTAATATAAGAATAAAACTTGTGCACTGTGGTAGAGTGTAATTCCATTTTGGGTAAATTTTGTTTTGATAAAGTCTCACAGTGTTATACAGTAATGTTTACTGTAAACATTACTGTATAACACTGTGAGACTTTATCAAAACAAAATTTACCCATAATGGAATTACAAAAATATTCTCCCAAAGGAATAATCTCTCATAGCTGAAAAAGTACTTAAAAATCATCACTTTTCATTGAAAACTAAAACAACATCCCATAGCTATGATTATGAATGTGTGTTTCTACGGAAGTAGAATGATAGTACACAGTTATTTTCCAACTTGGTACACATACGCACAAGTTATTTGAAATATTTCTGCAGTCGTTAAAAAAAAACCAAGTTGTACTGTATAAAGAGAAGTTATCACTGACATTCACACACACACCTAACAAATAAATTGAAGGAATCATTCTCCTCACATAAATTACTTCTATGGATTATATGGGTTTGATGTGTTATGAAATCTGTGTCATTTTCATTTCAGAAGAACTCATTCTAAAAGATATACGAAATATCACGAATATAAGAACCGAAAGTTCAGCGAAGAGTTTCTTTTCGTCGAATTCATTTACTTAGCTGTATAATCGCATTGATATATAATTGTTTTATGTGAGTGTGCATTGGGATAGTCAAAAAACAGTAAAACTTGTTAGAGGATTTCATAGTGAGCCCCGGTGGGTGAGTACTTCTGACGTTTCCAAACTGGGACGAAGCAACTGTACAATACTCCTAGGTTTTTAATGGTTCTCTAAATGATGTCAGCTCATGATGAAATTCTCTAACGAATCAAAAAAATCCCTACAAATACCAATACTTGAAAAGTAAAATAAGCCAGGGTTATAGTTTATTTCATCAAAATGTTTCAAAAATGTGATGAGTAATCAAACTGTAACTAAGGTGGGGGGTGTAGACTGGTAAGTATTGATAAGAGTTGTATAATATGAAAGATGGAGACATGTGTCCCAAATAGACTATGTAATAGGTAGGAAGTGCAAATAAAAAGTTGTTCAAAAAATGTTAATACGATGTCATACAAAAATTCAAAAAAGCATTATTGACAAAACAGTAGAACTTGGAATTTTACCCAAGGTAGAAGGACAAGTTGGAGAAGTTTCTTCTGTGTACATAAATTAGAGTTCCTATCGGGATCGCTAAGGCCTCGGTGATGCAAAGTATACGGAAGCTTACTATTTTCGGGAGTCTTCTTTTGACTTTGTAGATGACTTGGATTAAATTCTCCTTATTTATGGATTGACCAGTGTTGTTATTTGATTGACATGACGGTTGATTAACAACTTATTTTTCTGGGTGTCTTTCACACCACGCAACCCTTGTCAATACCTACCAATCTTCACCTGGCTACACTTTGAATATTCATAACATTTTTAAAACATTTCAATGACATAAACAATAACCATAACAAATTTTCATTTTGCGTCGGTGGGATAGTGGTTAGGATGCTCGCCGACCATGCACATGGTCCAGGGTTCGACCCCCGGCGGACGCACTTTCTTACCTTGTTAAGCCAGAAATAATTCTGGTAAAGAGGAAAGGTTGGGCATGAGGCTAGCAACCCCATCCTGTAAAACAAACACTGCCACAGAAACTTCAAGCCTCTAGCTTGAAGCCTTATGTTTCACTGGGAAAAAATTTTCATTGGAAAACCTAATGTACAGGCACACAAGCAAAATAATTACATATATATGGGATTGTACAGCTAAGTGAATGAATTTGCCAAAAAAGAGACTCTTCGCAGAACATTTTTATTCTTGTATTCACGTCTAGATGGGTATTCTCCATGAAAAAAACATCATAACAATTAAATAAGAGAAGATAAATTTGCAGTGGAAAATGATGTCATCTAATATATATCTGCTACAGACTATTTAAAATTACAGGGCTTAAAAAGCGAATGAAAAAAACATACATCATTGTTGGAGTGATAGAAGAGCAAAGGTTGTAAATGAACACATCTGAAATGTAATCATCACAAATTTTCTTGTTTAATTCACGCTTCATTTATGTAAGCTCCAAAGTAGAGAAAACAATTGAAGAAAGACAGAATATAGAATAAATAATTCATAGTGTTGGCTCAAAAACTTACCTAACAAAAAATTCAAGGAAATTATGTAACAAGGGAAGACAAGGGCCAGGTATCAGATCATTTATTAAGAAAAATCAACGCATATTTATAGATTTTCATGTACATATAATAGATTATTGTTGGCAGAAAAACACAGTCTTCTGATTTGTTGTTTCTCACAGAAAGTTAGCCTTGCATCTCTTTGTGGCTGTTTTTTGAATGTCAGATCATCTTTATGTTAACTGTATCTGCCTACGGAAAGCCTTTCTTCTCATTTTTCACAAGAACAACATTGGGGACACACATTGACGTAAATTACTGTCCACCAATTTTGACTAACACCCAGCTCTCACCACAATTATAGTTCATAAGATTGAAATTTATTCATTTAGGTGAAATCACTAATATGAATGAATAAACTTTATCGAAGCTCATCAGGAGAACCATGTGTAGGAATTTATAACAATAAATAGTCTGTGAAACTCATCTTTATGGATGAAAGCAATTTGAAACTCTAAATCAAGTAGTATTACTTCTCATGAACTATTGATGACTGGATATGAACCCAATGTGTTAGCTAAAAACTAGGACACTTTCATAATAATAAAAGTGAACTGATGACAGCCCCAAGCTAATCACTACATTAAAAACCGAAAGAAAATATCACATTTTCTCCTGACTGTTCTACTGTCAATGGATTTCAGATGTCGTTGAAATATATTGACTAATGTGTATACATATTAAAGGCATTCAAAGTTTATTTTTATACGCTTTGATCCCTAGAACAATATAAATCTTTAACATTACATCTCTATTTCACCCTGTTCTTTCCATTTCTCTTTAGCTAACTCCATAAATGCTCAAAGGTTTTCATTTCCACCTCACGTAACCTCTTCTATGTCAGCTTTCAACACACGCCCAACTCATCACTTCCTATTTAAGTTCCACTCGAGTGCTGGCATGAGAGAAAAATGTCACTAAACAGTCTCCCTAACTTGTGACTAATCCATCTCCGTTTTATTTGACATATTTGTTATGCCATCATCACTGACTGAGAAATGCAGGTACATGCAGTTGACGAGTCCCAAATAGGACGAAATGCGCATCATGGATTCCACTGCTAGTCACCATCCACCAATTAGGTTCTTCGTTAGTTTACATAATAATAATAATAATTTTGATTTGTTCTGCACATCAGGATTTTTCACCCATAATATTTTGTCACATGAGAAACTGGACTGAAAATTAATTCGAAATACTCTGTAGTCAACAAATTGATGGGAAGAATTCCACGTCGGCTTTTAAGAGGTTCTTTGTTTGAATTTTTCATCGATCGAAATATCCCTCTCAATAGATAATTATGTTTTATATGATCTCATGATCTGAATTCCAAGAAGAAGGATTAACTTCTTGCCTCTGGCAATAAAGTTTATTTTTAAAAAAATGGTTTCTTCATGTTGTCTTGGCCACCGACAGAATGTCTGACTCTTATTTTTGAGTTGAATCCAAAAAGTACATAATTTGGGTGATAATAACCTTTAAGACATAGAGACTTTATATAAGTAGGAGTTTAACATTTCGCCAGAGTCAAAAAACCATTTGTGTTTATGATCTGGACATTGTGTTTATTTATTCATATTGACCCGATGATTTAATTTTTTATTCAAATTTGGCCTTTCTTTTTTTTTGTATTTTGAATATATTTACCCTAAAAAGAGACTGGTATTCACTGGAACTTTTCTACCCTCTTATATATATAATTTTTTTGAAGTCAAATTCGTTTCCTTTTTCGGTGAACCACTTTTCCCTTTGAACAAGAATAAAATTGCAAACATTAACGATTAGTTAATTAGATAATAATAGATCATAAAATCCACGTGTCCCATTCGTGTTAGCACGAAAGACTACAACATAATATTGTTTACTATTCCACCATACCTTTCTGTTACTCTAAGCAACAAAGTTCGCATGGAATTAATGAACTCTGAACAAGTTTTCATCGCAAATGTGACCTTATTTACAGAACAATTACAAAAGAATAAACAACTGATTAGTTTTTTATAAACTTTTAGATGGTGAAATTCTACATTCTTCTAATTATTCCAGTTTCTATTTAGCTGCCAGATTAAAATCTAAATACCTTTACTTTCTAACTATGTAGATCTCTCAAAATGAAGCAGAAATGGTGTATTGTAGCGGCAGAACATAAAAGTGTTTGGCAGTGAAATTATTTATTGGTAACTTCGATGCACAATTACAGGCAAAATATGTCTGCCATGCATTAACATGGAAAAAAATCCCCATTTATACGGCAAAAGGGTTGAGAGAGAAAGGAAATATTTGTTCGCTCAATCCCTTTGCAATATATTAGAATCAGTATTTGCACATTTCTTCGATAAGGTGCTTCTTCTTTCTTCCATAATGTGCTTCTTTGTCCTTCCTTTCACAATCACGGTTCACATTTCTTCTCTTCGCCATTAATTCTATTTCTCCACAAGCAGAAGATATAAATATTCACGTCTGAACCTATATGCTACTTATAAATTTTCTTAGTAGCACACGCTACAGTTTTACTCCATCAAAGTCGCGGATATCATCGGTGATGTCAGGCAGCCTTGTATTATCTTAGGTCTTCACTTCAAAGAATTCCCTGATTTTTCCGTAGTGAATCATTATATTGCTGTTGAATGAGTTTGATATACATTTAGGGCACTCAGTTGTGTTGCAGTGGCTTCCGAATTACCTCGAAGTTAACTCTGTTGAAGACCATTTCATTATCGATGAAGCTGAGGTAGAGATTTGACTAATGTTACATGCTGAATTCGACAGTCATGATGTGTAGTGTCGCAATTTGATCGACCTATTATTTGCTTCTTCTGAATCCATATTGTTCCCGGTGAATCTCAGCATCCAACGTATTGTTTGGCCACTCCAGTGTAATGCCAGTAGATATTTTGCTTGGCGCGGAAAAGAGCATGATTTCATGCCATTTCCTGAAGAGACCTAAGTCTCTCTTCTTTGTTAGTTTGACAAGCTATCCTTTCTTTCAGTCGATAAACGCATTCGCTGCCCGGCCGACAATTACTACCTTGTCTTTGTGGTCATGCTTGAATATCGCAGTGTTCCAACAAGCTAAACATCTGGGGCTCTTGTCTCTGCAGGTCCTACCATGTCAGGGAGGTGGTTAGACTGATACAAGTTACCATGGGTACATGGGTTCCAGTGGCGTATGAACCTGTAGTGGTCACCGGTCAATTAGAGATCTCTTGAAACAGGTGCATCGGAGGGATACCGTATTGCTGGTTGGGGACTTGAATGTACAGGTTGAGCATCTAAGCTTAGGAGAGAATCGTCTAGGCGGTCAGCGGGATTAACATGATGGCAAGCCAGATAATGAGAACCGTCTCTTGCAGCTCTGCGCAGATCACAACCTATTTCTAGCCAGCAACAACTTCCGGCACAACCATCGCCGTAGAGCAACCTGGCGTCCTCCTTCTGCGAATCAAGCCTGGACTCAGACTGATCATATTGCTGTCGGTTCCAGTGGCAAGAATGCATACAGGACTGCCGCTTCGTCTGAGGCACATGCTTTGACTCCGATCATGCGTTAGTGTGTGCCAGGTTCGTCGTGCGATTTGGTGAGGTTCATGAGCGGCGTCATGTGAATGTTGATGTGATCAAACTAGTAGTACCTCCTACTTCTTTGAAATAACACAATGAGTTACAAGCAATGCTTTCTAGCAACCCCAACATCGGTTTCGTCTGCAAGGTGACATACGAATGGTGAGTGTAGCCGCTTGCGGTTTAAAAGAATGTTCTGCTAAAATCCACTGGGTTTCTGAGGGTTCCCTGCAACTCCTGAATGAACGCCAGTGCATTGCGCTGGCAACGAATACAACGATACGCAAGATTGGACATTGTTTACGTAAGAACCACGAGGACTGATAGTCATGACGTGCACGTGAGGTGGAGTCAGGTGCTGCATCTGACAATAGTCGGAAGCTGTTGCATCTCATCCTGGCCAGCAGCAGCAAGGTGTAAGCGAGACAATCTGTGAAGCAGATGGCGCTTCTATTACCAGCCTGAAAAGACGCCTGGAATGTTAGGCACAGCACTTCGTGAAGCAGTTTAACTGGTCACCAGTTTCAGTATACACCATCGCCAGCTCCAGTGCTCCTTGTTTGGTCACTGAGAACCCACTAATCAAAGCTGATTCCGTAAGGAACTCCAAGTATTGAAGTGCAATAAGGTGCCTGACGCGAACCATTTACCCCCATCTCTTTTTAAAAATGGTGGTGAGACTCTCGTTGTGGCTTTAACTGGACTGTTCAGGAAAGTATGGGAGACTGAGAATGTACCATCAGTGTGCAATGAAGGAATTACCTTACCAATATTTAAAAAGGGTCGACGCAGCTCATATAACAACCGTAGGGGTATCAATCTGCTACCAGTTGCGTCTAAAATGTTGGTTACTCTCTTGTTTCGCAGATTACGCAAAACACATGAGGGAGTGATTCGAGAAGAGTAGGCTGGGTTTAGTTAAAATCATGGATGCATTGGTCATGTGTTCAC
Organism: Trichobilharzia regenti; assembly: GCA_944472135.2. NCBI lineage: Eukaryota > Metazoa > Platyhelminthes > Trematoda > Strigeidida > Schistosomatidae > Trichobilharzia > Trichobilharzia regenti. Next base: position 68,473,045 of record OX235264.1, on the reverse strand, counting down.
ACTTCGTCAGTTGTTGGAACACCACCACGCGTATTTCAGGCCAACAATCCTTGTGTTTATTGATATTGGGGCTGCCTTCGGTTCGTTGAACAGAACTGTGCTCTAGAACTGTCGGTTAGAGAAGGGTGTAACTGAGAAGTTTTTGAACATCCTGAAAGCTCTATACGGAAACACCTCAGATAGAGTGAGAGCATAAAACCAACTATCATCACTATTCTAAACCAACACTGGCGTTAGAAAGGGTTTCCCAGTGTCCCCATTCCTCTTTAACTTTGCCATCGATGACATTCTGGAGTCAATTTTGAATGATCTGCATGAAGATGGTATAGATCTGCTCCCTGGAGACAGACTTTTAGATCTGGAGTATGCACACAATACCGTCTTACTTTGCGATGGCATGAAGGATGACCAAATCGCACTTAGTGAGTTGGCGATCAGTGTCTGTAAGTATGATAGATGCTTTACTCCATCTAAGTGCAAATTAATGTTATAAGACAGGTAGGAGCCTGTACCTACACTAACTATTGCAGGTGAATCGCTTGAATTTGTCAATAAGTTCGTGTACCTGGGTAGTTGTGTGACTGCTGGCGGAGGGGTCACGGATAAGATTCCCAAGCATATAATGAAAGCTAGGGTGGGATACATTAACTTGAGCCACCTCTGACGACGTAGCAGTGTTAGTCTTGCTGTCAAAAGTCGGTTATACAATGCTTCAGTGAGGAGTGTCTTGTTCCGCGCCTGTAAAACCTGTCCTCTCGGAGATGAGGATGTGTGACAACTTTGTATGTTCGCTCAATGCTATCTCCGCAGGATTGCTTAGGTTCGATGGCATCATTGCTAGAGCGATTCTGAGGTTCGGCAGCAGATGTTTGAACACGGTGGAGATCACCATACGTTGAGCGTTGTCACCTGGAAACACCGGCTTCAGTGGCTTGGACATGTGATACCACTGTCATCCCAGATGCTTCCGTGCAGGTCTCTGTTCGCTAGCCATGAGATGGGAAGGCAAAAGCAGAGAGGTGGTCAGCCGATGACTCGGAATCGTGGGATGAAGGATATTTGGGTTAGGTTAGCATCATTTGATGCGTCATGACTCCATAGTTGGAGTCTGAGAAGTAGCTTGAATCGGTGGCTCGAAATGTTATCGGATATGACCAAGAATCACAGTCATCAAGGGCGAACGTGCTTCAGTTTCCTTCTTTCTTCCTCTTTTGACAATAGTTGACGAACGCTGTTTGAAACTGTTAAATATGACTTCCTTCCTTCCAGATGAAATTCTTTATCCGTTCTCGACCTATTTTTTTACTTTTCATTTGTGTTGTTTTATTATTATTGTGTGGCGCATCTTTTTGGTGCCATATTGTAACAAGTTTCTGTGTTTAAATAATAATAAATATGGTTATAATCGGAAACATTTTGTCGTCATTCACTCTACTATTCCAAAAATTATATGTATATATATATAAAAACGTAAAGCCTAACGATAAATTTGTTGGAGAGCTCAGTCAAAATGGAATTGTCACTTGCTTCAGCTCAACTGGAATAACACAATGTAATTAGGAAATATTTATAAGGACGATGGTCAATGTGTTCACATAAAAGTATGCGAAAATGAAAAAGAAACAACCTCAACAAAATAAGATTGATGATAAATCAGATTTTATTTAAAAAACAAGGAAATAAATTTGACTGATGCATCAACCAGAGGAAAGCGAAAATTTCAACTAAGTCAGTTAAAATGTATAACTGAGCTTAATACACGAAAGAATTTCTAACTTCTTTGTTAAATCAACAATACAGAATTTCACATTTAAATCTGTCCCATAACTGGCTTGTTTTCGTTTTGATGGATACATATTTGACTATAACTGAAGCAAGCAGCAGTTATTTGTTCTCTTTGCCTCAATGAAAACCAATGTAAATGTAAGAATTGATGAATAATAAGCATAGTATATTTGAGAATGTTACTGGATCCGTCAATGGTTCGGTGGTAGAACTCTTGTCAACCATACATGTGGTCTTAGATTCGATTCGCGGCTGGCACACTCTCGCACCTCACTAGGCTGGTAGTGAGGCTAGTAAAGAGGGAAGACTGGGCGCGAGCCTGGCAACCTGGCCAGTTAAATTTAAATAATTGTTACTGAAACTCCTACAGCCTGATCTAGAACCCTGTGTTTCACTTGGAATATAAGGGAATGAATACAAAACTTAGTCTGTCAGGATAATATCATGCATATGGCAGCAAGCTTCAGTTGATTTCATGAGAATTAATCACAAGAGAAACATTCTGATTCTACGGGTTTAGAGTAGGATGAAAAAAATCCTATCATTCAGATCTACATGCTAATGCTAAACCTGCGTTTAAAATTTCAAACCCATGGCCTTAGAATATTAGATCATGCCTTCACATATTACTCCAGATTATAACCCTTACAATTTGGTGTGTACTGTAATGAAATGCTGTGAAAACAAAGCATAATTTAATATAAAGTTGAAAATTCTAACGTTGAGCAGCCTTCCTAACTATTTGACATACTCCCCCCCCCTCACTGGCTTGAGACATCACATACGTCCAAAGCTTTTAAATAGATCACATAACCTTCCTGGACTCAAATACATACGATTTTCTGTTACCGATACCCTTCGGGAAATTGAATTGTCACTCAACGCAAGGTATTTTATTCTGGATATATAACTCAGAAATATTTTTGGTTGAATTATTCCTTTATCAAAACACTAATCAAGAATTACTACTTCAAACATTGCTTACTTCCACTACTTATGAGATTTTTATCGATCAGTAGGCCATTCAAGCATATGGAGATAAGGCTATTTCTCACAGTTTTGTAACAACTTTATTCATTTGAAAATATGCAAAATTTTTCGTTTCCGACTCAAGTCTTCACGACATCTCAAAAAAGGTGTATATTATAATGAAAAACACCTGAAGGAAAAATCATTAAAATTTCTATTTTTTTGCATAACATGAGAAAAATTTCATTGAGGAAGAGAAAATTTTGGTAATAAAAAAAGTTAAACTGGGAAAGAGTAGAAGGAAAATAGCTTCTACTGAAGTTAATTTGCGAGGATAGAAACATGCATGATCACTTAAATTTCACTAATTCTTTGAGCGAAATTCACCCAATAAACGTAGATGTTTAAAAGTGTAGAATATTTTATTTGGTTCCAGCGTCCAAAAATTATGCCGACAAATAAGATCAAAAGAGATGGTTGGAATTAAATTCATTCAACAAATTTAAATGGTTTGAGTTATGGAATAAATTTATCTCGCCTAGTATATTAAACTCGCAAGCTATCTAGCCAGTCTCAGTCCAGGGAAAAGAGTGAGGGTTGGCCGTCAGACTAGCGACTCTCCCCTGGAAAATCAACCAAACTCCTACAAACAGTTCAACACACAACCAAAATATTTAAAACACAATCACTTTCAAAATCAAAAATATTCCCCACTGGAATCAGAGTGGCGAAATGACACACTAATATCTTCAAAGACTTCAGAAAACCAGTCAGCCAGCCTGTGTGTCTTCTCCCGATGGAAACAAGAATAAGAACGGTGATGTGAAATGTTCGTACTATGTACGAAGCTGGGATGACCGCCAAGCTAGCCGAAGGAATGAAAAGATATCGCATGGGAGTGCTCGGAATCAGCAAGCGCAGGTGGAATAGATGTAGACTGTTGGAAATGTCAGCTGCAGAGTCAGTAATCTCCCCCGATCTGGCCATCCGGATGAAAAACACGAAAAAACTGAGGCAGTCAGTGGCTATTACAATATCATCAGTGACAGAAAAAGCTCTAATGCAGTGCAGTGAGAACTAGTTTCATCATCTAGAATTATTACAGCAAGATTAGACTCGAAAGCTGAGGAAGGAAGGTACTTTACAACTATCCAGTGCTATTCACAGTGGTAAAAACAAAGCAGAACAGGAGTAGCAGCAAGATTTATATCGACAACTGCAAACAGTAATGGACAATAATAAAAATGGAAATTTCAGAATCAGTAAGGATGACGTGAATACAAGGCGAAACGGGAGCAGATAATACAGGGATAAAACTCATCATGAATCGAGAGTCTCCCGCTCAACAAAGTGAATCATGATGAGGAACTCTTCGCAGACATCTTCACCTTCAATGCTTTGATGATCGGAGGCAGTGTGTACAAACACGAGGATACGCACAAAGCAACATTGATTTCGCATGATGGACACATAAGCAACTGGACAGATTCCATATCAATGCTGCTGAAGGAGGTGGAGACGCAGCCAGTCTGCTGGGTATAAAGTCGAGAGGGGTAACAGATGTGGGCTAAAACCAGGAACGATAAGATCACTCAGTGCTAAGATGGACAACAGATGAAGAATCTCAGTTAAATGCACATCGCAGTGAATAAATAAGTGAAGAAGATTGTATGGAAAGACAATGGATGATTTCAGGATAAATTGGCTGCTGACTGAAGCAGAAAAGGGTAGGCCTCAGCCAGCAGGTAAAACAGACCTCAGATGACTACAACAGGGAACCAAGTCTCTATACAAGATGAGATCAACTCAAAAGAAAACTACAGAGGGTGGTTAAGAGAACGTAATTAACAAAGAGAAGAGACGAATAAAATATTGGACTAACGATTTAACACGAAACTTGAATTGACCATCTACTACAACTCGCACACAAATAAGATGTAGTGCTATAGCTGAAATATTCTCTAGATTTCTTATCTTATTTGGGTCAAATAATCTAGACTTTCCTGGGTTTTTATGCTCAGCTAGTCTGACTGCCCCTATTCTACTACTTTGACTTATGTATTTCACCTGACAATCATCTCAGAGTATTAGATAAACCGAATTGTTTTCTTTTAAAGGCTCCACAGGATCCTTTGACCGACAAAACTTGTTTCTAATTGCGTTTGTGGGTTTGAATGTCACTTTTATTCCTGCCTTGTTTAAAATTCTGAGTAAGGTTTCCGAGGTATGGAGTTACTACTATTGATTTAAATTCCTCATTGTTGGTGTTGTCTTGGGTATGTTTGACATGCATGTCGTCACTGATATTACTATTATTATCACTATCACTACTATCATTGTTTATTTTATTTTTACTTTTCTCTACATAATTTCTGACTAACTTATCATAATAATTATTAAGTTTCGAAGATTCTCTTATATGCCTCACTTTTCTATCTTAGATTTTCTATGGTACTACTTAGTTTTTGTGCTCTATTATTGTTATGTACTAGTTTCACCGTCGCCAAATTGTTATGAACTCGTCGCTAAGTTATTGTTATGGACTGGTCGAGAATTTAATAGTCCTGACGCGAGAAGGCGGAAATCAGAAGACCACTAGGTTTGCGATGATACTTCTATTGTCCAAACACAAGGAGACGAAAATAAATGGTCTCACACCAAAGTGGTAAGCAAGTCAAGTAGTTGTAAAGTAGTTCACACAAATTGTGAATGCGAATATATATAAATAATTCAGACAAGCGTGGGAAAAATCATTAGACAGTCTTAACATGAATGGCTAATTATAATGGAGTGTCGATCCAATTATACATAGCGGATATAGCAGACATGCCAACAAACATATATGGATATATGTCACCAAGCAACGGACTGTCAACAAACACTCATATTATATATAATATAAATGGAATATACATTGTTAAAGGAGACAGGTTCATACAAGTGAAGTGGTCACAGACTAACCGAGCAAACAGAAAGAGAGACCAACATGCATACACACACATAAATATATATATGTGGATACATATCACCTCCCCTTTTGAGAAGATGGATGATTAGTAGGATGTTTACCTGGGGGTTTATCTGGGACCTTTGGGCTTGTTGTTGACGCCTGTCGTTTCGTCTGACTGTTGGGTTTGCGGCTTCGGCCTCGTCCGGGATTGTCTGGCATTTTATGCTTCTTGACTGCATTGAGTAGCGAATTTAGTGGGACATCAGCTAGATGCAAACGATCGAACCAATCAAGTCCCAAAAGATTTAAATCATTCTTGGTAACGTAACAAATTCCTGTGAATTTGGTATTGCGGAAGGAAACAGAACATTTGAGTTCACCAATTAGTTTGAGCTGCCCACCACAGGCGCTGACAAGAGACTGGGAAGTATTGGTGATAGGTGGTCTGCCAATATAATTCCAAAGTTTCTCTGATATAACAGTAGTATCAGAGGCGGTATCTAACTGCAGACGTGCATCATGACCATTCATTTGAAGGTCAATATATTTCCGCATACTTGGTGTTGTGACTTGACGGGTTGCGCGTAGACTCAATGACATTTTGGGGGATTTAGGACCAACATTTCGTTGAGCTTTTGCTGGATTTTGACATCTGGGTTTGCGTGGCTGACAAAAACCATTTTTATGACCGATGATTTTGCACTTGCTGCAACGGTGATTTTTGTATGGGCAAGACTTTACAAAGTGCCACGCGCCACAATGCCAGCATGGTGATGGTGGGGTCTTCTTTGCAGTATTTTCAGAAGTTGGACGAGTATCAGTAGATTTCCGCGGGACATTAAGGGAAGTAGGTGGGTCAGGAGTAGATGATGAGAGATTTTTGCTCTTTCGTAATGCACGAATATCAGAGCTTCTCGGAGGTGTTGATTCGACCAGGTGTGTGTCTTTCTGCAGATTAATCAGCCGTTGATATTCATCAGCTATGTCATTTAATGTTAACTTGGGATTTTGTTCTAGCTGATTGAGCAGTCGAGTTCGGATATCTGTGAAACCAGGAGATTGAAGACTGCATATGAGAATCAAGGCTTTGAATTGATCATCTGTTAAGGACCTGAGTCTAAATCTCTCACATTCTCGGTTGACTGTGCCAACGTGAGTAAGAAAATCATCATTTTCATTCATTGCCAGCTTGAGGCAACGATAACGTATACTGAATAATGAGGAGTGGTCTCCGAAATGTTCACGCAGCAACTTTATTGTATCATCGAAACAATTGTCACGTGGTTTCTGTGGTAAAATTAGGTTGCAGTACCGTTCATATTCTGCCGGACCCAATTTACGTAGCAAAACTCGCACCTTCCAGGCATCGTCTTGTGAGGCGAGATCAACAGTGAATAAATCCTCATAACGTTGATACCATGTGTCAAAAGTGACATTAGCCTCTGGGTCATAATTGAACTGTGAAATGCTGTTCACAATTCCGTCGACAGATGGTAGCATGGTATGATTGGGATTGCTTGAAGGTGGAGCTGGACCAGTCTGTTGGTTGACGAACATTTCCATTAATTTCATTTGTCGTTCAAACAATAATTCCAATTTAATAGGATCCATAGTAAATTGTTATGTTGTTGCTGCTGTGTGGTTAATAGTAGTTTTCCCCGTCGCCAAATTGTTATTATGGACTGGTCGAGAATTTAATAGTCCTGACGCGAGAAGGCGGAAATCAGAAGACCACTAGGTTTGCGATGATACTTCTATTGTCCAAACACAAGGAGACGAAAATAAATGGTCTCACACCAAAGTGGTAAGCAAGTCAAGTAGTTGTAAAGTAGTTCACACAAATTGTGAATGCGAATATATATAAATAATTCAGACAAGCGTGGGAAAAATCATTAGACAGTCTTAACATGAATGGCTAATTATAATGGAGTGTCGATCCAATTATACATAGCGGATATAGCAGACATGCCAACAAACATATATGGATATATGTCACCAAGCAACGGACTGTCAACAAACACTCATATTATATATAATATAAATGGAATATACATTGTTAAAGGAGACAGGTTCATACAAGTGAAGTGGTCACAGACTAACCGAGCAAACAGAAAGAGAGACCAACATGCATACACACACATAAATATATATATGTGGATACATATCACCTCCCCTTTTGAGAAGATGGATGATTAGTAGGATGTTTACCTGGGGGTTTATCTGGGACCTTTGGGCTTGTTGTTGACGCCTGTCGTTTCGTCTGACTGTTGGGTTTGCGGCTTCGGCCTCGTCCGGGATTGTCTGGCATTTTATGCTTCTTGACTGCATTGAGTAGCGAATTTAGTGGGACATCAGCTAGATGCAAACGATCGAACCAATCAAGTCCCAAAAGATTTAAATCATTCTTGGTAACGTAACAAATTCCTGTGAATTTGGTATTGCGGAAGGAAACAGAACATTTGAGTTCACCAATTAGTTTGAGCTGCCCACCACAGGCGCTGACAAGAGACTGGGAAGTATTGGTGATAGGTGGTCTGCCAATATAATTCCAAAGTTTCTCTGATATAACAGTAGTATCAGAGGCGGTATCTAACTGCAGACGTGCATCATGACCATTCATTTGAAGGTCAATATATTTCCGCATACTTGGTGTTGTGACTTGACGGGTTGCGCGTAGACTCAATGACATTTTGGGGGATTTAGGACCAACATTTCGTTGAGCTTTTGCTGGATTTTGACATCTGGGTTTGCGTGGCTGACAAAAACCATTTTTATGACCGATGATTTTGCACTTGCTGCAACGGTGATTTTTGTATGGGCAAGACTTTACAAAGTGCCACGCGCCACAATGCCAGCATGGTGATGGTGGGGTCTTCTTTGCAGTATTTTCAGAAGTTGGACGAGTATCAGTAGATTTCCGCGGGACATTAAGGGAAGTAGGTGGGTCAGGAGTAGATGATGAGAGATTTTTGCTCTTTCGTAATGCACGAATATCAGAGCTTCTCGGAGGTGTTGATTCGACCAGGTGTGTGTCTTTCTGCAGATTAATCAGCCGTTGATATTCATCAGCTATGTCATTTAATGTTAACTTGGGATTTTGTTCTAGCTGATTGAGCAGTCGAGTTCGGATATCTGTGAAACCAGGAGATTGAAGACTGCATATGAGAATCAAGGCTTTGAATTGATCATCTGTTAAGGACCTGAGTCTAAATCTCTCACATTCTCGGTTGACTGTGCCAACGTGAGTAAGAAAATCATCATTTTCATTCATTGCCAGCTTGAGGCAACGATAACGTATACTGAATAATGAGGAGTGGTCTCCGAAATGTTCACGCAGCAACTTTATTGTATCATCGAAACAATTGTCACGTGGTTTCTGTGGTAAAATTAGGTTGCAGTACCGTTCATATTCTGCCGGACCCAATTTACGTAGCAAAACTCGCACCTTCCAGGCATCGTCTTGTGAGGCGAGATCAACAGTGAATAAATCCTCATAACGTTGATACCATGTGTCAAAAGTGACATTAGCCTCTGGGTCATAATTGAACTGTGAAATGCTGTTCACAATTCCGTCGACAGATGGTAGCATGGTATGATTGGGATTGCTTGAAGGTGGAGCTGGACCAGTCTGTTGGTTGACGAACATTTCCATTAATTTCATTTGTCGTTCAAACAATAATTCCAATTTAATAGGATCCATAGTAAATTGTTATGTTGTTGCTGCTGTGTGGTTAATAGTAGTTTTCCCCGTCGCCAAATTGTTATTATGGACTGGTCGAGAATTTAATAGTCCTGACGCGAGAAGGCGGAAATCAGAAGACCACTAGGTTTGCGATGATACTTCTATTGTCCAAACACAAGGAGACGAAAATAAATGGTCTCACACCAAAGTGGTAAGCAAGTCAAGTAGTTGTAAAGTAGTTCACACAAATTGTGAATGCGAATATATATAAATAATTCAGACAAAGCGTGGGAAAAATCATTAGACAGTCTTAACATGACATTTGTAAAAAATTATATTTGTAAAATCTCAACGATATTGAAATGAGTAATTCCAACGTTTCGTTCGGCAATCTGGTCCGAACTCAATTTTCAGAAAGAAGACAAAGTCATGAGTTTGACAGGGTGCTTCAACTAAACTCTAATCCTAAACACCATAATTTTGAAAATACGTCTAATCATAAGATTCTAGATACTAACAGTTTGAACAGACATGAAGGTGTGATGTTAGCTGACGCATAGGAAATCCTGATTAATAAATAAGAATGGATATGTATCACTAACTAATAATACTTGATCAAAGTTCCTGACTGTCTATATCTACTTATGGAGACGTTAAGACATTGTTTTACAACTGTTTATCCGCACACATACACACTGTGTTTAAAGTGTTTAACAAAGGTAGATCAATATTTGTAAGTCTGAGGTCAAATTTTGATCACAACTCATACAATTTTGTTTATTGTACATGTTGATGCCTGTTTTATGACTCATGATTGGACAAAGTTTTTAAAAATAAGAGATGTTCCTTTTATATATAAACCTCTGTTATGTTAATTTCGATTAATTTCCCTGAAGAAGTTCGGACCAGATTGCCGAACGAAACGTTGGAATTACTCATTTCAATATCGTTGAGATTTTACAAATATAATTTTTTACAAATGTCTACTTCTCACTCGGCGCCCAAATTTTTTAGAACTATTCTGTCAAATCTTGACTACAGTTCATTTGATTTATTTTGCAATCGAATTAAATTAACAAAGAAACTATGTAATTGGCACAATCATCGTGTTTCCACTCACCGTTGTCTGCAACAGAATGCGTACCCTAAATCCGTAGCTGTCCAGTCAACTGACAACTCCAGTAGGTCGAATAAATCAGCTCAATTTTCAGAAAGAAGACAAAGTCATGAGTTTGACAGGGTGCTTCAACTAAACTCTAATCCTAAACACCATAATTTTGAAAATACGTCTAATCATAAGATTCTAGATACTAACAGTTTGAACAGACATGAAGGTGTGATGTTAGCTGACGCATAGGAAATCCTGATTAATAAATAAGAATGGATATGTATCACTAACTAATAATACTTGATCAAAGTTCCTGACTGTCTATATCTACTTATGGAGACGTTAAGACATTGTTTTACAACTGTTTATCCGCACACATACACACTGTGTTTAAAGTGTTTAACAAAGGTAGATCAATATTTGTAAGTCTGAGGTCAAATTTTGATCACAACTCATACAATTTTGTTTATTGTACATGTTGATGCCTGTTTTATGACTCATGATTGGACAAAGTTTTTAAAAATAAGAGATGTTCCTTTTATATATAAACCTCTGTTATGTTAATTTCGATTAATTTCCCTGAAGAAGTTCGGACCAGATTGCCGAACGAAACGTTGGAATTACTCATTTCAATATCGTTGAGATTTTACAAATATAATTTTTTACAAATGTCTACTTCTCACTCGGCGCCCAAATTTTTTAGAACTATTCTGTCAAATCTTGACTACAGTTCATTTGATTTATTTTGCAATCGAATTAAATTAACAAAGAAACTATGTAATTGGCACAATCATCGTGTTTCCACTCACCGTTGTCTGCAACAGAATGCGTACCCTAAATCCGTAGCTGTCCAGTCAACTGACAACTCCAGTAGGTCGAATAAATCAGCTCAATTTTCAGAAAGAAGACAAAGTCATGAGTTTGACAGGGTGCTTCAACTAAACTCTAATCCTAAACACCATAATTTTGAAAATACGTCTAATCATAAGATTCTAGATACTAACAGTTTGAACAGACATGAAGGTGTGATGTTAGCTGACGCATAGGAAATCCTGATTAATAAATAAGAATGGATATGTATCACTAACTAATAATACTTGATCAAAGTTCCTGACTGTCTATATCTACTTATGGAGACGTTAAGACATTGTTTTACAACTGTTTATCCGCACACATACACACTGTGTTTAAAGTGTTTAACAAAGGTAGATCAATATTTGTAAGTCTGAGGTCAAATTTTGATCACAACTCATACAATTTTGTTTATTGTACATGTTGATGCCTGTTTTATGACTCATGATTGGACAAAGTTTTTAAAAATAAGAGATGTTCCTTTTATATATAAACCTCTGTTATGTTAATTTCGATTAATTTCCCTGAAGAAGTTCGGACCAGATTGCCGAACGAAACGTTGGAATTACTCATTTCAATATCGTTGAGATTTTACAAATATAATTTTTTACAAATGTCTACTTCTCACTCGGCGCCCAAATTTTTTAGAACTATTCTGTCAAATCTTGACTACAGTTCATTTGATTTATTTTGCAATCGAATTAAATTAACAAAGAAACTATGTAATTGGCACAATCATCGTGTTTCCACTCACCGTTGTCTGCAACAGAATGCGTACCCTAAATCCGTAGCTGTCCAGTCAACTGACAACTCCAGTAGGTCGAATAAATCAGCTCAATTTTCAGAAAGAAGACAAAGTCATGAGTTTGACAGGGTGCTTCAACTAAACTCTAATCCTAAACACCATAATTTTGAAAATACGTCTAATCATAAGATTCTAGATACTAACAGTTTGAACAGACATGAAGGTGTGATGTTAGCTGACGCATAGGAAATCCTGATTAATAAATAAGAATGGATATGTATCACTAACTAATAATACTTGATCAAAGTTCCTGACTGTCTATATCTACTTATGGAGACGTTAAGACATTGTTTTACAACTGTTTATCCGCACACATACACACTGTGTTTAAAGTGTTTAACAAAGGTAGATCAATATTTGTAAGTCTGAGGTCAAATTTTGATCACAACTCATACAATTTTGTTTATTGTACATGTTGATGCCTGTTTTATGACTCATGATTGGACAAAGTTTTTAAAAATAAGAGATGTTCCTTTTATATATAAACCTCTGTTATGTTAATTTCGATTAATTTCCCTGATGAAGTTCAGACCAGATTGCCGAACGAAACGTTGGAATTACTCATTTCAATATCGTTGAGATTTTACAAATATAATTTTTTACAAATGTCTACTTCTCACTCGGCGCCCAAATTTTTTAGAACTATTCTGTCAAATCTTGACTACAGTTCATTTGATTTATTTTGCAATCGAATTAAATTAACAAAGAAACTATGTAATTGGCACAATCATCGTGTTTCCACTCACCGTTGTCTGCAACAGAATGCGTACCCTAAATCCGTAGCTGTCCAGTCAACTGACAACTCCAGTAGGTCGAATAAATCAGCTCAATTTTCAGAAAGAAGACAAAGTCATGAGTTTGACAGGGTGCTTCAACTAAACTCTAATCCTAAACACCATAATTTTGAAAATACGTCTAATCATAAGATTCTAGATACTAACAGTTTGAACAGACATGAAGGTGTGATGTTAGCTGACGCATAGGAAATCCTGATTAATAAATAAGAATGGATATGTATCACTAACTAATAATACTTGATCAAAGTTCCTGACTGTCTATATCTACTTATGGAGACGTTAAGACATTGTTTTACAACTGTTTATCCGCACACATACACACTGTGTTTAAAGTGTTTAACAAAGGTAGATCAATATTTGTAAGTCTGAGGTCAAATTTTGATCACAACTCATACAATTTTGTTTATTGTACATGTTGATGCCTGTTTTATGACTCATGATTGGACAAAGTTTTTAAAAATAAGAGATGTTCCTTTTATATATAAACCTCTGTTATGTTAATTTCGATTAATTTCCCTGAAGAAGTTCGGACCAGATTGCCGAACGAAACGTTGGAATTACTCATTTCAATATCGTTGAGATTTTACAAATATAATTTTTTACAAATGTCTACTTCTCACTCGGCGCCCAAATTTTTTAGAACTATTCTGTCAAATCTTGACTACAGTTCATTTGATTTATTTTGCAATCGAATTAAATTAACAAAGAAACTATGTAATTGGCACAATCATCGTGTTTCCACTCACCGTTGTCTGCAACAGAATGCGTACCCTAAATCCGTAGCTGTCCAGTCAACTGACAACTCCAGTAGGTCGAATAAATCAGCTCAATTTTCAGAAAGAAGACAAAGTCATGAGTTTGACAGGGTGCTTCAACTAAACTCTAATCCTAAACACCATAATTTTGAAAATACGTCTAATCATAAGATTCTAGATACTAACAGTTTGAACAGACATGAAGGTGTGATGTTAGCTGACGCATAGGAAATCCTGATTAATAAATAAGAATGGATATGTATCACTAACTAATAATACTTGATCAAAGTTCCTGACTGTCTATATCTACTTATGGAGACGTTAAGACATTGTTTTACAACTGTTTATCCGCACACATACACACTGTGTTTAAAGTGTTTAACAAAGGTAGATCAATATTTGTAAGTCTGAGGTCAAATTTTGATCACAACTCATACAATTTTGTTTATTGTACATGTTGATGCCTGTTTTATGACTCATGATTGGACAAAGTTTTTAAAAATAAGAGATGTTCCTTTTATATATAAACCTCTGTTATGTTAATTTCGATTAATTTCCCTGAAGAAGTTCGGACCAGATTGCCGAACGAAACGTTGGAATTACTCATTTCAATATCGTTGAGATTTTACAAATATAATTTTTTACAAATGTCTACTTCTCACTCGGCGCCCAAATTTTTTAGAACTATTCTGTCAAATCTTGACTACAGTTCATTTGATTTATTTTGCAATCGAATTAAATTAACAAAGAAACTATGTAATTGGCACAATCATCGTGTTTCCACTCACCGTTGTCTGCAACAGAATGCGTACCCTAAATCCGTAGCTGTCCAGTCAACTGACAACTCCAGTAGGTCGAATAAATCAGCTCAATTTTCAGAAAGAAGACAAATTCATGAGTTTGACAGGGTGCTTCAACTAAACTCTAATCCTAAACACCATAATTTTGAAAATACGTCTAATCATAAGATTCTAGATACTAACAGTTTGAACAGACATGAAGGTGTGATGTTAGCTGACGCATAGGAAATCCTGATTAATAAATAAGAATGGATATGTATCACTAACTAATAATACTTGATCAAAGTTCCTGACTGTCTATATCTACTTATGGAGACGTTAAGACATTGTTTTACAACTGTTTATCCGCACACATACACACTGTGTTTAAAGTGTTTAACAAAGGTAGATCAATATTTGTAAGTCTGAGGTCAAATTTTGATCACAACTCATACAATTTTGTTTATTGTACATGTTGATGCCTGTTTTATGACTCATGATTGGACAAAGTTTTTAAAAATAAGAGATGTTCCTTTTATATATAAACCTCTGTTATGTTAATTTCGATTAATTTCCCTGATGAAGTTCGGACCAGATTGCCGAACGAAACGTTGGAATTACTCATTTCAATATCGTTGAGATTTTACAAATATAATTTTTTACAAATGTCTACTTCTCACTCGGCGCCCAAATTTTTTAGAACTATTCTGTCAAATCTTGACTACAGTCTTAACATGAATGGCTAATTATAATGGAGTGTCGATCCAATTATACATAGCGGATATAGCAGACATGCCAACAAACATATATGGATATATGTCACCAAGCAACGGACTGTCAACAAACACTCATATTATATATAATATAAATGGAATATACATTGTTAAAGGAGACAGGTTCATACAAGTGAAGTGGTCACAGACTAACCGAGCAAACAGAAAGAGAGACCAACATGCACACACACACATAAATATATATATGTGGATACATATCAATTATTTAAACATCTCACCAGTCTTATTTTCACTGACATAGGATGATATGATCGGAAATTGAAATAGCTGTTTGCATGTGGGGATTTCCTGTAATTACTAGTGCTTAAATTCTTATTTTGTTTCCTTTTTACACTACAATATCACATTGGAAGTTCTCCTTCCTGGCGTTTCAGTTCATAAGTGAATTGAATTGCCTCTACCTTCGAGTAGATGTGTTCAAAAAATCTCTCTATATCCTGTGTTCTAAGTACACTGAATTTGTCATCTGCATACCTCCACCATACTTTCGGAGTGGGGCTGGACGTTTCAATCGCTATGTTTTCCCACCTATCCATGAATATATGAACCACAACTGGGGATATTGGTGACCTCATCAAAACTCCCTCATTTTTTCAATCATCGAATGTTGAAAAAACGGTGATTTTCATCTCGTGCTTCAGTTTGCAAAAGTCGAGTGAATTTATTGATGAGCCTTCGTACAGGAAGATCATAAGTCATATTAATATATGTGTAAAACTTGGGCACTGTGGTAGTAAGTAATTACACAACCATACACTAGGATGAGATAAGATGACAGTTTTAAAATATAATGTCACAGGGTGGGGGGAGAGATTGGTAGCAGTAGCTTTGTTCAACGAATCAACTGCAAATACGTGTAATAGGAATAAGTCAACACCTGTCCATTCGGATATCTGGAAGATTCTACTACCTCTATGACAAATAGGAGAGAACAAAGAAAACTATAAAACCCAAGTTTCAAAGTCGTGTGATTTCAATTAATATGATTGTGAAAAATAAATTTTGCTGGGAACGTCATCCTGTAAATAATACTGTTCCATCACTGTTTGATGCATCTAATAAACAAACTAATATGGAATTACTTACCATCACAGTGCCCAAGCTCGTATTGGCCTGGAAGAATATCCCTTCTTTCTATACATATTCTAGTTATTTATTCATCAAATTACCAGACAATGAAGATATAAACAGTAGGATTTTGAGACAGAGATTAAACTTGGTCATCAGTGGGAAGGACCTATTTTGCATTCCGGACTGTAATCAACTGCAAATCTTGAAATGGCACAAGTGATCATTTCACGTCCCACAATATTTACCACTTTACGTGTGTGTGTGTGTTGACATACAAACATAGGGAGGAGTAATCGTGCTTTATATGTGAGAGTGGGAGAGCATATTCCGAAGTGGTTAGAACGACAAATTAACTCGGGAAAATGAAAGACGCAGGTAGCAGAATACCAGTGTAGTGTATAGGCATACATCGAATCGATGTGAAACACAAAAGTGATGTCAACACTGTCTTCAAGGTGAAGTGCGCTTTTTGTGGTATCCTGAGTTTATCACTACTCATAAACCGAAGTCCCCTCCTTTGTGTTCAAAACCAATTAAATTTTACTGTTTACCTACGTTGGTAATCCTTTTTCTGATTGGATAATCAAACGTAGCGTTATTTATTCTTATTCGCATCATCCTGGGTGGAATGAAAGATGCGGTGGATGCAGAACTCTGTTCGCCGTAAAAAACTGGATTCAGGTAAGGCGAATCATTTTATGAAAATAACGGATATAAGTATAAAACTTGGGCACTGTGGTAGAGTATAACTCCATTATGGGAAAGATTTTATTTTGATAAATCAAACAGTGTTGTATGTACAGTAATATTAACTGTTGACGTTTCGAGCACAATTTATTGCTCATAATCATAACAAGAAAGTAGTGTAATTACCTTGATATGATTATGAGCAGTAAATTGTGCTCGAAACGTCATCAGTTAATATTATTGTACAACACTGCGTGATTTATCAAAATAAAACCTTATCCATAATGGATGTTATGAAGAATTTGCAACACCTCGGATCGTCTTTGAATAGAGCTTAGAATGGTAGTCTAGCCTCTACCTAAACTTTATCATTTTTGAATAGGTCTTCGACAGCAGTGACCGTGACGTAATTCTGAAACTATTCCAACATTGTTGCATGCTGCAAGTATTTATCAACTCCTCTCAAATTCTGTGAGATAATACCGCATGTCGCATGATACACACCGGAAAACTGAGTGGAGTTTGTGAAGTGAACACAGGAGTAGGGCAAACTGGCTGTCTATTATCATTGATGATATATCTAACTGTTGTCAACTTGAATATGAGGAAAACTGTGGGGAGAGAGGAGACGGTAATATGATGGACAACCAATTAGAAGACTCTAGATTATCTGGATTTCGTAGTTGATATATGTATGATGTCACACACACAAACTTGCAAACTTACAGGCGAAAAGCAACAAACTGTCTGAAGCACTAGGCAGTGAAGACAGGACTCCAGGTGAACGAAAAGAAGACAGAGGTGATGGAGATAACCAACAAACCAACAAAAAACTAGCAGCAGTCACCATCAAAGGATGAGATTTGTCAGAGGTTACTACCTTCACTTATCTATGAAGCATCGTTTGATCTACAGGTGGAACGAATAAAGATGTCAAAGTCAGAATCGGAAAGGCAGTATACACTTTTATCAACCAGAAATCAGTTTGGAAATCTTCTACACTCAGCTTGCGGAATCAGATTTGGACTTTCAACAGAAATGTATAATAAATTCTCAATAGGTGTACTACGCGTCACGAAAAACATATCCAACAAATTGTAGATGTTTTTCAACAGTTGTATTCGCTGAATGTTGAAGATTAAATGGCCATAAAGAATAAATGACAAGAAGCTACCAGAGCAAACCAACCAAGAAAGTGTCATTCAGAAACATTTGTAGGAGAAAATGGAGATGAATCGATTACACACTGAGGAGATCATCGAATGATATCATGAGCAATGCAGGCCACCGCTTGAGTGGAAGCCGAATGAGAAATGATGAATGGGTCATCGTTGCAAGGGAAACATACAGAAGATCGTGAGAGGAGAAGATGAGAGATCATGGGCAATCATACGTTCTGCTGAACAGGGTAGCAGGAAAAAGAAGAAAGTGGAGATGTGTTATTGAAGCCCTATGTTCCACTCGGATCCCAGGTGAACAATAATAATAATAATGAACAAGATCACTTGATAATCACCACCGATGTCGTTGAATAACCTTATTGAGAAATCATAATATTTCGATGGCAAAGTATCCGTATCAAAAGGAGTCAAGATTTATAATACTTAGCAGAACTCTTGCAAACCCATCGATCTGCTTTATTACCATAAGAGATTTAGTCATATCACCCTACTGATAATTTGAAACTTATTTCATTCAAATATCCTCTGATGTGCGTTTACAGATAGCGAATTTTAAATGCTTTAGTGGCAATGAAATGGCCAATGAGGCATCGATTGAGCTTCAGTTTTGTAGTTACTAGAAATAGGTAGTTTAGACTAGAAATAACATTGAATGATAGGCTGGGATAATTAGTAAAGTATCAACGATTACCATCGCTTATTTTGTTTGACTGATTACACCGAAATATTCAGCCCCCTTAGGCATGTCACCTGCTGATAAGGACGCTATGATGATCTCTGAGCATTAAACTTGATTTTACTGATGTAGATGGTGACTAGCAGTTGAATCGAAAACGTATATTTCGTCCCGTTTAAGATTCGTCTCCGGATTCACCCGAAACTCCCAATGAGTGGTGGTGTTCCTACCGGGACTCTTATCCAGTACTCATCATTTCAAACGCTGTCGTCACTAAGGTGGTCTAATGGACAACGTTTATACATTTTATTGGAATGATTCATAGTCGCATTTTAACTGACTACACGATAAGCGAATTCGTTTTGTATTATGCTCCAACACACTTACTTCAATTAGTTTTGCTCTAGAATAGCATAAACCATAGCATATAATTTAATACGTAAAGATTATATGAAAGGTGAAAAAGATTTTACGACGAGAACACATTTTCAGTCTCGTGCAATTTTTCACCACAACCTCTTTATACTCATCTTCGTAGCTAAATCAAGATTTTTTTTTCAAAGGAAAAGGGTTTTGTGGACGTAACTCGCCCAAGCTTCATTTCAGTCCTCTGACAAAAAAAGTATATTTGAACCATACAGTTTGATTGAGCCATAATTCAAAATTAATACAGTTCACACTCTGAAGAAATATATCTTATGTTACTGAAGGCTTTTTTATTTCCAGATTAATTACTTTAGTACCGGCCGATTAACAGTGAATCCGTGAAAATTGAGGAGCCTCATCTCGTTCCAGATTTAACCTCTACAATTGTGCTCACCGATGAACACACAAAAGATCGAATCAAGGACGTTAGACGATAATAACAACACGTTATCAATTAAACTCAGGGTTGAAACAACTGATAAAACAGGCACTCTCACGAATGACTGCCTTGAGCTCTATTCTGTATCCCGTCTATTCAGCGCCTTCTGATGTTCGGTGGTTTTGTGTGTTAGCTCGGTATATGGTATAAAGCCAACTTGACTATTTGTAATGAGCTTCAACTTATTATCAACCTCCTTTCACTTTACGTTGTTCTTCGAAATTATAAATAAGCGATTTGAAGGTATTATTTTTCACGTGAGTTCACTGATACCTGGTAATGACTACGAACAATAAATTTCAGTCTACATGCCAATTGTTTTTTTTTTGCTTTTCGATTACTACGCTACATTTACCTTGCTACATAAAAAACTCTTGTTTCTGTAGAATTTCATGCCAAGAGTTTGTGAAAATTATTACAATTGTTTACCTTTCGAACACCAAACCTGTGGATATAATCTTGTTGACAGATAATGCCTATAACTAACTATTTGGATTCTGTGAACTTTTAACACTAACCCATATCTCTAATTGTATATATTGTTGGATTTATATGTTCAAGTTGGCCCAAGTCATTTAGTCTATGGTTTTGGTATCATTTTAGTTAACTGTGCTTAACTGTATTGCATGTTGTTGTATTGTATTGTTGTTGTCGCTTTTTGCCCTTTTTGCTGTGAATTATTTTCCTTTTGCTGGTGTTGTTCTGATTGTTTTGTCCCTTGTTTTCTGATTTTAAGGGGAGCAACCCACAAGATTGCTTCGCTCTAAACTTCATCTTAATGTAACAATTCCTTTCTCAGGCGTTAGGCTAGCAACCCCACCCTGTAAACAAAGTTGCTACAGAAACTTCAGCACGATGAATCTCTTTGCGCCAAAGGAAAAAGTCTGTGTGGGGACATTGAACGTCCGCACTATGTACGAGACTGGGAAAGCTGCCCAGATCGCAAACGAGATGAAAAGATATGGAATCCAAGTGCTGGGAATATGTGAAAGCAGATGGAACGGGAATGCACTCACCAAATTGTCAACGGGTGAGTCAGTGATCTACTCCGGTCACCCAGAAGATAACCACACACACACCGAGGGCGTGGCTATCATGATGTCGCCAACGGCAACAAAGGCCCTGATACAATGGGAGGCGATCTCATCCAGGATAATGACCACCAGATTCAACTCCAAAGGAGGGAAAGTGTCAATAATACAATGTTATGCACCCAAAAACAACGCAGACGTCGAAAAGAAAGAAGAATTCTACAAACAACTACAGGCAGCAATTGACAATACTCCAGCTCGTGACATTAAAATACTAATGGGAGACATGAACGCCAAACTGGGACCAGACAACACAGGAAGGGAACTCATCATGGGTAAAGAAGCTCTCGGAGAAATGAATGAAAATGGAGAACTCTTCGCCGACTTCTGCGCCTTCAACGATTTAATGATTGGTGGCAGCGTATACAAACACAAAGATATCCACAAGGCTACATGGGTGTCACCAGACGAGCGAACCAAAAACCAAATTGACTTCATCTCAATCTCAAAGAAGTGAAGGCGCTGCCTACTGGACACAAAAGTAAGAAGAGTAGCAGACTTTGGCTCAGACCATTATTTCGTACAAGGGACAATCCAAATCAAATTAATAGCTTTAATGGAAACAGGGGCTGCAGAAAGACCACAAGCCAAGTTCAACACTCAAAATCTGGAGGACCAAGATACAAAGGACATCTTCATTGCAAGCATAAGGACAACACTAGCAAAGAGGTCGGCGTCGAAAAGAACTGGAACAACTTGAAAACGGTGTGGAGCCAAACCTGTATGGCAGTTCTAGGCAGAAAGGAGGGGCACGACAAACAGTGGCTGACTGCGGTCACTTGGAAACTAATAGAAGAGAGAAGGATGGTGAAACAAAAGATTATCCAGTGCATCGACGAGCAACAAAAACAGGAGTTGAATGCAAGCTACAACACGCTGAACAAAAGAGTGAAGAAGAGTGCCAGGGAGGACAAAAGAAATCTTTATGAAGCCATGACAAATGAAGCAGAACAAGCTGCAGGCAAAGGAGACCTCGCTACACCATACCAAACAACTAGGCACCTATCGGGCAAAAGTTCGACACAGATTAAGCCACTAAAGGGTGACAATGGAAAGTCAATCACCAAAGAGGTGGAGCAAAGAAAACACTGGGCTGAACACTTCAAAAGACTTCTAAATCGTCCGCCACCTACAACGCGCTCAACAATACCAACAACGGAAGCAGAACTACCAGTGAACACTGACCCCCGACGAAATCAGAAGTCCTGAATGCAATCAAGATGCTTAAAGACGGGAAAACACCAGGACCAGATGGAATCCCAGCAGAAGCTTTGAAAATAAACCCAGAGACAACAGCGGACTTGATGACGCCATTGCTGGAGAAGGTGTGGAAAGAGGGCAAAGTACCCGAGGATTGGAAGAACGGATACTTATTCAAACTACCAAAGAAAGGAGACTTAAGTCAATGTAAAAACTGGCGCGGAATTATGCTTTTGTCCATTCCAAACAAAATACTAAGCCCCATCATCCTGGAGAGAATCAAACAAGCCCTAGATGCAAAACCCCGACCGGAACAGGCCGGATTCAGGAGAAACAAGTCATTTGTTGATCAAATCGCCACACTACGGATCATCATTGAACAAAGCTTGGAATGGCAGTCACCTCTCTATCTCAACTTCATCGACTTTGAAAAGGCCTTCGACAACGTCGATCGAGAAGTCATTTAGCAACTACTTAGCTACTACTGGGTCCCATCAACAATTATACACCTCATCCAACAGTTATACGACAATGCTGCATGCCAAGTAATCCACAACGGGAAACTTACGGAAGCCTTTGAAGTGAGGAAGGTAGTGAGGCAAGGCTGTCTACTATCGCCAATGATCTTCCTGACTTCAGTAGATTGGATAATGCGACAGACAACGGCAACCAACGAGGGAACAGGCATAAAATGGACTCACACAAAAGAATTGGAGGATCTGGACTTCGCCGATGATATATGTCTGATTTCGCACAAAATGGAAGATATGCAAGTGAAAAGCAACAAGTTGGCAGAAGAACAATTCGGAGAAGACAGGACTTCAGGTAAACACAGAGAAAATGGAGGCAAGTGATGAAGATTCCTGGTCAACAGCGACAGCAGCCACAACAACAGACAACAATCAGCATAAATGGGAGGAACCTGAAGGAAAAAACCTCCTTTACCCACAGACCTGAGAAGCATCGTTTCAACTACAGACGGAACTGACGAGGATATCAAAGCCAGAATCGGAAAAGCAAGACAGGCTTTCATTACTCTTAAGTCTGTGTCGAGGTCAACAGCACTCACCATGATAAAGAAGATGTGGATTTTGAACCCCAACGTGAAGTTTGTGCTACTATACGGATCAGAGACTTGGCGCGTCATAAAGAGCATCTCAAACAAACTTCAGACCTTCATCAACAGATGTGTTCTCTCAATACTCAAGAGCAGATAGCCAGAACAGATCAGCAATAGGGATCTCTGGGAGCGAGCCAACACAACAGGAACCGGTTGTGCAACAAATAAGCAGGAAGAAATGGAGGTGGATTCACCACACTCTGAGAAAACAAACCATCAAGTGACATCACACAACAGGCCATCCTTTGAGTGGAACCCGATAGGGAAGCAGCGAGTTGGTCGTCAGTGCAAGGGTGACTTAGAGGAGGTCATGTGAAGAGGAGATGAAAGCATTTGGGCAGACTTGGAGCCAGGTGAAAACCCTAGGAAAGAACCGAAGGCAATGGAGACGCGCGGCTGAAGCCCTATATTCCCCTAGGAAATAAAGGATATAATAATAATAAATAATAATATTCCATTTGTTACCCTCTGATTTTGTAACAAACCTAAAAATGTATGAGATGCGTGCTAGGGTTTTGTATTGGTCTCGTGTGTATTACTTAAACCTAATCAAACCTCAGAATTATCTTCTGTGAATAAATCAGACATATAATGGAATAGGTTTTTTATCTGAATTCCCAATCATCCACTGGTAACACAGTCATTGTTCAACTTTATGCTACTTGTTAGTAATAGTAGTATGAGGTACGTTTCTTGATAAGCCGTCACCGCATGACTGTAACTGTCCATTTCTATAAAACTATATCTCATTATGTCAACATTCTCTTTTATACAAAGTCATTCTTCTCCTGTGATCAAATTACACCTGCTGTACATGTTTGATTTATTTTCCACTGTCTTTAACCTAGTGAATTCTATCCGCTTTTGTCTTTCTCCGTAATTTAGCATTCTCTTCAGTACTGGCTGATACCTTTGCTGGTTAATTTTTCTGATGCAGCCCGACAGTAGCTAAAGATTGTAACTGCTTCATTACTTTTAAATTTTCTTTGATCTTTAATTTTTTTCAAGTGTTGGTTTGCAGGGATTTGATTGGTTGCAGGATTTCATCATGAGCTGACATTAGTTAGAGAACCATTGGAAAACCTGGGAGTACTGGACAGCTGTTTCATCCTAATTTGGGACTATTCATCAGTACGCATACACCTCCCGGGTTCGAACCTACGACCATCTGGTTACAAGGCGAGCTCGTTTACTATTAAGCCACTGGGACTCGATCCGATGGCCCATGAATTCTACCTTCTGTCAGTTCCCGACAGATCGCGACCGCCATGTCACCAATGTCTTCGGCGAGTATATGTCATCACACTGGACCTGCTGCAACCTGCTAGAACCCCAGGTAACTACCTACCTGAATACGGCAAGTCGCAAGTGAGCATCCCATTGATATTTAAGTGTTGGCGTACTGTTGAAGAGTCCCAAACTAGGACGAAGCAACTGTCCAGTACTCCCAGGTTTTTCAATGGTTCTCTAATTAATGTCAGCTCATGATGAAATCCTTTAATTTTTCTTTTCATGTAGTCTTATTTGACAAGTAAATGTATTCAAAATATATTGCAAAAATATATCTTATGTGTGCATAACGCTATTATGATTGATTAGAGAGACTGATTATTCTTAGGTGAATCTCAATGAATCCTACTTAAATATTGGGTGATTAATGTTGAATATGTGTTCACTTATCGTACTCCTTACTGACCCACTGTTAACTTTTCTTAGCCAAGTGGGATAATGTTTTTTGAATCTTTTATATAATTCACGTAGACACTTTAATTGCAAGTTTGGAAAACGGTCCGCTGAAAACGATAGTTGACAACTTCTGTCTGTACAGAGGTATTCTGATAACACTTTTATCATCTGTGATACCAAATGCTACCTAAATAATGTCCTTCAGGTTTTTAACAGCTGCCACCTAGCCATCAAATTTACAAATGGAGCCGAAACCGGAGAGATAATCTCATTTCCGACTAACGTCCAACTAACAAGGAAGACTATTGGGACTTTAAATAGGTCAATATATTGAAAGCCTACGTGTAAAGGCTAGCTGACAAAACTTTTTTGTTTGGTACCCAACAGTCGCAAGCGTAACCTGATAATATCTCTTGCAGCTAGAATCCGTAGGATCTGCAGCTCCAAATCAGCAGAAGAAGAGATCGCTTTGTTGACGAAGACACTATTTGAGAATGGCTATCCACTACGCCCTACAGATCATCACATAAAGCCAAAAATCAATAAAGAACAACCCATCTCTGTGTCGAAGAAGGTGCTTTACTTTAATGTAGCTTTCAAAGTTGACATTCTGGCCAACATTGCAAGGAGAATATCTAACTCCATGAAGAGAACATTCTCCGCTGCTACATTACGACTGGTATTCTCAAGTCATCCGCTGATCTTCAACATTCCCAAAGATAAACTGTCGTGTCTGATCACCTTTATGCATGTCTACGGATTTAGTTGCTCATGTGGAGCCTAATTGTTTTTGAACAGTATCTAATATCAAATGGTTCTAGTTATAATAGCAGAGTTGAAACAAATTCCACTTCTTTGGCTAAATTAAAGCATCAAAAATAAGACTTTCTCTGACGTTTTGGCCAAAGAAACCTGCATAGAATTTGTCCTTCTTTATTGCTGAGGAGTGTTTATCACATGCAACACCTTATTTTTCTTCATTATTGTACTGAGCTATCTGAACAGCACTGTATGTATGCAACAGCTTTATTACCAGTGGTCTATCATATACCGTGGAAGAAAACAGCCACTAATTTATGACTACAATCTGACAGAGATAGACTTTTCAGATTGATGTTGAAATAACTAAGGAAAGCTACACGGAAGCGTTTTAGTGTTTACATGTAATGAATGTAACGACCCTATTTATTTTGTGATGTAAATACTAATTTCACCCATAAAATATTCCACGACATTCTTCATTTTAATTAGCGTGTCCTATCAGTTGCTCCCTTTGGTTATTGGAACAGGTGAAATGGTCAGTCGAATGTATTTTTTTTATTTATTTATTTATATTTTTGATTACAGCTTGATTCCACACAGTAATTTTTCGTACAAGTATGGAATTTTCAGCATGGATATCGGTAGCCCACATTTTTGCAGGCCAACCATAGATATCAGGTGTGCGTCAACAGGGAATCGAACCATGGTCGGCGAGAGTCCTAGCCACCGTGCCACCGACGCACAGTTAGTTAACAGTATGTACAATATTTCAGAGTAGCGAAACTCTTATCCAACAGTTTAGATTTTACAGCAGTTTGTTGTTAATATTAACTAAGGTTCAATAAACGCTTAAGTGTACAATTTTCTTCATAGCAGATATCCCATAGAAGAATCTTCTATTAGGCTAAATTACATACAGTTGTGGTAATATGCAACAGTGTTCTTTTGAGACTCAGATTTAAGTGAAATATTTGTGCTCTGCTTGTTTCATCTTCATTTCGTGCTTCTACCAGTCTTTAAAAATTTCTTTCATTTCTTTATATTTCCAACTTAACTTGTATCTCCACCATATAAGATTGTTGTTGAAGATATCACACAATACTAATAACAGTTTCTTGTCAGTAGTACAAGTTATAGTTTATTAGTGCATCACTTGTCTACTATTTCAAATTCCTGCTTAGACATTCCCGGTAAATTAACTCAGTGTATGAAAATGTAGTAATTTAATGTAATACCCTGCATACCCTTTTGAGATGTCGCAAAATTGGTTTATGACACCATTTCACATAAGTGCTGATTTGATACTTGTGCATTTATGCTACAAATTTGACGGCTGTTGCTATCAGTGGTGAAAATGTTTGCCATAGTTGAAAATAAAGCCAGAAAGAGTGAGAAAGAGAACCATAAATAATTTAAATCCACAAGGCCAACCAACACGAGACAAACACAGGGGACATTCGTAAGCTGACAAAGTGTAATGATTGGTTCGAGGATTTCATGATGAGCTGGCATCAGTTAGAGAACCACAGGGAAACCAGCTGGGAGTACTGGACAGCTGTTTTGTCCCACCAGTTTGGAACTCTTCATTTATAGGTACACACAGGGGCTCAAACCCACAACCCTTTGGTTACAAGGTGAGGTCGTAGACTATTAAGCCACAGGGACCCGATACAATGGCCGATGAATTCTAACTTCTGCCAATTCATGACATAGGGTGACCATTTTACAATGTCTTCTTCAATGAGTTACTGTCTCACCTTCAGCCTGCAGTATCTAAACTAGGACTAGATCCTCCGAACAATCAAACAACCCCCCCAAAAGCCAAAACTTTAAATTGTTATGATTTCACTTATGGTCAGAATTTTTCAAACAGTTCCAAAATGCATACAGTTGTTTTCAACGAAAGTGTTAGCAGAGAATCATTTATTAGATATTGAAAAATTCTGAATAGAATGAAAATTCATTATCAATATGTTAAAAATAATTACTGAATGATTCTCTTACTGAGTGTTGAACTGAATTACTGCACTACTAAAATTAGAGCAGATATTTCCCACAATCAATTGTAAATACATAATAAAAGTAGGTATGACAGTCACAAATAATATGTAACTTCTGTTTTAGTGAAATAATGCTTATTGACAGCAGACAGGGAAGTTTTAATACGTTTTAGTAAACTTGTGGTGGTGTGTTACAGAAAATGTGTGCCAACCGAATGTTATTTTCACATGGCCCCATAATTAAATTCGTTATTAACAACAGAATACCATATATCTTTTCGAACATTTCATTTCATTACGTTTGATGTAAACCGAAGTCATATACTCAGTGACTGCTTAACGAATATAAACTGCATAGATAAAAACACAAGTTTGATTGATGAAAAATATACCTTGACTCCCGTGTATCGCCTTCTGTTTTTATAAACTAAGTGGTAACCAAGATAGAGCCAGTATGATACTTCGAAATGTCAGTAATTTTTGGTTTTCACGATACAACCTGGATTCATCCTCATGACATTACAAATGATCAGTGATAACTCTAGAACGTGGACTTGACTGAAGTAACTTACGTCATCCATAGTGTGATGGACTGGCAGAAAGAGTTCCGCTAACAATAAGGTGTTATTCTGAAGGTAGCGTGCAAGTGGAATTTTATTTTAACTTCAATAACGAAAACTTACGTAAGAGATTAGGTAAAGAAAATAGCTACGGTGGCATTTTTCTGGCCAGGTTAAATTACACTCTTTGTTATCTTAATGCAGGAAATCACAATAATTTTCGAAATATTTCATTCAAATTACCAAAACATAATCTTTTTTGGCCTTCCACTGGCTTATTGTACAGTGAATATCCTACTAATTAAGCGTAAGCTTCTATTAAATTCATCAAAATATCTTTATATTCATGGGTAATACTTATTCAGGCATTAATGAAACCAAAACACGTAGATCAGCAAAGAGACTCTTTTCGATGAATTCATTTTCTTGGCTGTACAGTCGCAAATATATATGTGTTATTTTGTATGTGTGTGTACATTAAGTCTGTCACACAAAATTTCAACTGGTTAAGGTTATTTTAACTAAACAGGTGAAGATTGGTGATACAAGTCAAGAAAATTTGGTGTTAATGAAATAAGGGTACTAACAAAGGTGATAAGTTGTCACAATCAGGTGTTAAAAGAAGTTATGTAATAATAATATGCATAGTTTGATGAGTGAGTTTTACTCAGGATGCAAAGTAGATAATACAAAATTATGTAAGAGATCTAAGCGAATACAAGAATTATAAGCAACTAAAGAACAGGCAAAGAAACAAAATTAAGTCATCAAAATCAGAAACAAAAAACTCATCAAATCAAAACAAAAAACGTTGTTACCATGACAGTAGAAGTGGTTGAGTAATCTTCTTTTGTATGCGCAGGTCCGATTTTCTATGTGAATGGCCAGGGCTTCAGCCATACAAAGAATACGAAACCGTATTGCCTTTGATAGATTATTCTTGACTCTGTAGATTACTTTGAAGGAAGCGTTTGTTGAAATGGAATCATTAGTGTCAACCAAGTGTTCAGTTATCCTACTCCTTTTTGCGCCATTATCGCCTTTTCGCAACCATGCTGGGTAGTGTTCTTGAATCCCCTTGAACAGGGTACGCGTCGGACGACCGACGTACCTGGCTCCACGGCAGCAGGTGAACTGATATATGCACATAGAAGTGGTCAGATGGGGGATCTTGTCCTTGAGGCTTCTGCAGATCAGTGAGCGACTGGAGAAGATAATTCTTAGCGTTGCTGCAAAGAATGTGCAACGACAAAAGACAAGAGTCAGGTAACAGATCGTTTATCGAGAAAATCAACAGACACTTATAGATTTTTGTGTACATTATTGTCAGTCGCGAAGCAATGTCTTCTGATTGGTTGTTTTCTTGCTCAAGGTTATTCTGTACTGCCTGTGATTGGTTTCCCAGAAAGTTAAGCCATATATCTGCGAATCGTATTTGCATACGTTAAGTCTGCTGTGATTGTTTGTTGAATCAGTCTTGTTCATATTTTCTCACAATATTAGTAACATAGACATTGACGTAAATTAATGTCTACCAATTGGCTAGCAGCCTGCTCACACCACAAATGTTCTTCTCAGAGATGATGTGATCCTTCTCTTGAGAATATCTCTTGCTGAATCTCCCTTGAAATCCAAGTTCATGTGTAACTTCGTTTAAGGTGCTATTAAAGTTTCGTTTCTCCAAATTATTGGTTTGGTATTTCAATCGATGAATCTTATTGGGTATCCATTTTGGATGAAGATTTCTTTTAGAATATCTAACTCAGTTTCCATAACAACGGGACTACAGATATGTTGGATGCGGGTGGCAAGTGATTTAATTAAATTCCGCTTTTTATTGAATGGGTACCCATCTACAGAAGCTTGTTAGTTGACCATTCCACGTAGGTTTTCTATGGATCGATCTTCTCAGACTGCCATCAGTTCTTCTTGTTAGTTCTACATCAAGAAACGGAATTTTTGACTCGTTTCCATTTCAAGAGTGAATTTTATTGCTGGATGGCAACAGTTAAATGTCTTCAGCGGCAGACTGGGGTCGTTGTTGTTGTCACAAATAATGAAAATATCGTCCACGTATCTTTTATACAGTCGCAAATTGTCAATGCTCGGCTTTAGTGGACCTCTCCCGAGGCTTGTTACGAAGCAATCTGATAGTGGTGGACCCAACGAAGATCCCATGGCAATGTCATCTTTTTATCTATAGATGGTGTTGTTGAATGTAAACTTGACGTTCAGAGTGCATCTCAATGATAATTCCTTCAAATACGTTGTTGGTATTCCAATAATGAGGTGGTTGTCATCTTTATATCTGCATATGATCCAGACCGTTTCCGTGAGTGGGACATTGGAGAAAAGTAACTCAATGTCGAATGACAACATAATTTTGTTAGATACATTCATGTCTTGTATGCAGTCGACGAACTGCAAGGTGTCACGGAGCGAGTGCATAACATCAGCTGTACAAACACTCTGAGTCCTCTGGAATAAGCATTCCAACAAGCCCTTCTTACAGTCTAGCGGATAGAAAGTCTGGAAATTTAAATATCGCCCTGTCCAAGTAGGCTTTCTATAAATTGATTGCTTTATCCAAACATCTTATCAGCGATTCAGGAGTACGCATAAAATGCGATTTGGTTGGGACTTTCTTTTTCGCGTGAAAGACTTGTATGATTTTTTATGGAGGTGAGTGTACCCAGTAGATGACTTGCATCTCCATGGCCATTGAATATCAAAACACTACTATCTTGATATCGTGTGTATAATGGCATATTAGCAGTTGAATCAAAGTACGAGTTTTCAACAGAAGACAAGTAAACATCCGCTAATAAATGTACTAATTAACTTCCTATAACAACACAATCCACTTGTCGAAAGTGCTCACCTTCAGTTGTGAAACAAACGTTGTCAGTGCGTAATAGTAATAAATCCTTGAGATTAGTTAAAGGCGAAGGGAATGAATAACAACCAGAAGATATATAGAAACGATGATTATATCTTCAGGCTAATATGTCCCCGTTCGAATTCTTGAATTATCTTGAACTGCATAAGCCCTGAATAAATCAAATATATTTCACAAAATTTCTCAACGACTTCAAGTTAAGCGTAGACGGTATAGGTAATATAATTTAAAAGATGATATTTGCAGGTGATGACGTCAAGCGTGGCAATCTGGTCAGCAAATAGTTTGCCCTTCCAGCAGGTGGAGTTCTGCATTCAGTGTATCTTCTACTTTCTCCAGTGTTTTACTTGGCGTGGAAAAAAGCATTATTCCACGCGAGATGTTGAGGAAGCTTAAGTTATCCTCGTTTGCTAGTTTGACAAGGTAGCTGTCCTTCTTCCAGTCAGCAGGCACCTTTCCTTCCTTCCGAACTTTTTTCAAATAATGGCCTTAGCATATCTGTTGAAGTCTCTGTGGTTTTTCAGGTCCTTCTGCCTTTTAGTCAGGCCTCCAGTGACTTGATTGCATTCAAGATTTCAGCTTTAGCCGGTTGATTTGTGTCCTAGTGTGGGTTCTGTGAGTGCTTATGATGGTATTCGTTGGCTAGTTGTAGGTAATGGTCAATTCAAGAGTCCTTGAGAGTGGTCAGCCCATTGTTTCATTTTTCTCTCCTCCTTGTTAACTAGGTTCCCTTAACCACCTTCTATAGGTTTCTTTTGAGTTGATCTCTTACCGGATAAAGACCTGATTATCTTGTATAATGTCCTCAGGTGTGTTTTACCTTCGGCCTGAAGCCTGCTTGTTCTGCCTCAGTCGGCAGCCAGTGTGTCTTGGAATCTTCCTTTGTCCTTCCTGACAGTCTTCTCATCTTCTTCATTCAGTGGGACATCAATTGGACTTAGGCTTTCCTTCTGTTGTGCATCTTCGCATTAAGTCGTCTTCTCTGTTTCACCGTCCTTATACACTCTCTTCCACTAGCTTCCAGGTATCTGTTGAGAGCCACTTCCTATGCAGCCTCTCCCTCCTTCCTAAAACGTTGGCACACATTTCCTTGAACATCGACACAGAGTTATTTCCAGTGTTCTTCCATGCAGGTTACGTCATAGATAACACGTAGTTTTTCCAATTATGCCCTGACAACTGCAGTGATGTTGTATAATATAGTTTCATCCTTCTGTCCAGTTTCTCAGTGTTAAACTTGAATTGTGGTCTGTCTCCAGTTGTTCTGATGGAGTTCAGCTTGACTCTGCAGGTTCCTTGAACTAAATTATGTTGTGAGCACACATCTGCTCCCCTCTCGACTTTGTGTTCAGCAGACTAGCTGCGTTTCCACTTCATTCAGAAGCGTTGAGATGAAGTCTGTCTAGATTTTTGTGTGTCCGTCATGCGAAATCCATGCTGATTTGTGTATATCCTCGTGTTCGTACACACTGCTTCCGATCACCAAATCAGTGAGGGCATGGAAGTCTGCAAAGTTTTCTTCAATGTCATTCACTTTACTGAGCGAGAGCCTGTCAACTCATGATGAGTTCTTTCTCCGTATTACCAGCTCCAATTTTAGCATTCATTCATGTCACTGATTATGATTTTGATGTCACCATTTGGAATGTTGTCCACCACTGTTTACAGTTGTCTATGGAAATCTTTCTTCTTCTCTTGTCATGCTTTGTTTGTAGCACTGTGCATAGCATTGGATAGTTGAAACCTTCTTTCTTTTCCTGTTGAATCTTGGTGTCATAATCGGTTCCTATCGCACTAGGGCTTTGGCCGATTTTGACCGCACTATTAAAGTCACTGACTGCCTCAGTGTGCTCGTGGTTGTCGTCTGGGTGACAGTCTGCGTCCATGACATCTGATCTTGCAGGTTCCCAGCACTTCTATACAATATCTTCTCATTTCCTTGGATAACTTGACGGCCTTCCTAGCTTTGTACATTGTACGAGCATTCCACATCCCCATTCTTATTCTTACTTTTATCGAGAGAAGACACACCAGCTCGCTGACCGGTGTCCTGAATGTTTTCACCAGGCAGGTATGTTATTTTGCCTCTCCGATTCCAGTGGAGAATAAGTTTGATTTTGAAATCTGTTGTATTTTAAATGTATTTTTGTGTGTTGGACGTTTTGTAGCAGTTTGGTTGGTTTGGCTTTCAACCCTGCCTCCTTCCTCGTGTTGTAACTGCATAGTAGGCTAACGGGGTGTATATATAAATATATATATATATATATATAAGGGGCTATTGCTGTGGCATGCCTACTTTGTTTTGCGGGGTTATCAAACAATAGACTTTTGAAGTGCAAAACCGTTTATTCGTATTGTCGTTTTATAAGTGAATTACTCGTCTGGTAATTCTGAATTTCTTACGAGTGCACATCGCCTTTCTTGGTTTCTCTTGTTCTCCTGGATGATGAAAATTTTTGAAAACTGTTTTGAGGATATCCGAGTAAACTTTCAGCTCCTTCAAATCTAAATACTCAATAGTTTCTCCTGCTAAGAATCTACACTTACACTCTGATCCTTTCCATTGACGACTTACTTGCAGGTGTTCTATCATTGGCTTGACACTGGTAGGCTCCAGGTGCGTAATGTGAGTTTAATACTTCCAGTTGGTGCAGGCCAGAAACAGATGGTAATGGATACAAAAATGTATGAGATGTCCGCCGCTGTTGTTTTCATCAGATAATGTCATTTCACTCTTGATATACAATTCTATTTACTGATATAGACGCGGCAAGTTTGATGAATAGCAGCAATGGTGGCTGACTTTTCAAAGTGGTTCTGAACCAACAGTCAGACTGTCTCAACGTTTTTATAGATGACTTCCATTAGCCACACGTACAGGCGTATCCTGATAACTCTTGCTTCCCTTGAAAAACGTGAACAAACTGTAGAAAATACCCATGCAGTCCTTTAGGAAGTTAACCTTGGTACTCACTTCGGCAGGCTGGAAACAGTGACACAGAAACTTATTGAGTTCCTTAACTGTCAAGGCTTCCTTGTACTTTTCCAAACCCATCAGAACATTAGGGAGCAAGGAAAAGATGGCCAACTAAGCGTCTTGTTCTTTTACTTCTAAAAGTTAGACAAATCAATAAGACCCAGTCGGGCAGAATAAAAGGACTTCCTTGTACTTTGCTGTTCCTTCTCAAATGCATGCAACAATGAAAAATTTCAAAAAGGCACACAAAATACTCAAATACTTCAGTTGTTTACCATAAACGATGAAAAATAAATTTCTGCTTCCAGAAGGAAAACTCTGCTAATCTTGCCTGAGCATGGAAAAATATTATTTAGGTTATTTCAATGCTGTTATTTCACCTTTAGAACATATTTTTTTGACAGCATAATTTCCTACTCTTAATTTTGTCCTTATCTACACTCCTGACCGGGCTACTGTTTTAATCTAATTTAAATTAAATTATTTAAATCATACATGTGTTGTTGACTATATACCTTTTTTCAATTTGCAGCCTATATTTGAAATTATAGAATATTCTATGATTATTTCTAGGCACACTAACAACTTCCATTGTATTCCACTATACTGTCTTATCACAAGATATTTGTATCATTCACCGTTGGGATTATTCAGTAAACTAAATGAATATTACGTATATTTGCGATGGAACACTTTATGCTTGTATGCAGTTGAGAGGAGCCAAAGAAACACAATGGCGTCATTTTATTCTACTCAATTACAAAAAAACGGACTTTTCAAACTTCAAAAATATCCAACCGGGCATGGAAATAGGAATAAACAACAGAGCAAAGTGACTACTTGATATGTAGTGTCATGATGTGTGTTTTGTTTTTGACAGTCTGTTATATTTTGCTATGTGTATATTGATCGATATTCCATTATGACTGACAACATGCTTTTGTCTGTTCATTAACTAAATAAACAATGTATGACCTTTTTATCACATGACATTACAACCAATCAGAATCCAATGATGGCAAGGTAAACTACTAACTGTCTTATTGGTTCATGTATATTAGTCATTTTCGTATATACTTACATAGACACTTGTTCACACATTTCGTACACTACGTACCCTTTCACTCTCACACTTCTGAGACAGTCATTTTTCTTCCTTGTTTGGAAAATACACATATCATCATAAACGTGGTGGTCTTCTGATTTCCCTCTTTCTGCGTCAGGGCTATTAACCACTCAGCAGTACATAACATTATTTCCAGTTATTAACAGCCAAATTTAGCCAAATGACTGGGAAAGTATGTTTGGAACAAGACAATACTTTCCAGTATGTTATACGAAAGATCACCATTGTCTTATGTTAACAGAATTCTGTTATTCACTCCTCATCTTACATAGCAACCTATTCATATAGCTATTAAACAGGATCTCCACTTTTAGACTCAATTATCACTCCGATGCTTACACTGAACTACAGCGAATTCAAACATGGCAGTACGATTATTAAACAGCTTAGGGAAGAGACTCTTTTCAGCCAATTCATTCACTTAGCTGTACAATAGCAAATACTTGTGTAATTTGAACAAAGTAAGAACTACAGTTTTAGCAGAATAAAATGGTACCATCTTTTATTTCGTTGCCTTCTCGTCACCTGCTTACATCGCAAAGACATTATTAAATATATCTACAACAACAATTTTAACATACTTACCCACACAGAATTCATTTTAAACAAAAATCAATCTATCAATATACGCATACACTGAAAATATAAATATATATATATGCAATATCAAACACAATTCCAAACAATAATAATCATACACAATGGAAACTTTTCAGCATTACGCATTCAGATGAAAGAGAGATGAAAATATCCAGTTAACAGGGCAAAG
Source organism: Trichobilharzia regenti (assembly GCA_944472135.2). Lineage (NCBI taxonomy): Eukaryota > Metazoa > Platyhelminthes > Trematoda > Strigeidida > Schistosomatidae > Trichobilharzia > Trichobilharzia regenti. The sequence goes on along the minus strand of OX235264.1, from coordinate 68,437,099 downwards.
AAAGACTGATAACCCTTTCTTTTTGGACGCGTAAATCAGGTTTCAGGCGTTTGATGGAAATGGCTTCAGCAAACTTAAGGAGAATTGAGCTCTTTTGCTTATTGATAATTTTGAACGTTTTTTCAACGTCCACCTCATGACCCATGTTAAGGAGATGCCTGGCGATGTCACTGTTTAAAGCATTTGTTCCCTCCCTTTAGACGTAAGCTTTTTGGTACATGTTGAGAAAATCGTAGATATGCCCTTCTTTCTGTCCTTTCAATGTAACTGCTCCCGCAGATACATGTATGTATGCGTATACTGATCGATTGATTTTTGTTTAAAATGAATTCTGTGTGGGTAAGTATGTTAAAATTGTTGTTGTAGATATATTTAATAATGTCTTTGCGATGTAAGCAGGTGACGAGAAGGCAACGAAATAAAAGATGGTACCATTTTATTCTGCTAAACCTGTAGTTTTTGCTTTGTTCAAATTCATTAAGGGGAATAAATGTATGAAACATGTGTAATTATGTCCGTATATATATATATATATGTCAAACAGTAAGAAAAGAAATTAATAAACTAATTTGCAATCTCGTCTACATCATAATAAACACTTCAAAACAGTGAAGCATAGTCAAGTAGTGAGAAAGTGAATGAAATTTAGACTAAGGCTTGCGGGATACAACAAATCGTGAAGAAACACTGGGTTTCTTTGAATATGAAGAGCGTAGATACAAGCAACTAGTGTTGAGAGTGGACAGAAAGTTACTTGAGAAAATGACTGTTATTAACTGTCAAGCTAAAAAAAAGGATACAAAGATATTAATAACAAAATATTGATGACAACTTGAAGCATATTTCGGTATGCTATATACTTTGTCAATTTTTTTTTCACTTCTAAGGTGTATTTACTGAGAATTCATTTGAATACTCTTTGGGGAAAATTTTTTCTAAGCAGCATTTGAATATTATGATGTACCTAAGAAATTCTGTCTAGCATTTTCAGTCGTTTTGTTAAAGGTTATTTCCCTATTTTGCAGCGGATATCTGCATTAAGGTGTAATGTAAGAAATCAACTGGAAGACGCATCACTTCTTGAATTTATGGGTAAACTCTAGGCAGAAGCCACCGTTTATCTTAAAACACTAACAATTTTCATATTTCACTTGCTCAGACGTACAATTTTACCTCATGAGGAGAAATCATAAACTGGTTGCCAGTTTTCTCATTTGTCCGCACACAAGTAAAGCTTAGCCGGCAGAATATAAGTAAGTGTAAAATCAACAAATACTTAAGCGAATATATATTGACCAGATATCTCTAAGTCACGTTAGGTTGCTTAAGGCTGATCTTTCCCAGTATCTACCTAAAAAGTTCCAGCTGCCACCTTACACTCTTTTGTTTACATCTCAGTATTGTCGGTAAAACCACTGAGTATAATAGCTTAAATCTATCCACAAATATCACAGACATATAAAACAAGACGCAAACTAAATAACCCACTAATCTTAGCTCAAAACTCTTTTTTAGTTTAATTTGTTTCGTTTTGGAGATATTGTATTCCATTTCAGTCATAATTATTATTGTTCTTTTGGGTTCCTAGTGGAACATAGGGCTTCAACTGCACGTCTCCACTTGCTTCTGTCTTCTTCTACTGTACTTTTCACCTGCATCCACGTTATTCCATACTGCCTTCACTCCTCTTCACACGATCTCCTCCATGTCACCCTTGCACCGACGTCCCACTCGCCTCTTACCTTTCGGGTTACACTCGTGGACCTGACGCGTGACTTCACCCAGTGACCTCCTCCTCAGCGAGTGTCTAATCCATCTCCATCCACTTTCTCCTGCATATTTGTTCGGCGATGGGTTCTTGTTTTGTTTGTTTCCATAGTTTCATGTTAGTGATTCTTTCCAGCCCGACCATTGATCTTCAGTATAGATCCAGCGAAGACACTTGTTGATAAAGGTCTGCAACAGGCTGTTGGAAATATTCTTTGTGACCCACCTGCCAAGTTTCTGATCCGTATAGAAGAACTGACTGACTTGATGCTGTTTGTATTGAAAATCCGACCGAATTTAGTTGTTGTCGCTGAGTGACAGCGGAAGATTTCCAGACTGTTTTCAGGTTGATGAATGTGTTTTTCGCCTTCCCGATTCTCGATTTGACATCCTCGTCCGTTCCGACTGCCTGTAGTTGAAACAATGTTCGTGTCGGCGGCTTAGAGGTTAGGACTCTCGCCGACCATGCACATGGTCCGAGGTTCGATCCTCTGCCGACGCACATCTGATATCTATGGTCGGCCGACAAAATTTGGGCTATCGATATCCATGCTGAAAATTCGATACTTGCACCAAAAATACAATGTGGAATCAAGCTGTAATAAAAACAAAATAGAAAATAGGTAAGTGAATGAAGTAACCTCCTTCAAATCCCTCCCGTTGATGGTGATTAGCGCTGGATGTTGCTGCTGCTGCTGTTGTTGTTGGTTGGTTGGTTATTTTCACCACCTCTGTCTTGTCAATATTCACTTGGAGTCCTGTCTTCGCCAGCTGATTCTTCGACCAGTTTGTCGGTTTTCGCTTGTAAGTTTTCGATTTTGTGTGACATCAAACACAAATCCTCCATGCGCGAAATCCAGGTCTTCTAGGTTCTTCATGTCGGTCCAGGATATCCCTGTCTTCTCGTTTCCCACTGTCTGACACGTAATCCAGTCAGTCCATCACAATTAGGAATATCATTGGTGATGATAAGCACCCTTTTCTGACTCCTGTGTTTACTCCAAAAGCCTCGCTGAGTTTTCCATTGTGGATCACTTGACATGTGCCGTTGTCGTACAGCTGTTGAGTAAGGTTGATGAATATTTGGGGTACGCCGTAGTACTCGAGTAGTTTCCAAATTACTTCGCGGACAACGCTGTTGAAGGCCTTCTCAAAGTCTATAAAGTTGAGGAAGAGGTTTGATTGCCATTATATGCTTTGTTGTGTGATGATGTCTAGAGTTGCAATGTGGTCAGAACATGATTTGCCTTTCCTGAATCCAGCTTGTTCTGGTCGAAGTTCTGTATCCAGTGCATCCTTTATTCCCTCCAGGATGATGCGACTCAGCATTTTATTTGGCGTCGTCATGAGTATGATTCCTCGCCAGTTCTTGCAGAGTCCTAAGTCGCCCTTTTTTGGTAGTTTCACGAGGTAACCTTTCCTCCAGTCAGTAGGCGCCTTTCCCTCCTTCCAGACCTTTTGCAATAATCGAGTCAGCATGTCTGCTGTAGTCTCTGGGTCCGCTTTTAGTGTTTCAGGAGGTATTCCATCTGGTCCAGCTGCTTTTCCAGTTTTCAGAAGCTTGATTGCATTCAAGACTTCAGCTTTCGTCGGAGGACTGGTGTCAACTTGCAGTTGTGTACGTGCTTTTGTTGGTATTTCTGGACGGGTTACAGGTGATGGTCGGTTCAAGAGTCCTTTGAAGTGATCCGCTCATTATTTAATCTGTCTTTCTTCCTTGATAATTGGGTTCCCTTGGCTGTCTTTTATAGCTTTCGCTTGTGTTGATCTCTTCCTGGATAGAGACTTGGTTATCTGATATAATGTCCTCAGGTCCCTTTTGCCTGCTGCCTTCTCAGCTTCAGTGACCAGGTTGTCGTAGAATTGTCTTTTGTCCTTCCTAGCACTCTTCTTCACTTCTTTTTTCAGTGCTGTGTAAGTTGAGCTCAGCGTCTCTGTCTCTTGTCCGTCTTTGCATTGAATCATTTTCTCATTTACCAATCTCCTCTCCTCTATTAGCTTCGAAGTGTCCATTGAGAATCATTCCTTGTTTTTTATCTTCTTTCTCCCTAAAACTGTTGAACACGTTTCGTTCAAATTCACCTTCAGAGAGGCTCTTCTGTCACACCTAGCGTATGTTTTACCGATTTCCAATAAATTTTAGAGGAGTTGAATGCTGACTTTAGAACCTTGTCTTTTCAGTATTTCAAATGCTTGACCTATTCAAATCACTGGGCTAACTAAATTTTATAGCCGTCTCAATTGATCGTGCATACACCATTTCGATATTGCTATAACCATACACTGTCTAAGAATCACCATTTGTATCTAGGAAGGAGCATTTTCCAATAGGTGTCTACCTATTCCTATGAATTGTTTGTTGGATATGGAGTGGGAATACTGAGGATTAATGGAGCAGGTGTCAGATATAACAATCTCACTTCAGTGGATATATTATTGTATATTATATTACTTGAAGATTCTGCACAAGTAGTAAATAAGTTGCAATAAAAAGAAGAAAAAACTGCCTGAAAATTGTGTATTAGGCATAAAGGCATTTTCTGAATAAAGGTATTATTATTATAATGTTTAAAAACAACTAATACTTATATTTATAATAAAAAGAATTAAATACGGTTAGCCTTAACAAATAATAACTGAAATTTTTACGCTTTTAGTTAAACTACATATTGATATAAGGATAAGATTTTCAGTCCCATTGCGTTTATTCCATCTTCTTGATAAAATACAATAATAAGTTTATTTTAAAGACAAGGAGACTGTCACGTTGACTTTCAACTTCTGATTACACCTCTTAAAATCATGTGTTGAATTGCCTAATTTGTGAATAAAGAAAAAAAATGAGGCATTTTTAAGTTGTCAGTATAACCATTGGTTAGTTAGTATGGAGCAATACTAGTTTGTTGAATATAAAACAATAAGCAATAATGTAATCAGCACATGATATTATTAAATAAGGTAGATTTGTTATGAAAAGGAGGTCGGGGTGGCCGAGCGGTCTAAGGCGCCAGACTCAAGAGTAATCTTCTGGGTGTTCTGGTCCATGATGTGGGCGTGGGTTCGAATCCCACCTCCGACAGACGCTTTTGCGTCGGTGGTATAGCGGTTAAGACGCTCGCCGACCATGCATATGGTCCGGGGTTCGATCCTCGGCCGACGCACTACTTTACCTCGCTAAGCCAGAAATAATGCTGGTAAAGAGTGAAGGATGGGCATGAGGCTAGCAACTCCATGCTGTAAAATAAACACTGCCACAGAAACTTCAAGCTTGAAGCTTGAAGCCCTATATTCCACTGAGGAAAGTGAAGGAAAAAAATAATAATGATAATGTTATGAAAAAGTGTGTATAAAGACTCACCTGGTTTATTCTGTTGACTACAATTGCTTATTAAATCACCTGAATAATATTGAAAAGTATTCTCGTTAATTAAGTAATATATACAGATTGTCGTGAAAGGTTTATCAGATATCTATCAGACAACACACCTGAACGATCGAGTATGAAATAAGCTCTTTAAATACTTCAGTATCTGATGAGTTAATAACATGCTGGTACAAACATTGTGAGCATTTTGAAGTTTATTTTACGCTAGATTTCTCTATAAATTAAACAAAACGCTACATCTTTTAAATTAAACTCTAGATTCGGCCATAAATATTCTTTTTTTAGACCTCGAAAACCAACGAGATGGTTAAAACACTTCCAACATTTGCGTTATCCATATATTATCAACTTTAGGTGGAAAAAATGATATCCACTTTTGAAAAATTAAAGAGCAAGCTATAAGAAAGCTAATTCCATATTAGTATGTTTATTAGATGTATCACACAGTAAAGAAACAGTATTATTTACTGGATGACGTTTCAAAGAAAATTTATTGTTCATAATCATTACATGAATTGTAATCACACGACTCTGAAAATTGAGCTTTATAGTTTTCTTTGTTCTCTCCTATCTGTCGTAGGGGTAGTAGAATTTTCCAAATATCTGGGTGGACAGGTGTTGAATCATTCCGATGACATGTATTTGTAGTTGATATCTGGAAAATTCTACTACCCCTACAACAGATAGGAGAAAAAAAACTATAAAACTCAAGTTTCAAAGTCGTGTGATTACAATTCATGTAATGATTATGAACAATAAGTTTTCTTTGAAACGTCATCCAGTAAATAATACTGTTTCACTGTGTGATACATCTAAAAAACAAACCAGTATGGAATCACTTACTAACACAAAGCCAAAGTTTTACACATATATTAATATAACAAAGCTACCCTGACATTCTACTGACTAGTAAAAAGAACCAGATATGAGACGTTATCTGAGCGCATAAGGTTTAACTACATGCGTTGTGCAACCTGATGAGCTTTCTCACAACTTAAGTTTCAAGCGTTAAATTAGTAATAAATTTACGTCTCTTTTTTACTGATGCACATAGTTCCTATAGGGTAACTAATGTTTTTAAATGCAAGTTTATCTTTTTGATGGCATTGTTTACAACACTCTTTGAAAGAAAGAAGGACAGAGAGGCACAAAATCCCTTAATTGCTGAAAGTTTATACGAGTTTACAGCGGGAACAAGAATAAAAACGTATCCATGTTAAAACAGCAACATCCCTAAAGGTATATAGTATATATTTTGTACAGAAGTAGAGATTTCAGTTGAATGTTTATCAACCTTTGTCATGTTCTTCCTGCGAATGAACATCGTCTATGTATAGTGACAATTTATTGTAATGAAAGTTTAGGAATACCAATGGTATAGCTAAATCACTTAAGGATATAAATCTTAACCGACTTTTATATCCAAGCGTTAACCCAACGTATATCTATCGAAAAACACTATGAATTATAAATTTCTAAGAATCTTAATAAAACATACAGCTTCTTAAGTCATAAAGTAAAATTTTGAAAAATGAAAAGAATTACAATAAATGCATACCAATATCTTTCGTTAAACTGAATGTTAAGTTACTCCTCAAAATATTTTCTTTGCCACCTGTAGATGGATAAAGTGAAATAAATTATCATTATTCAAGCAGTGCTATTGCAAGGAATTTGTTTGTTTCGTTGGACGACTTCATAATGAGTTGACATAGGCAGAAGAACAACTGGAAAAATTGCAAATAGCACTGCCCGGCAGTTTCAAACCAGTGCTGGTAAAGACTCCATACACAAGCGAGGAAAAGCTATGAGCTACACAACCGAGATAAAAAAGTTAGATACAAGAGGAAAATATACGAAGACCTGAGGCAAAACATATTCAAATAACATAAAATTCACATACAAACTAAAATATCAAGTAACAAAAGGAAACGACGTAAAGAAAGCGAAACACCAAAACATGACCCGGAAAGAATCCAAAGAAAAATTAAAGAATTAAATTTAAAAAAAAATTGTAAAATTATGCGAAAAAGAAAAAAAAATTCCCGGAAAAACAGGTGCACACACACAAAAAAAAATTAGATTCACACACAGAAAGACACATAAACATATTAGTGAAACACTCGCCCTGACCAAATCAACATCAAATGCACACACTCTCTCACACTAACTGGAACGCGAACAAACCAACTGACACAGTGCAACACTCGACGAGCAGAATGGAAGCCGACACTCACCTATCGTGTGTTCATTGTCTTCAGGCTGACCAGTCAACTCCCCGGACACACCCTCACCACCTTCTGCCACACCTACAAGGAAGAAGGGAGAAGACGTGAACACTTGCTCACAGGTATACACCACATGCTCACAAAGAGTATCAGTCGAAGCCGCCTGCAAATACGAAGGAAGACCATGGTCACGCCCTCCTTCACATTAATCACATCGCCTTCAACATCAAAATAGACCTCCGTATCCCCGTCCACATCCACATCCACTACAAACACACATACACATCAACATCCACATGCACACACACACACATACACATTCACATACACATACACATCGCCAACTCATCTGACGTCTTCAAACCAGACACAATTCCCTCACATCCACCTAAAAACCTGACACCAATGTCCACGAAAATTACACACAAACAGACACACACAATCAAAATCACAAAGCGATTCAGACACAGACAGACACATACACATATTAGTGAAACACTCGCCCCGACCAAATCAACATCAAATGCACACACTCTCTCACACTAACTGGAACGCGAACAAACCAACTGACACAGTGCAACACTCGACGAGCAGAATGGAAGCCGACACTCACCTATCGGGTGAAAGCGGTCTTGTTCATCACCAGGTATTTCCCCGGGAACTCTCACGTCACTGAATATCAAACCTAAAAGGAAGAAAGTAGAAGACGTGAACACTTGCTCACAGGTATACACCACATGCTCACAAAGAGTATCAGTCGAAGCCGCCTGCAAATACGAAGGAAGACCATGGTCACGCCCTCCTTCACATTAATCACATCGCCTTCAACATCAAAATAGACCTCCGTATCGCCGTCCACATCCACATCCACTACAAATACACATACACATCAACATCCACATGCACACACACACACATACACATTCACATACACATACACATCGCCAACTCATCTAACGTCTTCAAACCAGACACAATTCCCCAACATTCAATTAAAAATCTGACACCAATGTCCACGAAAATTACACACAAACAGACACACACAATCAAAATCACAAAGCGATTCAGACACAGACAGACACATACACATATTAGTGAAACACTCGCTTTGACCAAATCAACATCAAATACACACACTCTCTCACACTAACTGGAACGCGAACAAACCAACTGACACAGTGCAACACTCGACGAGCAGAATGGAAGCCGACACTCACCTATCGTGTGTTCATTGTCTTCAGGCTGACCAGTCAACTCCCCGGACACTCCCTCACCACCTTCTTCGACACCTACAAGGAAGAAGGGAGAAGACGTGAACACTTGCTCACAGGTATACACCACATGCTCACAAAGAGTATCAGTCGAAGCCGCCTGCAAATACGAAGGAAGACCATGGTCACGCCCTCCTTCACATTAATCACATCGCCTTCAACATCAAAATAGACCTCCGTATCGCCGTCCACATCCACATCCACTACAAATACACATACACATCAACATCCACATGCACACACACACACATACACATTCACATACACATACACATCGCCAACTCATCTGACGTCTTCAAACCAGACACAATTCCCTCACATCCACCTAAAAACCTGACACCAATGTCCACGAAAATTACACACAAACAGACACACACAATCAAAATCACAAAGCGATTCAGACACAGACAGACACATACACATATTAGTGAAACACTCGCCCCGACCAAATCAACATCAAATGCACACACTCTCTCACACTAACTGGAACGCGAACAAACCAACTGACACAGTGCAACACTCGACGAGCAGAATGGAAGCCGACACTCACCTATCGGGTGAAAGCGGTCTTGTTCATCACCAGGTATTTCCCCGGGAACTCTCACGTCACTGAATATCAAACCTAAAAGGAAGAAAGTAGAAGACGTGAACACTTGCTCACAGGTATACACCACATGCTCACAAAGAGTATCAGTCGAAGCCGCCTGCAAATACGAAGGAAGACCATGGTCACGCCCTCCTTCACATTAATCACATCGCCTTCAACATCAAAATAGACCTCCGTATCGCCGTCCACATCCACATCCACTACAAATACACATACACATCAACATCCACATGCACACACACACACATACACATTCACATACACATACACATCGCCAACTCATCTAACGTCTTCAAACCAGACACAATTCCCCAACATTCAATTAAAAATCTGACACCAATGTCCACGAAAATTACACACAAACAGACACACACAATCAAAATCACAAAGCGATTCAGACACAGACAGACACATACACATATTAGTGAAACACTCGCTTTGACCAAATCAACATCAAATACACACACTCTCTCACACTAACTGGAACGCGAACAAACCAACTGACACAGTGCAACACTCGACGAGCAGAATGGAAGCCGACACTCACCTATCGTGTGTTCATTGTCTTCAGGCTGACCAGTCAACTCCCCGGACACTCCCTCACCACCTTCTTCGACACCTACAAGGAAGAAGGGAGAAGACGTGAACACTTGCTCACAGGTATACACCACATGCTCACAAAGAGTATCAGTCGAAGCCGCCTGCAAATACGAAGGAAGACCATGGTCACGCCCTCCTTCACATTAATCACATCGCCTTCAACATCAAAATAGACCTCCGTATCGCCGTCCACATCCACATCCACTACAAATACACATACACATCAACATCCACATGCACACACACACATAAACATCCACATCGCCAACTCATTTAACGTCATCAAACCAGACACAATTCCCTCACATCCACCTAAAAATCTGACACTAATGTCCACGAAAATTACACACAAACAGACACACACAATCAAAATCACAAAGCGATTCAGACACGGACAGACACATACACATATTAGTGAAACACTCGCCCTGACCAAATCAACATCAAATACACACACTCTCTCACACTAACTGGAACGCGAACAAACCAACTGACACAGTGCAACACTCGACGAGCAGAATGGAAGCCGACACTCACCTATCGTGTGTTCATTGTCTTCAGGCTGACCAGTCAACTCCCGGACACTCCCTCACCACCTTCTTCGACACCTACAAAGAAGAAGGGAGAAGACGTGAACACTTGCTCACAGGTATACACCACATGCTCACAAAGAGTATCAGTCGAAGCCGCCTGCAAATACGAAGGAAGACCATGGTCACGCCCTCCTTCACATTAATCACATCGCCTTCAACATCAAAATAGACCTCCGTATCGCCGTCCACATCCACATCCACTACAAATACACATACACATCAACATCCACATGCACACACACACACATACACATTCACATACACATACACATCGCCAACTCATCTGACGTCTTCAAACCAGACACAATTCCCTCACATCCACCTAAAAATCTGACACTAATGTCCACAAAAATTACACACAAACAGACACACACAATCAAAATCACAAAGCGATTCAGACACAGACAGACACATACACATATTAGTGAAACACTCGCCCTGACCAAATCAACATCAAATACACACACTCTCTCACACTAACTGGAACGCGAACAAACCAACTGACACAGTGCAACACTCGACCAGCAGAATGGAAGCCGACACTCACCTATCGTGTGTTCATTGTCTTCAGGCTGACCAGTCAACTCCCGGACACTCCCTCACCACCTTCTTCGACACCTACAAGGAAGAAGGGAGAAGACGTGAACACTTGCTCACAGGTATACACCACATGCTCACAAAGAGTATCAGTCGAAGCCGCCTGCAAATACGAAGGAAGACCATGGTCACGCCCTCCTTCACATTAATCACATCGCCTTCAACATCAAAATAGACCTCCGTATCGCCATCCACATCCACATCCACTACAAATACACATACACATCAACATCCACATGCACACACACACACACATACACAAACACATACACATCGCCAACTCATCTAACGTCTTCAAACCAGACACAATTCCCCAACATTCAATTAAAAATCTGACACCAATGTCCACGAAAAATTACACACAAACAGACACACACAATCAAAATCACAAAGCGATTCAGACACAGACAGACACATACACATATTAGTGAAACACTCGCCCTGACCAAATCAACATCAAATACACACACTCTCTCACACTAACTGGAACGCGAACAAACCAACTGACACAGTGCAACACTCGACGAGCAGAATGGAAGCCGACACTCACCTATCGTGTGTTCATTGTCTTCAGGCTGACCAGTCAACTCCCCGGACACTCCCTCACCACCTTCTTCGACACCTACAAGGAAGAAGGGAGAAGACGTGAACACTTGTTCACAGGTATACACCACATGCTCACAAAGAGTATCAGTCGAAGCCGCCTGCAAATACGAAGGAAGACCATGGTCACGCCTCCTTCACATTAATCACATCGCCTTCAACATCAAAATAGACCTCTGTATCGCCGTCCACATCCACATCCACTACAAATACACATACACATCAACATCCACATGCACACACACACACATACACATTCACATACACATACACATCGCCAACTCATCTAACGTCTTCAAACCAGACACAATTCCCTCACATCCACCTAAAAATCTGACACTAATGTCCACGAAAATTACACACAAACAGACACACACAATCAAAATCACAAAGCGATTCAGACACAGACAGACACATACACATATTAGTGTGGTGAGAGCAGGCTGCTAGCCGATTGGTTAGCACTAATCTACGTTAAGGTCTAGGTCACTAATATGGGCCGTGAACAAGGCTGAGTCAACAACCAATCACAGCGAAGTTAACGTGGCAAAATATGATTCGCAGATAGAGAACTGTGTTTGTCAAGGAATCCCGAAACAACCAATCAGAAGCCTGCGTTTGTCTACCTAAACAACCAATCAGATGACTGCGCTTGTCTATAATAATGTTGTCTGAAATATGTATAAATACGTGTTGATTTTCATAATAAAACGATCTGTTGCCTGGCCCTTGTCTTCTGTTGTTACATTAGTGAAACACTCGCCCCGACCAAATCAACATCAAATACACACACTCTCTCACACTAACTGGAACGCGAACAAACCAACTGACACAGTGCAACACTCGACGAGCAGAATGGAAGCCGACACTCACCTATCGTGTGTTCATTGTCTTCAGGCTGACCAGTCAACTCCCGGACACTCCCTCACCACCTTCTTCGACACCTACAAGGAAGAAGGGAGAAGACGTGAACACTTGCTCACAGGTATACACCACATGCTCACAAAGAGTATCAGTCGAAGCCGCCTGCAAATACGAAGGAAGACCATGGTCACGCCCTCCTTCACATTAATCACATCGCCTTCAACATCAAAATAGACCTCCGTATCGCCGTCCACATCCACATCCACTAAAAATACACATACACATCAACATCCACATGCACACACACACACATACACATTCACATACACATCGCCAACTCATCTGACGTCTTCAAACCAGACACAATTCCCTCACATCCACCTAAAAATCTGACACTAATGTCCACAAAAATTACACACAAACAGACACACACAATCAAAATCACAAAGCGATTCAGACACAGACAGACACATACACATATTAGTGAAACACTCGCCCTGACCAAATCAACATCAAATACACACACTCTCTCACACTAACTGGAACGCGAACAAACCAACTGACACAGTGCAACACTCGACGAGCAGAATGGAAGCGACACTCACCTATCGTGTGTTCATTGTCTTCAGGCTGACCAGTCAACTCCCGGACACTCCCTCACCACCTTCTTCCACACCTACAAGGAAGAAGGGAGAAGACGTGAACACTTGCTCACAGGTATACACCACATGCTCACAAAGAGTATCAGTGGAAGCCGCCTGCAAATACGAAGGAAGACCATGGTCACGCCCTCCTTCACATTAATCACATCGCCTTCAACATCAAAATAGACCTCCGTATCGCCGTCCACATCCACATCCACTACAAATACACATACACATCAACATCCACATGCACACACACACACATACACATTCACATACACATACACATCGCCAACTCATCTAACGTCTTCAAACCAGACACAATTCCCTCACATCCACCTAAAAATCTGACACTAATGTCCACGAAAATTACACACAAACAGACACACACAATCAAAATCACAAAGCGATTCAGACACAGACAGACACATACACATATTAGTGTGGTGAGAGCAGGCTGCTAGCCGATTGGTTGGCACTAATCTACGTTAAGGTCTAGGTCACTAATATGGGCCGTGAACAAGGCTGAGTCAACAACCAATCACAGCGAAGTTAACGTGGCAAAATATGATTCGCAGATAGAGAGCTCTGTTTGTCAAGGAATCCCGAAACAACCAATCAGAAGCCTGCGTTTGTCTACCTAAACAACCAAACAGATGACTGCGCTTGTCTATAATAATGTTGTCTGAAATATGTATAAATAGGTGTTGATATTCATAATAAAACGATCTGTTGCCTGGACCTTGTCTTCTGTTGTTACATTAGTGAAACACTCGCCCCGACCAAATCAACATCAAATACACACACTCTCTCACACTAACTGGAACGCGAACAAACCAACTGACACAGTGCAACACTCGACGAGCAGAATGGAAGCCGACACTCACCTATCGTGTGTTCATTGTCTTCAGGCTGACCAGTCAACTCCCCGGACACTCCCTCACCACCTTCTTCGACACCTACAAGGAAGAAGGGAGAAGACGTGAACACTTGCTCACAGGTATACACCACATGCTCACAAAGAGTATCAGTCGAAGCCGCCTGCAAATACGAAGGAAGACCATGGTCACGCCCTCCTTCACATTAATCACATCGCCTTCAACATCAAAATAGACCTCTGTATCGCCGTCCACATCCACATCCACTAAAAATACACATACACATCAACATTCACATGCACAAACACATACACAACGCCAACTCATCTAACGTCTTCAAACCAGACGCGATTCCCCAAATTCCAATTAAAAATCTGACACCAATGTCCACGAAAATTACACACAAACAGACACACACAATCAAAATCACAAAGCGATTCAGACACGGACAGACACATACACATATTAGTGAAACACTCGCCCTGACCAAATCAACATCAAATGCACACACTCTCTCACACTAACTGGAACGCGAACAAACCAACTGACACAGTGCAACACTCGACGAGCAGAATGGAAGCCGACACTCACCTATCGTGTGTTCATTGTCTTCAGGCTGACCAGTCAACTCCCCGGACACTCCCTCACCACCTTCTTCCACACCTACAAGGAAGAAGGGAGAAGACGTGAACACTTGCTCACAGGTATACACCACATGCTCACAAAGAGTATCAGTCGAAGCCGCCTGCAAATACGAAGGAAGACCATGGTCACGCCCTCCTTCACATTAATCACATCGCCTTCAACATCAAAATAGACCTCCGTATCGCCGTCCACATCCACATCCACTACAAATACACATACACATCAACATCCACATGCACACACACACACACATACACACACACATTCACATACACATCGCCAACTCATCTAACGTCTTCAAACCAGACACAATTCCCTCACATCCACTCAACAATCTCACTCGAACATCCACGAAGATCACACAGACACACACACACACACACAAACACAATCACAAACAGATTCAGACACAGACAGACACATACACATATTAGTGAAACACTCGCCCTGACCAAATCAACATCAAATGCACACACTCTCTCACACTAACTGGAACGCGAACACACCAACTGACACAGTGCAACACTCGACGAGCAGAATGGAAGCCGACACTCACCTATCGTGTGTTCATTGTCTTCAGGCTGACCAGTCAACTCCCCGGACACTCCCTCACCACCTTCTTCCACACCTACAAGGAAGAAGGGAGAAGACGTGAACACTTGCTCACAGGTATACACCACATGCTCACAAAGAGTATCAGTCGAAGCCGCCTGCAAATACGAAGGAAGACCATGGTCACGCCCTCCTTCACATTAATCACATCGCCTTCAACATCAAAATAGACCTCCGTATCGCCGTCCACATCCACATCCACTAAAAATACACATACACATCAACATTCACATGCACAAACACATACACATCGCCAACTCATCTAACGTCTTCAAACCAGACACGATTTTTCCAACTTCCAATTAAAAATCTGACACTAATATCCACGAAAATTACACACAAACAGACACACACAATCAAAATCACAAAGCAGATTCAGACACGGACAGACACATACACATATTAGTGAAACACTCGCCCTGACCAAATCAACATCAAATGCACACACTCTCTCACACTAACTGGAACGCGAACAAACCAACTGACACAGTGCAACACTCGACGAGCAGAATGGAAGCCGACACTCACCTATCGTGTGTTCATTGTCTTCAGGCTGACCAGTCAACTCCCCGGACACTCCCTCACCACCTTCTTCGACACCTACAAGGAAGAAGGGAGAAGACGTGAACACTTGCTCACAGGTATACACCAAATGCTCACTAAGAGTATCAGTGGAAGCCGCCTGCAAATACGAAGGAAGACCATGGTCACGCCTCCTTCACATTAATCACATCGCCTTCAACATCAAAATAGACCTCCGTATCGCCGTCCACATCCACATCCACTACAAATACACATACACATCAACATCCACATGCACACACACACACATACACATACACATTCACATACACATCGCCAACTCATCTAACGTCTTCAAACCAGACACAACTCCCTCACATCCACTCAAAAATCACACTCGAACATCCACGAAGATCACACACTCACACAGTCACACACACACACACAACCACAATCACAAACAGATTCAGACACAGACAGACACATACACATATTAGTGAAACACTCGCCCTGACCAAATCAACATCAAATGCACACACTCTCTCACACTAACTGGAACGCGAACAAACCAACTGACACAGTGCAACACTCGACGAGCAGAATGGAAGCCGACACTCACCTATCGTGTGTTCATTGTCTTCAGGCTGACCAGTCAACTCCCCGGACACTCCCTCACCACCTTCTTCGACACCTACAAGGAAGAAGGGAGAAGACGTGAACACTTGCTCACAGGTATACACCACATGCTCACAAAGAGTATCAGTCGAAGCCGCCTGCAAATACGAAGGAAGACCATGGTCACGCCCTCCTTCACATTAATCACATCGCCTTCAACATCAAAATAGACCTCTGTATCGCCGTCCACATCCATATCCACTACAAATACACATACACATCAACATCCACATGCACACACACACACATACACATACACATTCACATACACATCGCCAACTCATCTAACGTCTTCAAACCAGACACAACTCCCTTACATCCACTCAACAATCACATTCGAACATCCACGAAAATCACACAGACACACAGACACACACACAAACACACACGC